>JAUDJI010000031.1:0-126738 GCA_037389245.1 Oryzias sinensis
ACACCCAGACAGGACTTCTTCAGGATCTGACAGTTGTGGTTGTTGGTGTTCCTCATGGCCCAGCCCGACAAATGTCGCTGAGCGTTTTTATCTTCAGCTGCAAAACAAAGAGACGCGCAAGTTCAAACCTCCCAAGTGTTCAGCCGCTCCTCAAAGACTGCTGTATGATCTGAGGTCCAAGAAAAAGGTTCAACCTTTCACCTGCTTTTTGTTGCCACTGTTGCAGTTTCCCATGGATTCATTTAGCAAAAGTCAAAACAAAAAACCTAAAAAACTCTATTTATTAGGATTTGTGCCAACAAGAAAAGATGATTGACTGCACAGTCACATCTGCTCATTAACCTAAAGGTTCAACTGTCCAATCAGAACACTGTATTTACAGCTGAGGAGTCATTTCATCTGTACGGTAAAGTCCAAATGTCTCACCGCTGTAGATGTAGCGAACGTAACCATCTGTCCACTCCTGAAAGGGGTCGAACTGCTTCAGGTCCTGCACACAGACAGAGACAGCGAGACAGTCAGACAAATGCAGACAGACAGAAGGAGAGACAGACGGGTCAAAGTTGGAGGAGTCTTCTGGTTGACTCTTCAATAATTACTTGTTACACTAAACATCTAAAGAGGACAGAATGAATGTTTGGCTGCAGTGAAGAATCCAAAAGAATCAAACAGATTACAGAACAATAAGTCTACCTGGGAGTAAAGGCCGTCTCTAGAGGTCTCTGTGCTCAGCCTGCATGACATGTTTGGACAGTGTCCAGTTTTTTAACTGGACATTGCACATATTTTACGTGTTGTAATTAGAACCTGATCAGCAGCTCTTATGTTTCAAAAAGAAGGTGCAGTTGGGCGGTTTATAGGACGGGGTAGATATTGATCAGTGTCAGGGCGGCCTGAAGATCAGCTGACAAAGTCTCTTTCACTGTTTTGGTTTGAGTGAAAACACAAATATGAAAACCAGTTTTGGTGTTTGAGCAACAACATCAGCGCATGCTATGTCAGCAGGCTCTTCACAACCTCTACTTAACCTTCAACTGACAATGAAATGGTACAGAAAGACTTAGAGCTGAGTCAGCAGCTCCAAAGACCTTCAGCTAACCTTCCAATAGTTTGTGCTTCTGGAAGGTCTGAAATATTGGAAGATCAGCACAGATGATGCTAACCCTTCCAGGTCAAGGGTCACTCGGAGAACCTGAAAAGTTCAGATGTTTAAACCCTTGACTAGGAAGATGAAGCAGTTATGTCGTACTTCTCACTTCTTTTCCAGCTCCCAACATTCTGCCATCTGCTCAAAGCCACATCAAAGTTAACTATGCCCACTAAATCACTAAAAACACAAGACTTAAAGTAAATATTGCATAATATATAATTTGATAAAGAATATCAAGACAGCTTTTATGAGCTTTAGTATTTTCTTAGCAGATATTTTGCTTGGATCCAGTAAAACAGAACCAGAGCAGCACCACAAACTCTAACATCTCCTTTCTGTCGCATTTAAACAGAATAACAGAAACGTTTGTGTTTATTCCTCTTGGTCCTTGATCTTATTCTTAGTTTTTGTTTAATTATATTATTATTTGGTTAATTGTTAAACACAGATAAGATCACAGTAATGGGTGAAATTATTATTTATGTAGATGTTGATGATGACAGCCTAAACCAGGGGTCAGCAACCCAAAATGTTGAAAGAGCCAAATTGAACAAAAAAAAACAAATATGTCTGGAGCCGCATAATATTAAAAGCCCTATTTAAGCCTTATAATGAAGGCAACACATGCAATATGTATCTATATATTAGCTATATTAGCCTACTATCAAAATGACTAAGTTGCTACAAACACATTATGAGCATTATTAATGATTAAATCTTTATTTGTGAATTCTGCAGAGAACGACGTGTCCTTGACTGCTCTGTTGTGAAAGTTTAACTTCATTACAATATCAATGAATTATGTTTCATTGCTTTGATAAAATTAAAGAAATGTAATAAAGAAATCCGATTTTTGATGTCATTTTTATTTTGAGGATTCAAACAATAAACAACAAAATGGAACGTGCGTGACGACGTGCCCCTCCCTGGGAACTAAACAGAGTGCAATAAAATGCAGCCTGCATTTATAAAAAAGAGAACAGCAGCCTTTTGAAAAGGTTAAGTATATAAAATCAAATACAGTTAAGTTTGATTTCTGTGCAAATGCCAAGCTAGTCAGAGCATGGTAAAACGCAGCAGCATCCTCTTCTATCGCTGTACATTTCTGGTAAAGACAGTCAGCTTGCGCTCCAATGACAGAACAGCTTCAAGCATTTGCAGCAGGAGACTTTCATTCAGCTCTTTTAGGTGGCTTGTCACAGTCCTTTCCACCAAAAAGTGCAGCTTTTCGAGCCACTCAGGATCTTCCAGTTGCAGGTAGTTCAGGTCTTTGCTTTTCAGGAATGTTTTCACGTGTTCTAAACAGACGACAAAGTGACGCAAAACGTCACCCCTACAGCCATCGGACTGTGTTGTGTAGCAGGAGATCAGAATATTCGGTTTCAACTTCATCAAGCAATGCACAGAACTGACGGTGGATCATTTACATCAGCCACCTGCCTAGGGGTCCGCTGCCCTACTGGTAGAAACGTGTATCACAGGCTATGGCGCAAACCTTTGTTGACAGAAATGTTGAAATTTAATATTGTAGTGGCGGTCATGTGCATTTTAGGTCTGTTAGCAGCAAGGGATTATGGGAGTTGGTCTCCTGATCTAATTAGGGCTCAGCATGAGTGTTTCTGTTTGCCCACGTTTCTTTTCATATGGCAGTTTTGTTGTTCCACCTTAGTTTATTCTTCCTGTTATGTTGTTTCTTTATGTTGCACCATGAGTGTGGGAGAGGGAGAGGTTGATGACCCCTATGCAATGTTCAATGTGTTGTGTGTTCAAACTTAATGGGCTTGTTATGCTGGAAAGGAGACTACGCCCGCAACTTCTCTTTCTGCCTCCTCCTCTCTGAGACTCTTCAGAGTTGTGTGGTGTATGGGACACGGACATTTCTCCAGTGCAGCCAGATTGATTGACAGCTCAACTTGATGACAACTCGGCTCCCGTATTTCCCGCTACATGTGGCGTACTTGCTTGGCGTTACAATATTTATTCTACACATTCTTACAGCATTGGAAAACGTAAATAATGTTTGTGTCGTGTTTTTCCTCCTACAGAAACCATATTAAAACAAAAAGTATATTTCTCTCCCCCATCTTTTTCATTTTTAAAATTTTTGAAAATGCTCCAGGGAGCCACTAGGGCAGCGCTAAAGAGCGACATGCAGCTCCTGAGCTGTGGGTTGCCGACCCCGGCCTAAACCAATGTTGTGCATTCAGAGAGGCTCTTCTGCAGACCTCGGTCAGAACCAGTGGTTCTTTGAGTTCCTGTTGTCTTTCTATCAGCTGGAACCAGTCTGGTCGTTCTGCTCTCACTTCTGGCATCAATAAGGCATTTGCCCACAGAACTGCTCCTCACTGGATATTTTCTCTTTTCTGGACCATTCTCTGTAAACCCTAGAGATGGTTGTGGGTGAAAATCCCAGTAGATCAGCAAATCCTCAGATCTGCCCGTCGGGCACCAACATCAACGTTCAAAGTCATTAATAAAGGTAATTAGTCAATCACCTATCTTCCTCATTCTGATGCTCGTTTTAAACTGCAGTAGATCATCTCGACCATGTTTACTTTGAGTTACTGCCATGTGATTGGCTGATTAGACATTTGCATTAACAAGCAGCTGGGCGGGTGTGCCTAATACAGTGGCCGGTGAGTGTTCATATATAGTCCTCAGTTGTTTGCCTGTGTGGCCCTGCAACAGACTGGCGACCTCTCCCTGCCTTCGCCCAGCAGTGGCCGGGTTAGAGTCCGGCAGTCCCGTGACCCCGTAAGGGATAAAACAGACTCAGAACATGGAAGGATGGATGTTTGCCTGTGCTCTACAGTACATGATGATGTCATAGAGAATAAAACAAAAAGGGGAGTGTGCCTTGTCACCCCCACACGAACCCTCCAGCAGTAGGCGATGGTAACTAGGACCCCCAGAGGCCTGCACAGAGAAGCAGAATGAGGGAGTCTGCCTCCAATCCAAGCAGACTCCAGCCACCTGGACCAGAGTCAGAAGGTCCACCATAGGACCCTCCCCAGCAGCAAAGAGCAGGGGGGGCATGATTATGGAGACCATAAGCCCCATCCAAGCCAGAAAACTGTACTCCAGCTGTGCCAAGGGTGCAGCACAAAACCCTATCCACATGAGAACGCCTTCAAGCCCCAGACAAGCAGCCCACCACCACCCAGGAGCTGTGAGCACCACACCAGCAGAGAGTCAGGCAAAGGCAGATCCTCCCTGACCCAGAGGAGGGTACCAGCAAGAGACAGGGAGCCATGGCAATAATGGTAAGTGTAGACTGACCAGGATCCCTGGTATTGGAAGGATAAGGAGACTCTGAATCAGCATCACCGGAACACGAACATCCCCAGACTCAAATGTGATGTGCTCCCTGATTCATGGCATAGCCAGAGGTCTTCCTCTTCCAGGAAGGAGAAAGGGTCATCAGGCCAAGGAGTCCAACCACCACAGCTAAGCAGCTGTCTCACCCCATCACAGGAGGAGGAGACAGAAGATCTGTGACCACCACTCTCCTTGGTGTGGAAAAAGGTGCAGTTGATTTCAACATCCAAGAGAATTTCAAGTAGGTACCTAGGAAGGCCGAGGACTTTTAGTCTCAGTGTTCTTTACCTCTCTTGTCCCCGCAGCTGTGGCCATCAGCTCTCTGATGGCTGTTGCAATGGCAATCCCCAAAGGTGAGGAGTGCTGTTAAGCTGAAAGAAATACTACCAACTCTGACTGGCTTGTGGGACTCCTCTAGACGCTGACAAGTATCCACAGTCTTAGCCAGCTGTGGCTGGGGCAGTTGTGATGGCAAAAAAACATTTGGATTAAAACACAGCCGGTTTACTTGACTATAAAGTAAAAATGACCAATCACAGCAGACAACACAAATGATGCAGAAAAAACTGATCAGTCCTTCATTCCAGTCCAATGTGTGGACAGACTTTGAATAAAGTCATGTGACCATCCAGTGTCTAGAATGTTCTCAGAATGTTCCCTTTGGATTCTTTGGATGTGGAAAAACAACAGTGGAGAACTTTAGGAAACTAACATGTGAATGGATCTGACATTCATTCTAGTTTACTTGTTTGTTTGGACACAGATTTTATTTAAACCTGATGATCTGGAAGAAATCCAAGAATCTGGAAAACTTCACTTTTCAGTAGCAGGAATTTCTGTCTGAGTCTAACTGGATGAAGTTTGGGATAAAGATGATCTGGATCCATATTACCATATTATTGTTATTAGTAGGTCAGAGAACCGGATCCAATCGGATCGATTAATATGAACTGATATCAACTGTGAATCGCATCGTCCACCACAAATTATGACATTAATCAAATTCTTATTCAAATACGTTGTTGCACCCTTATTTCTATGGCAAACACTCTATTCAGTCAGGAGGGAGCATTTAGGAAGACCACACCTCTTCCTCTGAAAGCTGGCCTGGGAGAATCTGACAATAAAACGTTTTAAACATTTGGCTAGAGATCACAAACTTTAATTGAAGCATCTGGTTGGCAAGTCTCTATAACTTGAATCACTTGCACTATAGCATGTCACCATGATGGGAATAAAGAAATACTCAGAAATGCTATTTTATGTGATGTCTGCAGGGGATGTTTGGTTTTTGTTGGTGTTTCACTGTTTCTTCCTGTGCTGGCCGACTGTGGCTCCTCCACACCCTGATCCATACCCTCACCTGACCAACCCATGACATGTTTATCTTAACTTTCCTTTAAATATGTCCTCCATCAGAAACATTTAACATGAACATGCTAAAAACACATTTTCACAGTGGAAGGTTTTTTTTAAGTAATTGTACTCACGCAGTTTCATCTTTGTGTATTCTTGGTTTACAATTCTTTGACCTTGCAGCTTATGTCCCCCTCAATCTCCACATAATGTGAGGTTGGAGGCTAAAGGAGGAAACTTTCTGATGGTATCTCCATGCAAGTCCCATCAGACATCTTCCCGGTGTGGCCAGAAAAAGCAGTGGGTTATGCAGCCCTTCTCTAAGGGGCAGCATCACGCAGAGCCATGTAAAGGTGCTGCAGTCAAAACCATCCCCCTAAAACACAAGTCATGCTGTTTGTCTCTCCATTTGAACAGAAATCCTCACATTAAACCTCCATCTGTGCAACACGGTTGACATTTCAGCCTCTTTAGGGCCCTAAACCTTATTCAACTCATCTTAGCATAAACCTGACATGTAGTTTTGGAAATCTAATATCTAAAGCAAGTTTACGTGAACATGTTGATAGCACTGTTTGCCATGAATCACCTCTGCATGTGCACAGTCAAATATTGAAGAGAAGTCACGACTAGCCACACGGTCTTTACATTTCCTAAGTCATGTGACTGTTGGCCAAGTGACTTTGAAACAAAGCACTGCTGATCTAAGGAGGCATTTTCAGTGGGTAACACGGCTGATGTTGGTTTCTTGGACACACAAATTTGATGATTTGATGTGCATCAAAAAGCAAAATAGATTTTTTTAAACTTTTGTCATTCTTTAGTAACTACTTGGAATTGAGACATAAGAAAACGGTTTATGCAAACACTTACTTCAATGTCAGTATGAAGGACAAAACCTGACATTTAGGAAGTCGGACGGCATAAAACCAACAGCTTCCAGTTTAGTATTTCTATTTCTCGATAGAAGTCTATGGAATTTTGGCTTTAGAGTCAGTGGGAACTTCCTGTTTGGAACATGAGGGAGAGGAGAGTTTGCTTAGTCCGGGTCTTATATACAGTCAAAGGAAACGAGCCACCTCCTCTCTTCCAGGCTAAAGCGATGTGTTAGCTGTTAGCTGGCTTATGTTTATCCAAACGTCACATGGTTGTCAGTAATCACTGCATAGGCTTGACGGATCATGTTTCATGAAAAAAACAACATCAAAAGAGAGAATTTGATGCAAAAAAAGAAAGAATGTTCAGATTTAAAAAAAGTGACTTTTTTATTGAAAAAACCTTATACTTACAGACCCACTTCAAAGAAGACTGTTTTTGGTGTTTTTAACATTTTTTCACAATGGAGGACATTTATAAAAGAACTGACGATTAAAGCTGAGGTTCTGTTTTTCAATCGTGAGGGATCAGCAGAGGGAGAAAATGCGCCATTTCAAAAGGTTGGTGACGCAGCAACACGCCAAAGCCTCACTGCAGCTCCTCCTCCTCCTCTTCCTCCTCTAAACATCTTTGGTTTCCTCAGAATCTGCCTCAAAACTGTGCTCCAATAATACTCGCCCTTCTGTTGTGCCGCTAATGTTATCTGGCTGAGCGATAAATCGACAAATTTCAAACATTAAACAACAAAAACAGCATTTTCTAAACACAATAACAGACATGAATCCACAGTGTCTAACATTACAGAGCCGGTGTTGAGCTGCATCTTTACTGCCAATGTCAAGAATCCAAACATGATCGTGTTTTTAGGCTGTTGTTGTTCTGATTTCATGTCAAAATGAATCAGCTGGAGGCAGAATCAGCAGAAAAGTGCTTTTTCTGTCAATCTACAGTCCTCTAGTAAATGTGTCTTTATTTTCTCAGCAGGTTTGAATTTGACTTGACGGTTAGAAGACATTAAAGACGTGTTCTTACTGTTTGGACATGACTTCATGCTATTGCTTTTTCTTAACAAAATTAAGAGATGAATTCTCCCTCCTCAGTTGGTTCAGACTACTGACTGACACCCCTCCTGTACCCCCTCATGGGGGCATTTAGCTGTGCTAAAGAGAAGAAACAACTCATTTGTCATAGAGCATAATAAAAAAAAACGTCAACGATGTGTGAAAATGCCAAAGAGCTGATTAGAAATCTGATTAGAAATCTGAGTCACTTAAACTGTTGTTTTTATCCGATGTTTTCTTTGTTCTGACGTTCTCTCTTTCCATTAAACATATCATTTTTAAACAACACCTATAGTTTTTCTATATAAAAATGTATCATTTGTCTGGTAATTTGCCCAGCTGGTGGGTAAAAACTGAAATGTTGACCTCTGGGGTTATGAGCATCAAACCACACGCAGCAAAACCCGATTGAATGTTGTAGCTGTCCAAAGCGGGATTACTGATTTGTTTTAGCGCCTGAAACAGAAACTCTGTCGAGCGCCGGAAGCTTTTGTCTTTATGAGACGCTCAAACTACTGATGACTCTGAAAACATCTGCTGCAAACATTTTTACAGCTTGTATTTGGTTGAACTTTATGTTTGAGGATATTTCCTAGTTAAAATAAAATAGTGTTTGTTAAATCTACTCTATATTTTCGGATTTGGGGATTTTGCCAAAAATCAGCCTCGTCATCATTAAAAGATCTCTGGGATGCTTTGACGACGGATCAGAAGATGATTAGAGTGGACATGTAAATATTTTAAAAATTCTGGGAGACTTTCTTGAAGGCCCAGGGGGCCTCACACAAATATAATATCATGAAAACAATTATATTGCCTATATTTAACATCTTAATAGAGGGCATTTCAAGCTAAAAGTAGAAGTCTGATTAGTTGTCAGTTATTTAGTTTTCACCCAGGTGAGCGACGTGTTCTCTGCATGTGATTCATCCCCGGGGGGGGCTGCAGCCACAGCCGCGCTCGGTCTAACCCTCCGATCCACCGGATCAAGCATCGACAGTAAAATAGTAACCGGTCCAAACAGCTGAAATCCCATGGACGTCTATAGAGACATGAACAGCTGTTGGCGAGTCTTTCTATCGGTCAGAAGAACCGTTCTGGATCTGATACCTTTTATTAACATCTTCTTGATGATCCTCATTTTTGGTCATGATTTTGTAGCTGTTCCCATTGAGAGCATTTGGCATGACTGTCTGGATTTGAACTCACAGCCTTCCAGTCTCAGGGTGGACACTCCACTACAAGGCCACTGAACTATTTGGTGTTTTTTGTACAATAAAATCCTGTGACCTGCTTTATTATCTGGCTTTTTCTTTTATTAGTTTTTTGACCAGTCTATCCCAAAATCTAACATTAAATACAGGTTATCTACTTTTTTCCAAGTAGCCAATATTTATGTATTAATTCATATTTAGATGTATTAAAGTTAAGGTTGCTTCTCCAATTGGGCTTCCAGTACTTTAACTTTACCAATAATAAACATTTGTATGTTACTCAGTAGTAAAGTACCAAGCAGAACATCTGTTCTTTACTTGACTGTTTCTACCTCTGCAGGTGTCGGTGATTTAAGGTCATCCTGTGCGGTCCATTACAATATAGCAACAAGTACAAGTAGGCCTATTCTGTAATAGTTTGTAAGTAACTATCACGTGTTTTTGATTGCTAATATCTAATATATCTGCTGATTTTAAAACAGGATTTGAACGTCCAAATGCCTCCATGTTGGAGGAGCTTTAAAGCTCAGCAAATTCCCCTAAAATGTGCCGCTGTCTCCCCCTCAACCACAGAACAGACACGACAGGTCAGGCTGTGAGCTCTTTCTATTCAGAAAGTCTGTTTTTGGTCTATGAAAGCATCATCCTGTCTTCAGGGGCCTCATTTATAAACGTTGCGTACGCACAAAAGAAGGCGTACGCCACTCTCTACGCAATAATTGAGATTTATAAAAAGCAAACTTGACGGGAAAATGTGCGGTCCTTCACGCAAGCTCTGACCCAGGCGTACGCACAAAAACGGGTGAAATGAGAAACGGCGACACCGTCGGCAGATGGAAGAAACACGTGAAAGTGACAATGACAATACTGCCTCTCATAAATAACACGAAGACTTCACAAAGCAAGTCTTACAATTAACAGCCTACACGAACACCCGTTTGATCGATCAGCAGAGAAACAAACAAAACAATCAAACGAAAATTACAACAGAAATTCAAATGAACACTTATTTGGAAAAAGAAAAGTGAAATATGTTCTGCAATATTGGCATGTTGTGCAATTCATCCTCATAAATAATATAGTTAACAGAACGAAATAATGTACAAAACTGATATTCTCGTTAATGTGTCCGTCTGGCGGAGCAGATATCAGTGCGGGCGTGCGGATGGATGGACAGACGTACTAATTGTCCACTGGGGAAAGTTGTTTTCATATTAAAACATTTCTTCATAAGCTATGGAATTGTGGTATTCATGCATATGCCTTTAGTTTGTTTTATTTTTGATAAAACAATGTATGGCGTATGTCTCAACCATTCAGAAAAAAACAAGAAATTAAATTTGCGCAGATCAATTTCCCATTTCCACGTGGATTATTACCGACATCTGTAGCTTGTCAGATGTAATTAAATGGAGGGAAATAAAATGCCCCATCACAATGCGTAATGACGCACAATGGCTGATCTTGCGCTCTTAGAAGATGTGGCAAATGGAAGAATTCGGAGTGAACGCATCTTTAGACAGCAAGAAGACGTGCTGGCAAATGAGGACGAGTGGCTTATGAGCCGGTTCAGACTTCCTCGAGCCGTCCTTTTGGACCTCTGCGGGCTTTTGGGCCCGGCGTTACAGAGGAGCACTCGGAGGAACCACGCGGCGTTACAGAGGAGCACTCGGAGGAACCACGCGTGTCACCCGGTGCATCTGGCGCTCCGGTCCCCCCGGCGCATGCATGGCATTAGTAATGCTCACACTGTGCCCTCCAAACAACACTTTTCTCCTCTTTTCCACCTCGCCAACGATAACTTCTACTTCACATTGAGGGAAGTTAAGTTTTTTTGATTTCCTCTCGGTGTTTGCCATGGTTCCGCAATCAATGAATATTCATTTGTGGGCGTTTCACGGACTATTTATGGACAAATATGGGCGTGTCATGAAGCCGCAAAAAGCTGCGCTGCATTTAGAATCGGTTGTGATTTATTAAGGGAAAGATGCGTAGGATGTGCGTGCGCACGGTTTTATAAATCCGAATATTTCTTTGCGTACGCACGTCCTATGTTTCATCCGTACGCCCTTTCTGACGCAAATCCTACGCAAAGTTTTATAAATGAGGCCCCTGGTCATGGTTCACCTTGTTCACCTGCATCAGAACCCAACCGGAGCTTCTGCAGCCAATCAGGGAGCAGCGCAGCCTCTGACCGGCCTAATGCTCCTCCGTGTCTCTTTCCGTCCTTGACACTGAAACACGCGTGACCCGTGACATCTCCTCTCTAGAAGATCGTCGTGGTGCCGAGGCCGCGTCAGCATCTGCATCCACGCTGAACGTGACGAGTGTCCACGCGTGGACTCACATCGCGATCCACTTTCTGACACATACGTCGGAATCCTACCGCCACTGAATCTGACTAAAGCCTCGATCATTGTTCCACATGAGCGCCGTTTCTCGGCATTAATACCCCAAACGTGTCAGTCTGCTGCATTTGCCCCTGCCGAGGGTGGCAGCAGAAGACGCGCGCGCGCAGGGCCCCGAGTCGTCTTTTGGGGCCCTAAATGTTATAAAAATAATAATAATAAAAAAGGCCGATGTTTTAAGGTCTTTACATTTATTTTTTCTTTTACAATAATCAGTAAAACAACAAAAAGAAAAATCAAAATAAAGCCGCTTTAGGCCCAAAGGCCCGGTTCTGGTTCCGCGTTTTTTCAGCTTCAAATTATGAAAATAAATTTGGACTCTGCTTGAACACCAAACCTCGTATTACAATGAATGTGGTTCGGTTCGGTGGTCATCACGCAGGTCTGAGCTCCGGATCAAAGTGCGGCGCACGCGCGCCTTCTTCATTTTACAATCATTTCTGGCCTTTTAGTGTTTGACTAAGAATATTTATAAATAATTCTAATGATTGGAAGATTATTTTGGAGCTGTTAGCGTTTCATTTTTTATGTTTAAATTTGTCTCGAAACAGAATTTGATTTTGGATTTTTAGTTTCGTTTCTTTTTGAAAATCTAAAAAAACAAAAACAACGTTTTTTTAACATTAAAAATAAAAACAGATCGAATCAAAAAGAATATTTCAAATGAGGTTTTCCTGTCTTTAACGCAATAAAGTACATTTTCCAGAACCAACAGTTTCATCTTATTATATTTACGGCTGATCCCAGGAAGCCCGGTATCGGTGGTTCGGACGGTTCTCCTAGAACCCAGTTTTTATTCTTACACTTCGGTTCGGCCCGTTCGCGGCTCCTCTCTCTCGTCTCGATTCTGTTTCTGAGCTCGTAGGTTTGAAGTTCGATACCAGCACAATTTCACCACGAGTACCACCATCAGTACTATACATGTCAAACCGGACGACGCAGGGTTCGGTTCCGGTCCACGCACCTGCGGCAGTTTTGGGTCGTTGATGTCCCAGGAGAACTTCATCCCGATCGAACACACGCAGTCCGTTTCGTCGCCCTCTTCTGCCCGGGACATGACTGCTTCTGGTTCTGGTCCAGATTCTTCTGATCTTACTGAGAACTAAAGAAAAACTTTTCAAAGTTCGTGAAATCAGCACGTGCGACTCCGCGAGAGTTACCTGAAAGACTGACAGGACAGGTGAGCGCGAGGAGGCAGAGGACGAGAGAGAGAGGGACAGAGAAGAGAGCCGAGTGTGTGTGTGTGCGTGTGTTTGTGTGAGCGCGCGTGTGTGTGAGTGGGTAGGTGTGTTTGCTTTGCCAACACCTCATTGCTTTTCCAAAAACAAACTAATTAATGAATGTGCACCAGAACAAGGACTGAAGGAGACCAGACCCAGGACCAGGACTGAAGGAGACCAGACCCAGGACCAGGACTGAAGGAGACAAGGACCAGGACCAGGAAGATCAGACTCCAGGACAAGTACTGAAGGAGACCAGACCCAGGACCAGGACTGAAGGAGACAAGGACCAGGACTGAAGGAGATCAGACCCAGGACCAGTACTGAAGGAGACCAGACCCAGGACCAGGACTGAAGGAGACAAGGACCAGGACTGAAGGAGACCAGACCCAGGACCAGGACTGAAGGAGATCAGGACCAGGACTGAAGGAGACCAGACCCAGGACCAGGACTGAAGGAGACAAGGACCAGGACTGATGGAGACCAGACTCCAGGACCAGGACTGAAGTGAGATCAGACCCAGGACCAGACTGAAGGAGTGACCAGGACCAGGACTGAAGGAGATCAGACTCCAGGACCAGGAACTGAAGGAGACCAGAACCCAGGACCAGGACTGAAGGAGACCAGACCCAAGACCAGGACTGAAGGAGACCAGACCCAGAAACAGGACTAATGCTGACAAAAAACACAACAAGGATTAGATCAAATCAGGACCAGAATGGACCAGAACCAAGGGCAGAAAAGGGCAATATTGGGGCTGTGATTGAAGGCAACTTGGACCTGCAGGATGATCTCAGTCCAGGATCAGAGCAGAAAATTGTCTGAGTACAACAGACCAGGACAAAGATAATTACTTAAGAAGACCAAAGCCAGGAAAGGGTCAACTTGAAAGAACATCATAACAAACGCACACCAAAGCAGATCAGTACTGAAGCAGACTGGACCCAGGACTTTATCAGAATAAGACCAGAACAGGCTTTGACTGAGACTATAGCAGACCAGAACCAGGTCTAGGATTAGGATAGAGCAGACCACTATCAGAACATACTTGGATCTTTTCCAGTCTTAGGGTTGGTGTAACCACACAGACTCAAACATGTCAGAGGAATGTTGATTATTTTCTGTCCGCTGCACAGAGCAGTAGGACCTCCAGGTCCCTAGAGGTCTGATCCTCTGCAGATGTCTGCCTTCTGTAATGAAGCTAGTGCAATGCTGGAATCATGGGTCTGACATCTACATCATCCTCAAACACAAAAACAGTCTGAGGGCGCCCTCTGCTGGAGGACAGGCGTTAGAACCATCAGTCGGTTTCCAGAAGGCCAGCTCAAAGAAGATGGAGTGTGGAGGCATCAAACCATCGAAGAGGAACTAGGACATCATCCAGATTGTTCAAAAGTTATACATTTATTTTCAGAACACAGGCTCGTGTACATTTTTCTGTGTCTGAAATCCAATTATTCTGCAGTAGTAGGATAACTTTATTCAGATTCCAATTTGTCATTAAAACAGCAAACATTTGCAAAGGTGTTATTCATTTATAATTATATTTTATTCATTATATGGTTTCTAGTCGAAGTACAGATTGATGCTTGTAAATGTCTTTTTTCTGACTTTTTCTGTCTAGCAACTGAGCAAACAGCTGAGACCTTTTGTGTTGTACACATTCTACTGTTACAATAATAGGTTATGTATCTTCGGATAACCAGGGTGTATATTTGAACAAATCTCTTTGTCTTTCTTTATTATTTTGTATTTATTTGTTCCATTTTATGTTTTAAATATATACTTTCTTTTTTTATGGAGGGAAGAGAGAGGGGAAAAATGTGAAAGGGGGGGTTGAAAAAAAAAAAGAGAGAGGTAGAAAGTGAGGGGATCCAAGTGCCAAGTTGCTGATTTGAATAGGTAATGATTTTAAGCTGTGAAACATTTATGTTAGATCTGCAGAAAGACAAATATTACATCCAAAAGTGAAGTTCTGACACTAAGATAAGCAGAAGGTATCTGTCCATCAATACACTGTGGGTTAGGAGGAGGGATGAAGCAGACAGGGAGCAGTGTGCACATGCACGTGGGCATGGAGTGATATTTCTGCCACCACGTTGCACACAAAACTTTCTAAGCAAGTGAAAATATAAAATATTTGCTTTTCAATTTTTTTTATTTTGCTTTCAAAATTTTTTTTTTTTTGCGTTTGCAAAACACAATTGCACGTGCGTTGTGTGAAATCTCGCTTTTTTCCTATCTTTGATTTTGCTGACTACTCTGAGTGCGACTTAGCGTGATAAAACTGCCACAACCAAAAAAGTTTTTGCATGCGTTGTGTCTTTTCCTATCTTTGATTTTGCTAAGTTAAGTTTCAGTTTGACGCACAAAGCCGCCATCAAACTGATTGGTACAGATTCTAACCAATTTTTTTTTTCTCTGATATTGACGGTGCTTGGAGGCAGACATGGACTTTGTGTGGGTTCTGTTCTAACGGGATTCTGCCGTTTTCAACCATTCTGGCTCATTTCTCTCAGAGTAAAACCCAGAAGGAGCAGCAGAGCAGCTATAATAAAACCGAGTTTTGTATTTATTCATGTCAGTGTAGCGACCAACGTGTTTAAAATGTCTGCAGCAGAAAAAATAATTGTCTGAGCTCTGACTCCGTCCAGCAGGAAGTTTAAGATTTGTATCTGAACTATTGTTTTATTTTAATCAATAAATCTTGAAATATTAAGAGGAAATAGCATTTTTCGTGACTATTTTTTTTAAACTTTGGACAAACGATCACGAGTTCTAAATCATGAAACACTGTGAAAATGAACATAAAAGGTAAAAATGCTTCTTCTGTTAAATACATTAATTCTACTGTGGTGAGCCATCATTCTTTTGCCTTTTAATGCTGTTCATCTGATCCCAAACACTTATTAAGCATAAATTAATAAGTGTTTTAAATCTTTGATTGTTTTGTTTTAACAAACCGATCTTAAAGAAAATCACACTTTTTACTAATAATTTGTTCTGCAGGATTCACAGATCACACAGACCTGATGATTTATTGTCAGCAGATAAACTTTACAGTTTCAGGAGATCCTCGGCCATAAATTCACAAATCTCACTTAATATAAAAAAAATCAATGCTAAAAAAGAAAGAAAGTGTCAATTATAGTTAAAATGATTTTAAAAAATCCAAAAAGACAACATTGAGGTTAAAAAGAGCTGATTCAGTTTCTGAGCCTTGGTAGCAGACATCATGTTAGATAAATACGGCGATTTGATTGGTTAGAATCTGGACCAATCCGCAGCTGTTTGATGGCAGCTTTGTCACGTCAAACTGACACTTAACTTAGCAAAATCAAAGATTAAAAAAAAGCGCGATTTCACACAACACATGCGAAAACATACTAAGCCCGTGTCCTGACATGGAATTAATAAAATAGATCTGGTTCCCACAAATTAATGTCTTGTTCGCACGAAATAATATTCCGTTCCAAAGAGATAATATTCTGTGTGAATGAAATAATTAATTTATACGAACGAAATAATTATTTACGTCATAAATCATTGTTAACACGGATATGCTCTCCATACGGCCGCAAAAGCCGCTTTCAGCGGTAACTACCGTGTCTCTGTGACCCACATTCGTTCAAGAAAGAAAAAATAAAAACAAGAATGATCAATTTATTATTTAAATGATAAATGGCGTATACTTATAAAGCACTTTCTACCTTCTTTTGAAGGCCCAAAGCGCTTTACAGTCACTGTCCCATTCACCCATGCACACACATTCACATTCACACAATGGCGGCGGCTCTGCTGCCAAACACTGGCGCCAACCTCCCACCAGAGGCAAGGTGGGGTTCAGTGTCTTGCCCAAGGACACATCGACACATGGGTGTGCAAGGCAGGAATTGAACCTGCAATATTACGATCATGGGTCAACCACCCTACCGCTGCACCACGGCCGCCCACTAAAGTTTATTATTATTATTATTGAATGTCATAAGATTTAGGATGCCCAAGCTTTGTGTTTCGCCACACAGCAGCGATTCTCTGGACATAGCACCTAGCTCTGCCACAGAGCTCTTTAGCTTGTCTTGCCGGCAAAAAAAAAGTCGAAAGCAAAAATAAATTTTTAGAGCAAAATAAAAAGTAATTGGAGATGCATGCACGATGCCAAAGTGAACCATGTGATCATTAGAGGAACTAGATCCTCCCTAGCCCGACCAGCCAGACCAGGAGAGACGGGGCAGGAGACCATGGACCAGGGCACCCCTGACGTGGGGGACCACCCACTCAACCAGCCAGGTGCAGAAGAAGCCCCCCTCCGCACTGAGGAGCATGGAAGACCCCGGCGCCTGGGCCCAAAGGCCACAGGACAGGTGCGCTCCTGTTGGAAAAATGTATATACCGGTACGTTATATCTTATTTGCTTTTATGAATTACGTAGCTATGTAGGTAATATATAGACTTCACCTGCCCCCATCATACCCACACCTGTCCAAACCTCCTCTTTATTTATCGTGAGTCCTGGAAAGTCCTTCCTGTCTCTGTTCCTACTTACTGCTCATTTGAATATACTGCATTTCCTTTGTCCTGGTCCTGCCCCCACCATAGTTGTTACAGTCTACCGTCCACCCAAATACAGCAAGGATTTTCTAAATGACTTTTCGCAGGTCCTGACCCATTTCACTTCAGAATCTCAGAACATTGTTACTCTTGGTGATTTTAATTTCCACATAGATAACTGTAATAATCCTCTTGCCAAAGATTTCTTATCCTGTTTAGATAGCCTTGGATTGCAGCAATTTATTCATTTTCCCACTCACTGCAAAGGACAGATGCTGGACTTAGTGTGCTGCTCTGGACTTACTCCCTCTGATTGTAAACCTCACACACTCCCGTTCACTGACCAGAAGCTCATCACCTTTAATCTCCTGCTCACATTGTCCAAACTCAAACGTCCACGCATCATATCATTCCGTAAGATACAAGCCATCAACACTGCTAGTTTTTCAGCCGATATCATCAACCTTCCCAGAGTAAATCCTGATGCCACACCTGACGAGCTGGTTTTGCAGTATAACAATGACTTGCAATCACTCCTAAATACTCATGCACCCCTCAAAACAAGATGAGTTTCCTTCACCCGCTCTGCACCTTGGTTCACACCTGCACTACATCAGCTCAAAGCTAAAGGAAGACAACTGGAAAGACTTCAAAATAAAACTGGACCCACAATTCATAAGGACAGGTACAAAAACCACATTATCCTCTATAAAGATTCTAAAGCTTCTGCTAAAACTGCCTATTACTCTGGCCTGATTCACTCAAACCGACATAGCTTTAGGACCCTTTACTCACTTCTTTCTAATATAACAAAAAACCCTGATTCTCTTCCTCATCATCTCTCCTCACCTGACTTTTGTAACGCTTTAATGTCCTTCTTTGTTTCAAAGATCTCTACAATCCATCAAAAGCTCACAAGTCGAGCTCTCTGGAGTGGACACCTTCACTCATCCCTCGGTTCTGACAACCTTTTCAAGATTTTCCCTTCCTTCTGTCCAAACCATTTCTGACCTCATCATCAACTCTAAACCTTCCACCTGTCAACTCGATCCCATTCCTACATCTCTTGTTAAATCCTGTCTCCTTTCTCTTCTCCCATCAATAACCAACATTATTCACTCCTCTCTCATGTCTGGTATTGTTCCACATTCTCTAAAAATTGCCTCTATTACTCCAGTTTGGAAAAAACCTGGTCTTGACCCAAACAACTTTAATAATCTTCGCCCAATCTCTAATTTACCTTTTATTTCCAAAATCCTTGAAAAGATTGTTGCTCTTCAGCTCCGTGCTCATCTTTCCAGTAACAATATGTCATGTTATCCTTATCGTGGCGGACCCAGGTGCTGGAACCCAGAAACAAAACTGGTGAGTAGCAGGTAAAAAGAGTTATTTAAATTCCTCTCCGGGAAGATGTAGCTTGAGATGGCGATGGTTAAGAGATGGCTGTGGTGTGTGGCGAGGCTGGAGGAGTTAGAGCGTTCAGCAAAGGCCGAGATATCCGCCGTATTCGGAGGGGGTTGATTATGGAGAGTCCACCTGACGTCACTCGTGGTGAAAGTTTCCTGAAGCAGGAGAACAATGTTAGAGCCAAAACGAGAGCAGATAAACAGCAGTGCAAAACTAGACGAGAGACCAGGCTTAGTCACCATAGAGGACAACAATCTGGCGTTGAATAATGGGGTTGAGTCTCCTTTTAAACTGCAGGCTGATGAGGTTGAGTGGCGACAGCTGGTGGTGGTTAGGAGTGGAACTGAGATGGAGGGGGAGGAGACTGACCAGATGATGACACAATATCTACGATCAGTTTCAATCTAGTTTCCGCCCACTCCATATAACAGAAACCGCTCTTTTAAAAATCACAAATGACCTGCTCTTAGCTTCTTACCCCGGTTCACTGTCCACTCTCATTCTCCTTGATTTAACTGCTGCTTTTGACACCATTTCCCACAATATTCTTATTCACAGACTTCAAACTATTGGCATTTCTGACACCCCTCTGTCCTGGTTTTCTTCATATTTATCAGATCGTAGTCAATTTATCCACATTAAACCTCATATGTCAAACACCTTCACACTCTCTGCTGGTATTCCCCAGGGCTCTGTCCTAGGTCCCCTTCTCTTTATCATTTACATCCTTCCTCTTTGTTCTGTCTTCCATAAACACAACATTAATTTCCATTGCTATGCGGATGACACACAGCTCTACATTTCTACTCAACCCTCCTCATCACTTCCTCCTTCCTCCCTTACCCTCTGTCTGCAAGAAATCCATTCCTGGTTCTCTTCCAATTTTCTCCAACTCAACAGTTCCAAAACTGAAGTCCTCCTTGTAAGCACTCCATCCACTATTTCCAAATCCAATAGCTTCTCCATCTCTATCAACGACTTCTCTGTTCTTCCCTCCCTTCAGGTCAAGGGTCTGGGTGTCATCCTCGACAGCTCACTTTCGTTCCAATCTCATATTAATAACATCACCCGTTCTGCTTACTTTCATCTCTGCAGTATATCTCGTCTCCGCCCTTCTCTCACTCCTCATACAACTGCTGTACTTGTTCATAGTCTTGTCACTTCTCGGATCGATTATTGTAATTCCCTCCTGTTTGGTTTGCCAAATAAAACACTCAAGAAACTGCAGATTCTCCAAAACTCTGCAGCCCGCATCATCACCAGGACCCCGTTATCCCACCACATCACACCAATTCTCCAAAATTTACACTGGCTTCCCATTAAACAAAGGATTAGTTTGAAGATTCTTATCATAACCTTCAAAGCACTCCATAACCTGGCTCCACACTACATTTGTGATCTTCTTCACATTTCCATTCCCTCTCGATCTCTCTGCTCCTCTTCAACTCCAAGTCCCACCTGCCCGTCTTGCCACCATGGGGGGCAGAGCTTTCAGTCCCTCCGCCCCTAGCTATGGAATTCTCTTCCTCCAGATTTACACAATACTGACACGCTGCCACTGTTCAAATCCAATCTCAAGACTCATCTCTTCAAACAATCATACAGTTAATCCATTCAGTTAACACAACCTAATCTGTCTGTTTTTCTATCCTGTTTTATGTCTTTATGTCTTTATGTTCACTCATGTTTTACTCTGATAATGTCTTATTGATGTTTTTATTCTGTCTTTCTTATTTTAACCTTGTACAGCGACCTTGGGTGACCTGAAAGGTGCTTGAAATAAAATTTATTATTATTATTAGCAATATAACCATGTTTTCAGAAGTGTGTTTCTGTTTCACAGGAAGGAGGAGGGAAAACTCTTGGGAGGAAACCGACTGTCCTAGCGTCTTCCCAAGATCAGCATGTTATCTGCTTCCAGACCTGAATCAAAGGACGCTCTGTGTTAGTTTATCTGGGAGAAAAGACTTTGCAGGGCCAGAGATGGTGTGGGAAGACTGAGAACGGATGGACATGTTGCAATTAATATTTTCTGATAGCGCTGCAGCTGTGTTTTTATCTGCTTCCCCTCCTTAGAGCTCAGCGCATATGTAAATTAGGGAAACCCCAACAAATTTAATAAAAAGAGGAGGGGACAGGAATATGCGCCAGAGCGGAGAGAGATTGAGACTGGGTACTATTCTTTGTTCTTTCTCCTCCTAAAAGGTACCTTTTTCTCTTGCCTTTCTTTCCTTTGAGGTTATTCTAATGTTGGAGGTTGTTTGAACCCAACATTAAATTGGTCCTTTCGAGCCGGATACCAACATACCTGAGGATTTCAGCGAGCGTGGTGGGACCCAGGAGACTGTGGCCACAGCTGACTCCTAGGTAAGTCAACACTTTGTTGGAACTGGTGCCCATCCCGTTGGCTGGAGTCAAAGGGCATTATTCTCTGTTCGTTCTCCTCATCAAAGGTACCTCAGTCTGTTTGTCTTTTTTTGACTTGTTGACAGTTCAGATGTTGCAGCTTGTTTTAACCCAACACCCAACAATGAATCAATATGAGATTTATAAACGCTCTCTCATCTTTGTTGTAGTTATGTATTTTTGGAAATGTACCTAATAAAAAAAAAGTTGGCTCTAGTTGGATCTTCCCAAAATGTTTGGATACATTTGCATTCCCAAGTACAGTAGAAGTATGTTCCTTTCATTTTCATACATTTGGGGCAAACATCTGGTATATTTTTGTTATACATATTTAAATCCGCTGGTGTTACATATGTACGCATTAACCATTTGTATTGTGTTAACTTTAGTCTGGAGTTAACTGATACCTTTTGAGCTGCAGCACAGGTACCCTCTCATTCCTCATTTGTAACTTATTTTTGGAGATCTTCTTTCCAAGCATTTACTTTGTATTGTGGACTTTTGTTTGAATTAGACAAAACATATTATAAAACTCAGAAATGGCGCCTTTTTGGAATAGTCTCTCACCATGAATTTTTCTAAAATTGAACATTGTGGTTTAATGAGGGTCTTCTGTGTTTTTCTTACAAGTTTCTGACCTGGAGAAATTAATAAAAATGTTTTACTCACCTCATATTTAGTTTTTAACTCTTCAAATGACACGATGACATCAGAATCTGGCAAATATAAGTCCCGGATGGTGGAAAGACCTTTTGCTGCCCATATTTTAAAGGTGGCATCCGCTCTACCTGGGGTGAAGAATGTGTTCCCCCAAATTGGGCTGTATTGTGATAGTGGTTGAGTTTGGTTCATGTAAGCTTTTTTGAGGTGTTTGTATGGTGGATATTAGATCCATTATTTACAACGATGGGCCGAGAGATTTGGAATAAAGAACAAAAGCCAAAGGCAGTCAAAAGAATCTCCAATCCAGTCAAAATCTAGAAGGCAACGGGAAATTGGCAGGTTGGTGAAAGAAAAAAGTCAGCTTAGAATGCAGTGGAAAAATGCAACAGAGGTGGAAAGAGTGGGACTAGAAAATTTGCAGGATGACATAAAGAAGGAACTAACAAAGCTGCGAAGGTCAAAATATCTCAGGCGATAACGGAAAAGGAAAGAAAAGATAGAAGGTCTGCCAGGTGATGAGATGATGAAGGCCAGCTGGTTCCAATGAAGGAGCAGGGAGGAGGGAGGTAGCAGCCGGAGGCACCGTGACAGTACCCCACCCTCAACGACCGCCTCCAGGCCGTCCTGGACGACGATGCGGGTGGGCCCGATAGAAGTTGTCCAGGAGGGTACGGTCTGGAACGTAACCCTCCCAGTCCACCAGAAACTGGAAGCCGCGCCCCCGGCAGCGGATGTCCAGCACCTTGCTGATGGTGTAGGCAGGTGCGCCGTTGATGACCCGGGCGGGTGGTGGGGAAGCGGACGGCGGGCACAAAGGACTCTCCTGGACAGGTTTCAGCTGGGAAACGTGAAAGGTGGGATGAACCTTAAGCGCCGCTGGGAGCCGCAGCCGCACACAGGAGGGGCTCAGGACCTTCTCAAAAGGATAAGGTCCTATATAACGTGGCGCTAGCTTGCGGTAAGTGGCTTGGAGGGGTATGTCCCGTGAGGAGAGCCAAACCTGCTGTCCCGGTTGATAGGGGGGACTCTCCACCCTGTGGTGGTTGGCGATCAGGCAATTCCGCTCTTTGGTGCGCAGGAGGGCAGCCCTAGCCTGAGCCCAAACGCGCTGGATGCGCCGAAGGTGATGCTGGACAGAGGGGACTGCCAAATCCAGCTCCTGAGAGGGAAATAAGGGTGGAGAGTAACCGAGGGAGGCTTCAAACGGGGACATACTGGTAGCAGAAGACGGGTGACTGTTGTGGGCGTATTCTATGAAATGGGCGGTCTTGGAAAAACAGTCGATGACAGTGAAAATGACGGTGTTTCCCTGGGAGGCCGGCAACCCAGTGACGAAGTCCATAGCTAGGTGAGACAAGGGGCGTTGAGGGACGGGTAAGGGATAGAGGAGGCCTGCAGGTGGCGAGTTGGACGACTTGGAGCGAGCGCAGACGTCGCAGGCCGCCACGAATTCCCTAACGTCCCTATTCATGGAAGGCCAGAAAAACCGGCGTTGCAGGAGTCTAAGGGTTCTATGAATACCACCATGACCAGCTATGCGTGAAGTATGCCCCCAGACCAGGACGTCCGAGCGCAGGGAGGAGGGGACGTATAGAGTGCCCGGTGGCGCCGGAGGATGGTCAGGTTCCACTCCCTGAGCTTGGATGACCCTACTCTCAATGTCCCACGTCAAATTTCCCACGATATACATGGGGGGAATAATGTGGGAGCTCTCATCGCTTTCAGGACTGTATAAACGTGAAAAGGCGTCAGGTTTTATGTTTCTACTGCCCGGCCTGTAAGTGATCGAGAATCTATCAAAAAAGAGGCACCAACGGGCCTGACGCGAGTTTAGGCTTTTGGCTGTACGTAGCTAGGCGAGGTTTTTATGATCCGTCCAAACGATGAACGGATGTTCAGCTCCCTCAAACCAGTGACGCCACTCCTCTAGGGCGAGTTTAATGGCAAGGAGTTCACGGTTCCTGACATCGTAATTCCTCTCCACCGCGGAGAGCTTCCTAGAAAAGAAAGTGCAGGGTTTTAGCTTCCCTGAATCAACCTCTCGTTGGGAAAGAACCCCTCCCGCACCAGAATAGGAGGCGTCGACCTCGATGATGAACTGCCGGAGAGGGTCAGGTTGTGTAAGGATGGGAGCGGAAGTAAAGAGGTGCTTGAGTTTACTGAATGCGGACGGAACTTTGGGGGTCCAGATAAAAGGTTTATTAACGGAGGTGAGTTGAGTCAACGGGGCGGCTATGATGCTATAGTTCCTTATGAAGCGACGGTAAAAATTCGCGAAACCGAGGAACCTTTGAAGTTGCTTATGGGAAGTAGGAGGTTCCCAACTGGTGACGGCCGTGATCTTGGCGAGATTGGGACGAATGTTCCCTGAGTCTATGATGAAACCGAGAAACGAGATGGTGGGAACGTGAAACTCACACTTTTCCACTTTAACGTACAGTCAGTTCTCTAAAAACGTAAGAGAACCTGACGGACATGGTGGGTGTGTTCATCCAGATCGCGTGAATAAATAAGGATGTCGTCAAGGTATACAAAGACGAAGTGGTTCAGGAAATCACGAAGAACGTCATTAACGAGATTCTGGAAAATGGCAGGGGCGTTGGTGAGCCCGAAGGGCATCACTTAATATTCGAAATGACCGAGTGGGGTGTTAAAGGCGGTTTCCACTCGTCCCCCTCCCTCATGCGAACCAGATGATAGGCGTTGCGGAGATCTAACTTGGAAAAAACCCAAGCTTCTTGGACAGAATGTCAAGCAGAATCGATGAGCGGGAGGGAATATTTATTCTTAACAGTAATTTGATTAAGGTCGCGGTAATCGATGCAAGGGCGCAAAGTTTTGTCCTTTTTCTGGACGAAAGAGAACCCGGCACCGACATGAGAAGACGAAGGGCGAATATGACCAGCCGAAAGGGCTTCCTGGATATATTTTTCCGTGGACAATTTTTCTGGACCGGATAAATTAAATATCTTCCCCTTAGGCAGCGTAGCACCTTTAACTAGTTCGATGGAACAATCGTACGGCCTGTGGGGAGGAAGGGAACCAGCCTTGGTTTTACGGAAAACAGTCTTAAGATCGTGATAGCACGGAGGTACCTTAGAAAGATCAATTACTTCGGGATCCGGATCACAATGAGGAGAAACCGAGGGAATGGCAGAACAAAGACAATTAGCCATGCAGGTAGTGCTCCAGTTGGTAACGTGGAGATTAACCCAATCGAACTGGGGGTTATGAGCGCGAAGCCAGGGAAACCCTAGAATGATGGAAGATTGGGAGGTTTTGGTAATGTAAAACTGTATGAGTTCATAATGGTTACAAGACGTGATGAGACGGACGGCCTTAGTACGATGGGTTATGTGAGTGAGGACCTGACCACCCAATCCGGCCGCCCTGACAGGGATATCCAAAAGTTCTGTGGGAAAGTTAAGCTCAGAAACAAGACAGTTATCAATGAAACTCTGCTCAGCACCAGAGTCAATGAGGGCTTTACCTTCAAAAATGCTAGATGAAAAACTTAACTTGACAGGTAGATAGAGAAAGGCCCCTCGGTGGTGAGAGAAGATTGACCCGCCCGTGGCCTGCCTTCTAACGGGGGGTTCGGGGGTTTAAACGAAGCTTACACTGATAAACGAGGTGACCGGCTTGGCCACGCTTCTGCCGCTCCTCAGGGGTAAGCTTAGAATGGCCAATCTGCATGGGTTCCTCTGTGGGGCGTCCAACAGAATCGTGGGAGATGACATGAACAAAGTTAGCGGCTGGAGAGGAAGAAAGAGAATTAGAAATAGTCTTTTTGTCTTGGTGGGGGCGCTCTGCCTGACGTTCCCGTAGGTGAACGTCGGAACGTAAAGCTGCAGTCACCAGTTCTTCAAATGACTTGGCTTCTGGCTGGGAACATAAATGAT
This sequence comes from Oryzias sinensis, assembly GCA_037389245.1. Taxonomy (NCBI): domain Eukaryota; kingdom Metazoa; phylum Chordata; class Actinopteri; order Beloniformes; family Adrianichthyidae; genus Oryzias; species Oryzias sinensis. Next base: position 25,533 of record JAUDJI010000031.1, read on the forward strand.
CTTTGATCGAGTCACTAAGGGATTAATAGAACACCCCTTTAAGGGCTACATCCGGCCAGGCCGCCTTGACCGCTAGAATCCGGAAATCAATCAGATGGTCACGCACGGATCTGTGGCGTTGTTTGAGGCTTAGCAGTCGGCGGGTGGCCTCCTCCTCCTTGCGGGGTTGCACAATCTCCCCTCTAGCATTTGTTATGGCAATGGAGCTGTTTGTACAGGCATCCTGATGGGTAGTGGGAGGTGAGAAGACCAATAGCGACCTGCATCTCCCACCAATAAGAGCTTACATGGATGATATGACCATCATCACAACAACAAAACCATGCACTAAACCAGGGGTGGCGAACAAGTTTGTCACCAAGAGCCAATTTTTTTTCACTGTGAGAATCAAAGAGCCACACCACACATTGACCTGCCAAGACGTACGCACACAATAAAGCAGTATTATTTTCCTTAATACACTCCTCTCCTTACAATACAATAGCAAGTATTGTACTTGTGTTTATTTCAAGGAAAGTGTCCACCCTCAATACACATCAAATGCAGCTTAGCCACAGTTAACATAGCGACTACCCTGGAGGTCAGATACCCCCTCCCCACAGGGGCCTCTCTCACTTCTCATACACGCACACACTCTCACTCTTTTCTCTGCTTCTCTCTGACACCCACAACTACTCAGTGACGTGCAGTGAGGTTGATGGCTGGTAATTGTAACAACTGAATATTTCACCGTTGTGCCTTGATTTCACATGTTTCAAGGTAATAAATAGGGACTGGCAGACATTGAGGAGAGAGTCGACAGCAGATTGAGAGCAGCTAATTTACACACGGGTATTTCTCCGTCCTCCAAAACGTAACAAAGAGATTTCGGCTCAATCATCTCCTGTTCTCTCGCTGCCTCATCAGTGACAAGGGATCTCAGGCAGTCAGTCTCTGCATTTGAGGATCGCATCTGTGTCGGGAGAAGCATCAAAACACACACACTGCCAAATTACTTTTTTTATTATTTAGTTTTAATACCCTCTGATGGATTTGATTGTGGTTTAAGAGGGAAAAAACTGTGAAATGAAGCACAGTTCATTGGTCAAGAGCCGCGTGTTCGCCACCCCTGCACTAAACGATTGCTTTAGAAACTGCAAGAGAACATTCAGTGGGCGAGAATGGAATTCAAGCTAACCAAGTCGCGTACCATCTCTATCATTAAAGGCCAGTTAGTAGGGGAGCAGTTCTACATCAATGAGCAACCAATTCCAACAATCCTGGAGAAACCCATTAAGAGCCTGGGGCGATGGCATAATGCAGATCTGAAGGACAACAAGCAAGTCGAGCAACTCCGGCAGAACATGGCCAGCTGCCTGAAGAAAATTAACAACATGTCACTCCCAGGAAAACTGAAGCTCTGTGGTACGAGTTTGGGCTACTACCCAGACTTATGTGGCCCTTAAATATTTATGAGTTCTCAATTAGCCATGTCCACCATCTGGAAAGGCTTGTGAACTCGTACCTGAGGAAGTGGCTTGGAGTTCCCAACTGCCTCAGCAGTGTTGGACTCTACAATGATGGAGTCCTGTCACTACCAGTCTCTAGCCTAGTGGAAGAATTTAAATGCGCTAAGGTGAGGCTTGACATGTCACTCTCCGACTCCCGAGACCCCGTGGTGAGAAGTGCAGCTCCAGTCCTAGCAACAGGGAAGAAGTGGACCCCCGCTGTAGCAGTGCTGCAGGCAAAGTCTGCTCTGCGCCATCGCAACATGAAGCTTATGAGTGTAAGAAACTTCGCTATTCCAACTTAGCAGCTGAGGCAGAGGATAGAGGCTGGAACATCAGAGTGCGCCCAGTGGAGGTGGGATGCAGGGGCTTTGTCACCAGTACGACTACTAAGCTCCTAAGAGAAGTTGGAGTCAGAGGACGGGTACACAGACAGGCTTTAAAAGAACTGACCAACACCGCTGAGAGGGCGAGCCATTGGCTGTGGCTGAGGAGAAGTGACATCACATGGACCAAAATGACCAACTAGCAGTGAGACACACACCCAGGCTTGATCAGCCTGTGGTGGGCCTACCTCAGCGGAGGGTGTATTGTGATAAATGGCCGAAACACCTTAAGATGTTGGGGTGCACAACTGATGATGTGTCTCGCTTGCAAATTATTTGAAGACCAAGCAGCTCAAGAGCTCCTGAAAGTGGTAACGTTAGGGATTGTAACACCAAGTCCTTTCAACTTCTTTCTCTTTCGGCTTTTCCCATCAGGGGTCGCCACAGCGAACAAGTCGCATGGTAAACTTGGCAATGTTTTACGCCGGATGCCCTTCCTGACGCAACCTTCTCAAAGCAACCGGGCTTGGGACCGGCAAAAAAGTAGAGAAGGGAACAGGGAGCAGCCCGATTCGAACCCTGGTTTCACGGACGGAAGGCGCCGCAAACCAGCACGAGCTCAACCAACTCCCGACACTTAGTCCTTTCAACAACATAGATAATTCCACTTCTAAGTTGATATATATTTTTAAAAAGTTTACTGAAACGCTGAATATATTTATAATACTACTAATCTACTGTGATGTCTTGGGGAATGTTCTGGAAACGATTAGTCATGACTTCACCAGAAAAGGGCCTTTTCAGCATCCAGTGCTAAAAAACCTGTTTCTGCTTTATTTCTGCTATAATGAATAAAATTTAAAATTCTTCTCACGTTGTAAAATCATTGCCTTCCAGATATAAATCCATTTTGGTCTCTATCAATAATGCTTGGTAACGTATTCTGCAATCGTGTTGCTAAGGGTTTACAGATTATTTTAAGGTCAGAGTTTAACAAACTTATTGGTCTAAAATTTTCACATTTGTTTGAGGCTTTTACTGGTTTAGGATTATTAACGCACAATTCATTGATGGGCGGGGATTGTTATTTCTAAATGCTTCTTGGAGCATTTCAAATATAGGTGTTAATAGTTTATTGGTAACGCTTTCTTTTACAGTACAGTACTTACAGTGTACTTAAGTGGTATTTACATGGTACATATTGTGTAACTACTGGGTACTTTCAAGGTACTTACATGGTACTTTTGATGGAATTTACTGGGTACTTACATGGTACTTTTTTGTGTCTACTCTGTACTTACACGGTACTTACTATGTATTTATGTGCTACTATTTGGTTCATACCTATGTGGTACATACTGGGTATTTAAAATATTCTTACTGGGTACTTACATGTTGTGCAAAGGTGTCTTTTATGGTACTTACCACATGTAAGAACAAGGTAAGTGCAAATAAAGCACCTTGAATTTAAGTCTGCACTCGCATGTTTCATGGTATTTACCACAAATTTACCACAGAAACTACCCCTTAAGTACACTGAAACTGGTCTGTAAAAGAAAGTCAGCCCTATTTCCCCTCAATTACATGGTAATTTCAGCACTAAGTTCTCGGTATGTGTACTTGAATATTACTTGGTGCTTACCCCTTAAGTACAATGAAACTGTACTGTAAAAGAAAGTCAGCCCTATTTCCACTCTATTACATGGTACTTTCAGTAGTAAATGCTGGGTATCTTCACGTATTACCAGTGTGCATACACACTTGGTCTTCTGACCTCACCAAACGAGACAATGCTTACTTGTTGGTAAAGGTGAAGTAACTGCATTGGAAAAACATATTCTGGCCTGATTACTTCTTGTAACATGAGGCAAATGTAAAGAGAAACAAGACAGCAGTGAAAACAACAATCTTTAATGATACACTTCTGCAGCATACAAAGTGTCATCACAATGAAATTTGTTTTAAGTTCTCAACAAAACAGTACAAAGGAGCATTCCAAATAACACATTATTGGCCTGAGGGTCGTGCTTTTTGTCCGTCAAAATTCTGTCAGCAGAGTTTGGTAATGGTGCAGAACTTCTTCAGGGTTTCTAACTGCAAGAAAAATCCCAATTAATGAACATAAAAAGCATAAAGACTTTTATAAAGTACAAAGTATATTTTACTTATTTAATCATTTCTGTAATGAGTTTGATAAATCTCTGTAAATTCTGTCTCAATTTCCTATTGTAATACTTTGTTTTGCACTTCTCCTATTGATGGTAGATCAAGTGAGTTAAGGAAGCTAGTTACATTGTCTGCACTTGCTAGTAGGGGTTTTGAATATAAATCCTTGTAGAAATTCTAAAAAATGTCTAGTACTTCCTCTGGATCATCTGTTAATTTTTCTGTTCTGGGATTTTTGATACTAGTTATTGTGTTATTAGTTTGATGTTTTCCTAAACTTCCTGTTATGTTCATTTCTGAAGAACAGAGATGATGTTCCTGGGTCAATTTGACCCGGCGCATGTTTAATTATCCAAAAGATGTCTGAAACCCAAAAAATCCTAACAAGCAGTGTGAATATTTCATTACTAACTACATTACTTATTATTCTATCAGTATTTAGTGAAATGGTGTTCCTTACCTCTAACAGGAAGTGGTTCAATTATTAGATAATTCACTCATTTTTCTTAAAAAAATACACGTTTAAACTTTTTAAAAAAAATTTCATTACTGTATTACCTTTGAAAGACCACCATATAAAATACAATACTTTTACATAACATTGAAACATAATCTTGAAATTTTGTTTTACATACATGCACTATGAACCAGAAAAAGACAAAATTACAATACAACAGACAAGCAATCGCAATATGAAGTTGTGTCTGTGTCTGTACATCTACATAGCACATGAGTGACATGTCATCACACTGTGCTTTGTGCAAATTAATTTTACACATTTCGCAGAGGTCATGCTTGTCTTGACATGGTCACATGAGTCACTGCCATCCTAGTGGGCCCTGGCACTGTCTTTATTATGTTTTCTGCAGACAGGTTTGTCTGACGCATATTTGGTGATGAAGACCAATGTAATTCACCATTCTTTGATATGAATGTCTTGCTTAGAGGAACAGGAATAATAATTCCCTCATCTGATTTAAAATCAGAATCATTAGAATCAGAATTCAGGTCAAGATAGTCTTCTTCTGATCATGATCAGTAATGACTTCCAGAGCCTCCTGGACTGTCATCTTTCTGCTTCTTATTTTCTAAAGGTCTGCCCGACAGAGTGTAATGTTGGAAGGACTCCTATACAGAGAATCTTTTACATGTTTTGTCCCTCCCCTGTTGAGTGTCTACTGAATGTGGGTGAAGTTTCCCACGAGAACATAAATGATTCCTGTCAAAAGTCACAACACCTATGCACCTATGTGTGTGTGTTTGTGATTGGGGTGAAAAAAGTCTCACAGCTGCAAATAAAGAAATAATAAGAATAAATCGTTGTACCTCCAGTTTGACTGCTGGGTCAAATTGACCCGAACAGTATCTATGTGATATAAACATGCGGCGGGGGGGGGGGGGTGCAAATATGTGAGATGAACCATTTTCATTTTATATGTTGATTACACTAATTCATCTTATTTATCACTGCGCCAAGCACCCTCCCAGCAGAATCTGATAACAGCTGCTTTCCTTCTGAGAACATCATATTTTTTTATGAAAAAACAAAACTAAGATATTTATAAGTGTATTTATAAGAGTATTTTTACCAAAATAAAACAGAAAATTACTTTGAGGTACAAAAGGCTTTCTAAAATGAACTATTTGTGTTTTATCACCATTGATAGTGTGTCTCCATGGTGTTTGTTACACCAGTCATTCATTGTATTTAACATTCCTTGTAATTTTATTTCCTCATCAACTATCAAAACAATATCATCAGCATAAAGTAATATGCTCAAGTTACATTAATATCAATACCCAAGTTAGTTTTCTTAATTTCTTGAGCTAAATCGTTGACATAGATAGCAAAAAGAGTTGTGAAAGAACATCTCCTTGTTTAACTCCAAATGGGGTAGAAAACCATTATGTTTTTAGGTCATTCACCTGTACACAGGCTAATGGAGCCTTACATAAGTAAATTATATTCAAGAAGATCTCTATTTATCAAGTCAAATGCTTTTTTTAAATCCACAAAAAAACAAAGGTACTTTTACTTTCTTGCAGTCTAGGGACCTGTTGCACAAAAGTAGGATAAGGGATTAAGCCAGGATATCTTGGTGATCCTGGCTCAATTGATCCCCAATCCGGTTGCACTAAAGCTGAATAGGGGGCAGGAGGATATGTTATGGTATAAATTACCATGGAGATTTATTCTGTGGAGCTAGCCTGCTCCAGACCAGGCTAAATTCCAGGATCTATTTAATCTCATCCCTAATGTCAGTCAGCAGTCGCCACAAATGGAAACCAACAGTTATTTCACTGCTCACTATACATTGTTATCACATATAACTAGACCCGCTGTCCTTATTTAAACGTTAGTGATCGTTAATTTCAATCATTCTGGATAAATAATGAGTTTTATACGTTGCTATCATTAGATAATTTACAGTTTCCCATAGACTATGGCTATATATAAAATGATAGAACATTAGGGCCACAGAGGGAAAAAAGACAAGTCATAATATTGTAACCAGTTGTTTTAAAGGAGGACAGTTGTTAAAATGACAGATGTGGGGCATTTCGTGAAATTGTCCTTCAGTATGGTTTCATAAACGAAGACATGCTGATGTGCCAGAATATGAAGTATCACATTGTCATAACTATCAAAACTGTAAAAAGAATATGTTGCTTTTCTGCAGAAAGAACCAGTCTCATAAATTTATGACTTTATCCTTTTTCCTCAGTGGGGCCCTAGTACTCTGTCATATTAAATAATACACATTCAATATTAATATAAAAACACAATGTGTAACATTATGTTCCTTTATTGAATAAGGATAAAACAAAGCAGGTAAACTATACTCAAAAAACGTTCACTTTGAATGAACATAAAAAGATTATGGAAATGATTTCCACATGATTAGATATCGTTACTTGAACAAAAATGAATCATATTGGTCCTACTTAATGTATTTAGGTTCAAACTAATAAATTTAAATTGATTCAATCTAAATACTGCAGTTGGACCCAACTTTAAATGAATATTGTTGCTCACTCTCAAAAGATAAATGTTGATCCAACTTAATTGAATCACTTCAATTGGTCACACCTCATTAAATTAAGTTTATTCAACTTAAATTTGTATGACTACCCAACACAATTTATGTTGATATAACTTGATTTTTTGCTTTATTTTTATTTATACATCTGACATTGATAATGTTTTCGAAAGTTACAGCCAATAACTTTCACATCAAAGTCATGACATACGCATGACATACCACATCACAAGACAGAAGTTCCAATACCGTGATTTCTTCCTTAAGCATAGTAACATTAATATTGCACCGCACAAGGGGGTTGGTCATCATCCTCTCCCACACTCTAAACAGAGTAAAACAGCTAGACAATAAAACCCATGGACAAAAACTCACACTTAGACCCCAATCTGCCCAGATAGACAAAGAAAATGGAATCCCACAATTCCTTGCGATTACTAATGTATCCAATTTAACGGTATCATGTTGGATCAACATGATTAAAATTAGTAACTTTTAAATGGATTATTTTTATGTACGATCGACATGATTCATTCACGTAAGATTTACAAAAATAACATTTTCTGGTTGAAATGACAAGTTACATTTTCATAAAATTAATTGGCTGGTAATTTAATTTAAAAAAATTTTGAGTGTGCTTTATCACTGTGGCGGTGTTGCCTTTCTTCTTAATTATATCTTTTACCTCCTCGTATGCCTCCATGAGGATTTGTGCTTCCGACGGGGAAAGGTACGCGGCTCTAGTTGCCATGGTAAATCAGTTAATCTGTGATCTGTGGCGGGGTCTAGTTGAGTGAGCCGTGAGCGCGCACCTATCCAGGATTGGTTACACCTGGCTTGATGAATCCGTGTCTGCTCATCCTGGCCTGGTCTTTGTGCAACCAATTAAGCCTGGATGCACATGTTTTGGATTCATTGAGCTCAGCTCAGTCATTTATCCCGGATGTCTTAATTCTACTTTTGTGCAACAGGCCCTAGCTCTCACCACCGAGGACAAAACATAAACATTGTCAATACACGCTCTATTTCTCCTGAATCCATTGTCCTCCTCTACAAGGACTTGGTTTGTTTCTAGAAATTCAGATAACCGATTATTTAAAATACTAGAGAACACCTTATACACGGTACTCATAAGACTAATGCCTCTATAATTCAGAGGGACTCTTGGGTTTGCTTGAGGGGATTTTGGAATCGGCTTGATAATCGATTTATACCAAATTGACGGTATAAAGCCATTCTTAAAACAGAATCTAAAGAGACAATGTGAAGTATTTAACATCATTGAAGAAAAGAGGTTCAGAGCAGTGTCTAGTGGGTCTAGAGGACCCATCTCCCAATAGTAAAGTGCCTAGGATAGCACAAGGGTTAATTCCTTGATTTCCATCTTCACATCTTCTGTAATTTGCTCCTTCAAGGATTTCATGTCCTTTTTCATGTCAGCTCTTAGGTCGCGCTAATGGTAATGATAATGGAGTCGAGTCCACAGCGCATGGTTTCAGCTAGCTGGTTAGCTACAGAGAGTTCGTCTCCGTCTTCTTTGGTTTTATCCACATTGTCCTTTCATCTGATCTTGTTTTTTCATTTTTCCTCTGGTTTCTACTCCTCCTTTTGTTGATTGTTTCGCTCTGTTTGTTAATGATGAATTTTGAGGAGTCTATTTGCTGTTTTGTTGGGACTAGTAAATTAAACAGGTATCACATCCACCATCTTGTTGGAAGTCCTATGTTTTTGTGTTGATGTAGTTTGTTGTTGTTGCACCTGAGCTCTCTCTCTCCTTCCTAATTGGTTCATGTTCTGCTGCTGTGGGTGTAATGAAGCCCCCCCTCCAGCCATGGACCATGTTTTAACAAAATGCATAAGGAAGTTCAAAATTCATGAATGTTGTTTTGTTGGTTCTGCTGATGAAACACAGATGAGGCAAAAGTTTCACAATATGGAATCTGCTTGTTGTTCCTGATTGTTCCTGACTGAGAATTCCTGACCAACAGACTACGGAGCAAAGTTTTTTCCACTTTTTGCTGCTTCAGAAATCCTGTTGCTGAAAAACATGAAACACAAGGAATGAAAGATCATGAAGTTTAACTGAAACATGAACTGAGACATCATCACGCACGCACGCACGCAGGCACGCACGCACGCACGCACACACACACACACACACACACACAATGTTTCTGGACAGTGGAATGAAAACCAGAGTGTCTGTAGAAAACCCACTCATGTATAAGGAGAACATGCAAAATCCACAAAGAAATAAACAGCAGGGATTTGAACCAGGGGGGTATTCCAGAAAGCAGGTTATGCTAGCTCCCATGGAAAGTTTTAGGCTAAGGAAGTTGATAACCTCAGCCTTTTGTTCCAGAAATGGAGGTATGTTTCAGGATATGTCAAGTTGCCATAGCAACTTATGCTCTGAACATAACCTGGTCTGGAGCAGGTTTAGTTGAAGGTTAGTTTGTTTTCAGAGAGGTGAAGCAGCATGGCGTGTCCATTTGAAGATGATTTATTGGATGAAAAAGCTCAGATAATACTTTTTCCACCATGAGAGGGTGATAAGACCACATATGGACGTTGGAAAAATAAACTTTTTGACATTAATCTAACTTAATTATTTGCTTCAGTTAAGATAAATCTTTTTTTTTTTTTTAAGTCAGTGTAAAAATAACACGTAGTTATCAGACATTTATTTTCCATTCATTCAAATTAATTCAATTAAGTAGGTGTAACTTTGGTGCTGTTGTTAGATGGGCACCGCAAGGGATTCTGGGATATCATTCCTTTTGCCTGTCTGGATGGATTTGGGTTTAAGTGTGGGTTTTTGACCAAATGCATTTAGTTGTTTGGCTGTTTTACTGTGTTTTGCAGATTTATTTTGTCCTACTATGCTTAAGTCTCAGCACCATGAGTGAGAGGGAGGAAGAGGAGGATGAGTTTATATAGCACCCCTACTATCAAGCTCTGTAATGACAATGTTGGAAAATTCCTAAACGAAGAAATTCTCTGTGACCTTATTGGTTTGTTCTTTTAATTGTTATATAAATGAGTATATCTAGCGGCTCAAACTTAGACATATGAGAGTTCAAGAATATTAATTCATTAAGATGGAAAAAAGATGAATTGAATTGGAGTAAAATGACATTTAGTTAGATAAATATGTAAATTTAAGTTGCATAAACAATTAAAGCCGCAAGCGGCGTTGTATGGCCCGCAGACGCAACCCGCCTTCCACGCCCAACACTACGCACCAACGCCGACCTCCCCGCCCTCACAGCCCACAAATTAAAAGCTAGTCGAGGCTGCATTTGCTAATTATGTGACCTATGCTAACTATGCTAATGTGGCTAAAAGTGCTAGCATTGCGATCAGCATCATCAACTCTCTCAGAAAAACACATTGCTCAAAATGCTAATTATGCTAACTATGCTAGCTATGCTAATGTGGCTAAAAGTGCTAGCATAGCGATCAGCATCATCAACTGACTCAGAAAAACACATTACCTAAAGTGCTAATTATGCTAACTATGCTAGTTATGCTAACTTAGCTAAAAGTGCTAGCATAGCGATCAGCATCATCAACTGGCTCAGAAAAACACATTCCTCCATTGGTGAGAGCTATATGTCATAAGTTGATAAAAAACCCACTTTTTCCAAAATGGCGGCTTTTCTGTTGATTTTATCTCCATAGCAACCATTTTATGTTTTGGTCCCCTCTGGAGGACGAACAGATTGACGTCAGTTTCGGACAAATCGGTAAAAGTAAACTTTTTGTCGTCCTTAGCAACAGTGGTTTTATGCTAACCACGCCCACATTCCTTATATGTCCATATCCAGTGTTTTTCAATGTACTCAGTTTCAGGTATTAATGCATGCATTCAATTTTCATTGTATTGTATTGAAATGCAGGGGAGTTATAACACTGCGCCACTTTGCTAGCTCGCCACGTGCACGCCGTTTAAAATCTACAACTTCTAATTCCAACAATTTTTCCACAGTAGTTTGCCATTGATGCCCAAAAAGTTTCGAGACGATCGATGAAAATTCCAACGACAAGTTTACGTTTGAATCTGGTGGTAAAGGTGTTTTTTATAGAAAATCCAAGATGGCCGCCTTTTCCCGAAGTCAAAGGTCGACGAAACTCCAGAGGTGATTGTAGACTTACGTTAGGGACATGCGCGTCAAATTTCGTGAAAATCGCTCGAAAAAAAGTTCATTTTTCCATATTGTGTAAAAACGCGAAAAACGCAAAATGGCAGATTTTGGCACAAAATGGCCGCCAAACCGTAGGTTGTGTCGCCATCACGTAATGATTTCCAAACTTTCTTTGGATATACCCGACAAAGTTATCTGGGTTTCGTTAGCCGATTCTTAAAAATAAAATCCGAAAAAATTTTTTTTTGCCGAGTCAGCACTTTTTTTTGCGATCGTTTTTTGTTTACCACGGCCACATTCCTTTATCGATTTTGTCGTATGTGACATCGTTTTGTTCAGTGTGGGCCAGGGTATCACATATTTCAGTTTCAGGCTATTCCGATAAAATATGTGCGAGCTAGCTAAAATGGCGACCGTTGCGAATTCGCCACGCGCACGCGTTTCAAATTCTACAACTTCTAATTCCAACATTTTGTCCACAGTAGCTTGCCATTGATGCCCGAGAAGTTTCGAAAAGATCGATAAAAATCCCTAGGACGAGTTTTCGTTCGTATCCGTTACTAAAGGTGCTTTTTTTTTTAATTCAAGATGGCCGCCCCTTCCCTAGGTCAAAGGTCAACAAAACTTCTTTGGTTATTGTAGAATCAGGGTCCTGGCATGTGTGTGCAATTTCGTGAAAATCGCTTAAACAAAAGTGTCGTTTTCCCATATTGTCAAAAAACATGAAAATCGCCATTTCTCTGAGTTCGCCACAAAATGGCCGCCAAGCTGTAAGTCGTGTGGCCACCCCATAATGATTTCATAACTTCTTTGGGATATCTCCAACACGCGTGTTTTGGTTTCGTAACTGTATTTCAAAATATTTTTTTTTGGCCCCATAAGCGATTTTCGGCCCATTCATTTTTTTTACGGGAACGCTCGCCGTGATGTCATCGTCGTGGGGGGGGTGACGTTCTCTTTGCCGAAAATTCATTTTCAATTTATCCCAGATGTGTGCCAATTTTGGTGAGTTTTCGGGTATGTGGCGGGGGTCAAATTTGAGCTCAAAGACGCCGTTAGAAACAAAAATAATAATAATAAAAAAACATTCGAAAAACAATATAGAAATTTTTGCGGTTAGGATTTCCTATGTATTTCAATGCGGCCTGTCTTTTACTATAGGCTGGGCATGTCTTTTTGGCTTTAAACCTGTCTTTTGAGGGCTTTTTAGGGCTTTTTTGTGTTTTTGTCGTCATTTTTGCGACTACAATTTTTACGTTTTTGCGTTGGTGTTGTGCGTGTGTGTGTGTATGTTTGTTGCGTTACACAATTGTCGTGTTGTTTTGTGCTTTGGGCGACTTTTGACCCCATTTTTTGGCGTTTTAACGCGTTTTTTTGACGTTTTGGACCTTTTTGAGTGTTCGACCCTCGTACCAGTTACAATATGGTCCTTGCACTCTGTGAGTGCTGCGGGCCATAATAATAAAGCCGCAAGCGGCGTTGTATGGCCCGCAGACGCAACCCGCCTTCCACGCCCACCTCTTCGCACCACCGTTTCCCTCACCGCCCTCACAGCCCGCAAATTAAAATCTAGTCAAGGCTGGATTTGCTAATTATGCTAACAATGCTAACTATGCTAATGTGGCTAAAAGTGCTAGCATTGCGATCAGCATCATCAACTGACTCAGAAAAACACATTTTTATAAATGCTAATTATGCTAACTATGCTAGCTATGCTAATGTAGCTAAAAGTGCTAACATAGCGATCAGCATCATCAACTGACTCAGAAAAACACATTACCTAAAATGCTAATTATGCTAACTATGCTAGTTATGCTAACATAGCTAAAAGTGCTAGCATAGCGATCAGCATCATTAACTGACTCAGAAAAACACATTACCTAAAATGCTAATTATGCTAACTATGTTAGCTATGCTAACATAGCTAAAAGTGCTAGCATAGCGATCCGCATCATTAGCTGACTCAGAAAAACACATTACCTAAAATGCTAATTATGCTAACTATGCTAGCTATGCTAACATAGCTAAAAGTGCTAGCATAGCGATCAGCATCATCAACTTACTCAGAAAAACACATTTCCTAAAATGCTAATTATGCTAACTATGCTAGCTATGCTAATGTGGCTAAAAGTGCTAGCATAGCGATCAGCATCATCAACTGACTCAGAAAAACACATTACCTAAAATGCTAATTATGCTAACTATGCTAGCTATGCTAACGTCGCTAAAATTGCTAGCATAGCGATCAGCATCATCAACTGACTCAGAAAAACACATTACCTAAAATGCTAATTATGCTAACTATGCTAGCTATGCTAATGTGGCTAAAAGTGTTAGCATTGCGATCAGCATCATCAACTGACTCAGAAAAACACATTATCTAAAATGCTAATTATGCTAACTATGCTAGCTATGCTAACGTCGCTAAAATTGCTAGCATAGCGATCAGCATCATCAACTGACTCAGAAAAACACATTACCCGATATGCTAATTATGCTAACTATGCTAGTTATGCTAACATAGCTAAAAGTGCTAGCATAGCGATTAGTATCATCAACTGACTCAGAAAAACACATTCCTCCATAGGTGAGAGCTATATGTCATTAGTTGATAAAAAAACCCACTTTTTCCAAAATGGCGGCTTTTCTGTTGATTTTATCTCCATAGCAACCATTTTATGTTTTGGTCCCCTCGGGAGGACGAACAGATTGACGTCAGTTTCGGACAAATCGGTAAAAGTAAACTTTTTGTTGTCCTTAGCAACAGTGGTTTTATGCTAACCACACCCACATTCCTTATATGTCCATATCCAGTGTTTTTCAATGTATTCTGTTTCAGGCATTAATGCATGCATTCAAATTTCACTGTATTGTATTGAAATGCATGGGAGTTATAACACTGCGCCACTTTGCTAGCTTGCTACGCGCACGCCGTTCAAAATCTACAACTTCTAATTCCAACATTTTTTCCACAGTAGCTTGCCGTTGATGCCCAAAAAGTTTCAAGATGATCGATGAAAATTCCAACGACAAGTTTACGTTTGAATCTGGTGGTAAAGGTGTTTTTTATAGAAAATTCAAAATGGCCGCCTTTTCCCGAGGTCAAAGGTCAATGAAACTCCAGAGGTGATTGTAGACTTATGCTAGGGACATGCGTGTCAAATTTCGTGAAAATCGCTCGAAAAAAAGTTCATTTTTCCATATTGTGTAAAAACGCGAAAAACTCAAAATGGCAGATTTTGGCACAAAATGGCCGCCAAACCATAGGTCGTGTCGCCATCACATAATGATTTCAAAACTTTCTTTTGATATACCCAACAAAGTTATCTGGGTTTCGTTAGCCGATTCTTAAAAATAAAATTCGAAAAAAATTTTTTTTGCCGAGTCAGCACTTTTTTTTGCGACCGTTTTTTGTTTACCACGGCCACATTCCTTTCTCGATTTTGTCGTATTTGACATCGTTTTGTTCAGTGTGGGCCAGGGTATCGCATATTTCAGTTTCAGGCTATTCCGATAAAATATGTGCGAGCTAGCTAAAATGGCGACGGTTGCGAATTCGCCACGCGCACGCGTTTCAAATTCTACAACTTCTAATTCCAACATTTTGTCCACAGTAGCTTGCCATTGATGCCCGAGAAGTTTCAAAAAGATCGATAAAAATCCCTAGGACGAGTTTTCGTTTGTATCAGTTACTAAAGGTGCTTTTTTAAGAAAATTCAAGAATGCCACCACTTCCCAAGGTCAAAGGTCAACGAAACTTCTTTGGTTATTGTAGAATCAGGGTCTTGGCATGTGTGTGCAATTTCGTGAAAATCGCTCGAACAAAAGTGTCGTTTTCCCATATTGTCAAAAAACACGAAAATCGGCATTTCTCTGAGTTCGCCACAAAATGGCCGCCAAGCCGTAGGTCGTGTGGCCATCCCATAATGATTTCATAACTTCTTTGGGATATCTCCAACATGCGTGTTTTGGTTTCGTAACTGTATTTCAAAATATTTTTTTTTGGCCCCATAAGCGATTTTCGGCCCATTCATTTTTTTTACGGGAACGCTCGCCGTGATGTCATCGTCGTGGGGGGGGTGACGTTCTCTTTGCCGAAAATTCATTTTCAATTTATCCCAGGTGTGTGCCAATTTTGGTGAGTTTTCGGGTATGTGGCGGGGGTCAAATTTGAGCTCAACTGATCCGTTAGAAACGAGAAGAAGAATTAAAGCCGCAAGCGGCGTTGTATAGCCCGCAGACGCAACCCGCGTTCCACGCCCAACACTACACACAGCCGCTCTCACCGCCTCCACCAGCCCCACCGCCTTCACTAGCCAGCATTGATCAAGGCTATTCAGAACTGTGAATGTTAATTATGCTAGCCATGCTAATGTGGCTAAAAGTGCTAGCATAGCAATCAGCATCATCAATTGTCTCAGAAAAACACATTGCTCAATTGGTGAGAGCTATATGTCATAAGTTGATAAAAAAAAAAAAAAACTTTTTTTAAAATGGCGGCTTTTCTGTTGATTTTATCTCCATAGCAACCATTTTGTGTTTTGGTCGCCTCGGGATGACAAATAGATCGACGTCTGATGCCCAAAAAGTTTCGAGACGATCGGTGGAAATTCCAATGACAAGTTTACATTTGAATCCAGGGGTAAAGTTGTTTTTTAAAGAAAATTCAAGATCGCGGCCTTTTCCCGAGGTCAAAGGTCAACGAAACTCCAGAGGTTATTGTAGACTTACATGCGAGTCAAATTTCATGAAAATCGCTTGGAAAAAAAGTTCATTTTTGTGAAAAAACGCGAAAATCTAAAAATGGCAGATTTTGGCACAAAATCATAGGTCGTGTCACCTACACGTAATGCTTATAAAACTTTGTATGGATATACCGGACAAAGTTATCTAGATTTCGTTAGCCGAGTCTTAAAAAAAAAAATCCAGAATTTCCTTTTTTTGCTGAGTCGGCACATTATTTTGCTTATTACGCCCACATTCCTTTATCGATCTTGTCGTGCTTGACATTGTTTTGTTCAGCGTGGGCCATGGATTTGCATATTTCCTCTTCATGACATTCCGATAAAAAATGTGCGAGCTAGCTAAGATGGCAACGGTTCCAAATATGCCACGCGCACGCCGTTCAAAATCTACAACTTCTAATTCTAACATTTTGTCCACATCACATTGCTATGGATTCCTGAGAAGTTACGAAACAATGGCAAAAAATCCCTGGGACGAGTTTTCGTTTGTATGGTGGTTGGCGGGCACCTGTGTTTGGCAGCGGAGCCGCCACCAGTGTGTGAATGTGTGAGCCTTTCCAAAGGTCAAAGGTCAACGACACTTTTGTGGTGTTTGTATACTGGAGCTGGCAGCAAGTGTGTGCAATTGCGTGAAAATCGCTCAAACAAAAGTGTTGTTTTCCCATATCGTGGGAAAACACAAGAATCACCAATTCTCAGAGTTCGCCACAAAATGGCCGCCAGGCCGTAGGTCGTGTGGCCGTCCCATAATGATTTCAAAACTTCTTTGGGATATCCCCGACACGTGTGTTTGGGTTTCGCAACTGTATTTTGAAGTACATTTTGTTCGCCCCCATGGAGCGAAACTAACACAGGAGTGATGTGATCTCTTCTGCTAGTTCCTGCTAACAATCTAGCTGCTGCGTTCTGAACAAGCTGGAGACTTCTTAAGGAACTCTTAGGACACGCTGCTAACAAGGAGTTACAGAAATCCAGCCTCGACGTAACAAATGCATGGATGAGTTTTTCAGCATCACTCTTAGAAAGTATATTTCTGATCTTAGCTATATTCCGCAGATGAAAAAAGACAGTTCTACACGCCTGAGATATGTGAGCCTTAAATGATAAATCCTGGTCAAATAAAACCCCAAGGTTTCTAACTGTGGTATTGGGGGCAATACTTATGCCATCCAGGGAGACTATCTGAGCAGACAGAGCATCTCTGAGGTTTTTAGGTCCAAGTATAATGACCTCAGTTTTTTCTGGGTTCAAGAGGAGGTCATTAATTGTCATCCAGGTCTTGATGTCACTGATGCAGGCGTTCAGTTTCTCTATCTGGTCATTCTGGTCAGGCTTCATGGATAAATACAACTGCGTATCGTCGGCATAACAATGAAAATTAATGCTGTGTTTCCTGATTATATTTCCTAGGGGTAGCATATAAAGCGTAAACAGGATCGGTCCCAAGACTGAGCCGTGTGGGAATCCATAGTTGACTCGAGTGCACTGAGAGGAATGTCCATTTACATTAACGAACTGATACCTATCGGACAGATAGGATTTAAACCACTGGAGAGCAGATCCTCTGTTCCCTATGTCCTGCTCTAATCTATGGAGTAAAATACTGTGGTCGATAGTGTCAAAGGCTGCACTGAGGTCCAACAGGACCAGAATAGAAAGTAGACCCTTTTCTGAGGCCAATAACAAGTCATTAGAGACTCTAACTAGTGCAGTTTCCGTACTGTGGTGGGGTCTAAACCCCGACTGAAAGTCTTCAAAGTGGCTGTTGTCCTGTAGGTGGCAGTAAAGCTGCTTAACTACAACTCTTTCTAGGATTTTAGAAAAAAAGGGCAGGTTTGATATCGGTCTATAGTTGGCCAAGATGCTAGGATCCAAACTGGGCTTTTTCAGAAGAGGTTTAACAACTGCATATTTAAAATACTTTTTTTTGGGCTTTTTTCCGGTTCCGGGGGCTTTTTTCCGGTTCCGGGTTATACAGCAGGACGCGTGGCGTGCCTCTCTGCGAATACAACTACCTTCAAATTACTTAAAAAGTTGATTTTTCTCCAAAAAGAGAGCTGACCATGCCCCCGAAGAAACCCCAGGAATATGAAGACCTCAAAAAGTCTCTTGACATTATTCAAGAGACGCTGAAAAGTTTTATGGATCAAGTGTCGGCTAAGCTAACGCCACTGTGGGATATGATGGAAGAGTTCCGAAGATTTCGGGCTCAAAACGAGCAGCGAGAAGCCAGGTCGAGATTCTGGAGAAAAGACTGGACGATGTGGAACAGCAAGTAAGGATGAATAATGTCATTCTCACTGGAGTACCAATCAAGCCTCGAGCGGAGCTGAATGCAGCTGGAGCTAGCACTGCTAATGCTAGCGCTAGCGTAGCTAGCAGTGCTAATACAGAGCTCGGTGCAGTCTCTGGTGCAGCAAATACATTCATTTCTCACATCTAAAGGGATTTTCCTGGATCTCAATACCATCGAGACCTGCCACCTGCTCCCCAGGAGAAAGGAGACGGATAAACCAGCGATCCTCATCAGGTTTGTGAATCACAAACACAAGCTAGCTCTGATGAATCAACGCAAAAATCTCAGAGGATCTGCTGTTTATCTGAACGACCATCTGACCAGAAGGAATGCTGAAATCTCAAAACATGCACGGCTTCTCAGGAAGCGTAAGCAGATTGAGAACACTTGGGTTAAAGGCTGCAGGATTTACGTCAAACCACTCGGTCCAGAGGACCGGGCCAAGGTTCTGGTCGTGAACACCATGAAGGACTTTGAGAAGTGCTTGATTACGGTTGTCTGAAACAACGTGGAGTAATAAATCAAAGAGCCAAATAATTTCAAGAAATATGACACCTGGAATCATCACTTTCTCCATCGTCTGACGTCACCTGAATAACAGCAGAGTTCTGACCTGCAGACAACTTGACCTCAACTTTCACCGCAGCTGATATCAGCTGAAGAAGGATATGGACCTGAATCTAATGTCTGCAGACATAACATCGAAGAGAACTATTAACTGTTTTGAACCCAGAAGATCAGCTGTTATTCAGCAGAAGAAGAAATACCAACCTTGGAAAATTCGACAGTTTATGGACCCTTTTTATTTTTCCCCTACAGCATTACTTTATTATAAAAAAATAAAAAATAATAAAAATATATATATCAAAAGAGTAAAACAAATGATTAATCACTTCTGAAAATTGTTAAATTGATTGACTTTTGATGATATTACTTCACTTGATCCTAAAATTGATAAATTGATTCAAAAATCTTTCCTAATGTAGCATAACTTTGCACATGTTTTTAACTTTTGATACTTGATGAAATTTTGCTATGAAAATTCCTGAAACAGTGTTTTGTCTATTTTACTGATATAGTATTATGTTTTAAAGCATATGAATGACTTTTAAAAGTAACATAATTTGCATATATTTCAGATGCTGCATTTGCCATGTTGATTTCTAAAATAGTTATTTTTGACGTATACTTAAGTAATTCATCTTTGGCATGTGCTTTATTGATACCTTATGATTCTTAATTCTGTCTGATAAAACCTAGGAACCGGATATTGATAAATCATGTAATAAAATGGTTATAGTATAACGGGGTGGAATTATATAAGTTCGCTTCCTTCCACTCCCTTTCAAGCAATATATTTTTTATTATGTCTAATTATGCTAAGTTTGATTAGTTACTGTATGAATGTATAACTGATGATTATATTGCTTTTGTGTATTACTTCTATTTGATTGCTTGAAATAAACCATTTCAAATCAAATCAAAATCAAAAGACTGTGGCACGTAACCCGTTTCCAGAGAGGCATTTATCATTGTTAATATGGGATCATTAATTAGGGGAAAAGTTTCTTTAAAAAGTCTAGTGGGAATTGGGTCTAACAGACACGTTGAGGATTTGGAGGACGTAATAATTTGTTATTTCCACTTGATCCACAGCAGTAAAGCAGTCCAATGTTACAGAGGTTTTTATGGATGCCTCCACTTCTACCGCTTCAGCCTGTTCTGGGCTGATAGTAGGAATAACTTGATTTAACTTATGTCTAATATTTAAGATTTTACTATCGAAAAATGTAAGAAAATCATCAGAGCTGAGAGAAACAGGAACATGTGGTTCTACTGAGCTCTGACTGAGAGTTAATTTAGCAATAGTGCTAAAAAGAAATCTTAAATTGTTTTCATTCTCTGATATTAAGGTTGAATAGTACTGGCTTCTAGCTCTACGCAGAGCTTTTTTATCATTTAATAGCCTATGTTTCCAGATATCCAGAGACTGCTCTGAACCGGAGCGGCGCCATTCTCTTTCCAACTTACGGGTTTCTTGTTTAAGAGAACGAGTTTCAGCGTTAAACCACGGTGCTACTCGGTTTTGTCTGACGAACTTAGGTTTCAAGGGGGCAACAACATCGAGTGTACTCCTG
The DNA here is from genome assembly GCA_037389245.1 of Oryzias sinensis. Classification (NCBI taxonomy): domain Eukaryota; kingdom Metazoa; phylum Chordata; class Actinopteri; order Beloniformes; family Adrianichthyidae; genus Oryzias; species Oryzias sinensis. The sequence goes on from JAUDJI010000031.1 coordinate 45,880, forward strand.
AGGGCTTGTAAGGCATCATTAACAAAGTGGTCATTTATACTAGGACTGATGCTATGGGAGCTGGTCTCAGAGTAGTTTCTCAGAATATCACTAAGTACTGGCTGAACTGTGTGTTTAAACTCAGACATAGAACGGTCAGTTAAGGTTCTTCTAAGCTGTTTCTTATTCACTGGGGCAGAAGGATGTTCCAGAGTAAACTGGAAGGTAATCATAAAGTGATCAGAAATGATGGGGTTAAGAGGAAGGACACTTAGCTGGCTGATCTCTATCCCATGGGTTAGAACAAGATCCAGGGTGTGCTTATGACAGTGAGTGGGTTCATTCACACTTTGGGTGAAACCAACATCATCTAATAAAGCTGCAAAAGCCTTTCCTAGACAGTCACTGGGGTCATCAACATGAATATTAAAATCCCCTAATATTATAGTTTGATCAGAATCTAAGACAATAGTCGATAGGAAGTCGGAAAACTCAGTTAGAAATTCTGAATATGGGCCGGGGGGGCAATAAATAATTAAAGCCGCAAGCGGCGTTGTATGGCCCGCAGACGCAACCCGCCTTCCACGCCCAACTCTACGCACCACCGCTGCCCTCACCGCCCTCACAGCCCGCAAATCAAAAGCTAGTCAAGGCTGGATTTGCTAATTATGCTAACAATGCTAATTATGCTAATGTTGCTAAAAGTGGTAGCATTGCGATCAGCATCATCAACTGACTCAGAAAAACACATTTTTAAAAATACTAATTATGCTAACTATGCTAGCTATGCTAATGTAGCTAAAAGTGCTAACATAGCGATCAGCATCATCAACTGACTCAGAAAAACACATTACCTAAAATGCTAATTATGCTAACTATGCTAGCTATGCTAAGATGATCTTCACTGAAGCTGACACAAACACAGAAACAGTTCATCATGAAATAAAACATCAAGTCCAAATGTCTGACAGCCTGAAGCAAAGACACTGTGATGTTTGCACACAGCCTCCTGCCTCCATATTGACATGAATGACACTTTGAAAGACTTGAAAGAAATCATTTCAGAGCTGAATCTCCATAGTCTGCTGGATCCTGAGGATCCAGGCTCCATGCAGAAACAGCCCCACAGTGACAAAGAGAACATCACACCTTTTGATTCTGGAAGGTTCTGCCATGATCAGACAGAGATGTCTCCAGATGAACTGGAATGACTCACGTTCTTCCTCCATGAAGCCTCTGGTTTGATGAGGTTGATGGCAGATGTAGTCCAGGTCATCTTCACCATCTGGAAAGAGTCAGAGCTGCTGATGTTGGAAAGTAGTTCTTCAGTCTTCTGACTTGGTTGTGTTCTGGAAGGTTCTGCTGATGGAGGACCATTGATGGACCAGCTGAGATCAGGTTCAGGATAGATCCCATCTGAGCTGCAGATGATCCGGGTTTTCCATCTGCTTCATGTTGATCTTCTGAGGTGGAGCTGCAACAAGTGGAAAAAGTAGAATTTCAGCTTCCAGCAGTGTAGAATCAGTGTTTGTGTGGAAAAGTCAATCCTCTCTTCCTGCTGCTAGAATTCCAGCTTTAAGCAGGTTCAGGATGAACTGATCCTCAGCAGGTGTGTCCTCCTCTTAATCCACACTCACTAATCTGCAGCTCTGCTTGAAATCTTTCTTCATTTCTTCAACATTGAGCTGAACTCTCTTCAATTCTGCAGAATCTCTCACTTGTTGTTCATTTTTGGGACATTTTCTTTCAGCCTTAATGACAGATTTCAAGGTTTTGGGGGATAGGATTTGCAGCCGTAAAGTCAACAAATGTCTGCATTTTCCCATTTCCTGTCCTTCCTTCTTTCTTCTGGTTCAGCTTTCAGAGCTTCCACATCTTTCTGTTCTTGCAGTCGTCTTCTGCTTCAACAAAGAAAACCTTTGAGTGACTCCAAGATTTGGAGGATTTCAAGAAGCTTTTAGTTTCAGAGACACAGAACATTTGTTCATCAGAGAATGGGACAGATTCAGGAGAATCAGGAACTTTGGATCATGAACTACTGTCTAAACTCTGAATTCAAGTTCATTTCATGACTTACTGTGGAACATTCAGCTTTAAGAATGTCTGATGGACTGAATGGGAGAAACTGAGGTAAAACATTTGGACTTTCTCCAGTTTTCTGGGTTCGTTTCTCGTACCGTAAACCTTCATGTTGATGTAGAATTCTCCTGTGTTAGTGATGGTGCTGGTATAACACTGATATGATCCTTCATCCTGAACCATCACTCCTGTCAGCTGCAGGGAGGCGTTTCCTTTGGAGAACTGATCCTGGAACAGAGACGTTCTTCCTCTAAACCTCTTCTGCTGGTGTCCCCATTGGTCCTTGTTTTCATAGTAGGAGTGAACTCCAGTCTGTGTTGGTGTCATATGATACCAGTGGATGATTAGACTTTGTCCAGTTTGAAAACTGCAGGGTAAAATGCAGCTCTGTCCAAACTGGCAGGAAACATCTGCACCTGTAAACATCAGGAGACAGATGTGTAAATGTTGAGCTGCACAGAAAAACTTTTTTCTTTGGCAGGATGAGTTTCTATGAAGAACATTTCTCAGATAATGCTTCAGGTGACATTGTGTGTTTTTTCTTTTCCTGCTTTACCTGAGTGCAGCCTTTAACAAAATCTCACTCTCTTTCCTTAATCGTCTTTATGAAGCTTTGGCACAATTTAAAAAAAGGAATATCTACCACACAACCAAGGACATTGGATTTCTTCACCCTACACATCATCATTATGCATCTGTAACAAGTGTTAAGTCTCTAGTAGTTTAATTTCACCAAATTCATGGTGAATTTGTTTTTTTGCATACATTTGTACCAGAGTATTATTCGCTCCAAGGGTACGTGAACACCCCACGGTCACGCAAGTAGCCATGGATGAGCATGCAAGCTTAGCCTGCTGCGAGCCATGGCTGATGTAAGATGTGCAACTCCGTGTGTTTGTAAACTGGTTTCTTTATTCATCGGAGCACAACGCCAAGCAGAAAACTCAGCCCAGTTTCATTGGTTCCGTGACCCTTTAAATTTCAGAAGCATCAACGTCATCTGGATCACCCGGAAGATCATCTCTTCACAGTTTTTCAAGTTTGTTTGGAGTGTTCATTTTTTGGACTTAGTGATTTAGTCAGGTCACGTTGAGCATTTTTTTAATCCTGTAGGGTCTAATTTTTTTTCCGGCCGTCCGGTTTATTTTGGTTTCTCGCCATGTTCATGACAACTAATCCAGATGTTGATCAATGTGTTTCTGATGGGGCAGTTAACTTTATTGTGGGTTTTGGGAGGGGATGGTTTACAGATGTTACTCAGACTCCCCAGGTAGGGACGTTGAGGACTCCGAGGTTGAGCTCTACTCGTGTAAACCCCCCTTACATGTTGTAAACTCACAAGGCTATTTAAATATCTGACTTGGCTAATCAGATTGGTCAGTCTATTGCTGCTCAGATTCAGAACAACGTAGGGGGTTTCACTCACAGTTTCAGAGCAGTTTTCGGACAGCTCAAAGTCCTCCTGAGCTGAACCTGATTGGCGTCAAACTTGTAATGCAGTCTGATGTTGAGGAACCCCTAAAATAAAGTGGTGATGGGAGTGATAAATACTCAGTATTTTAATGGGTGCAGATGATAGTGTGTTTTCTGTCCAAGAAAGCATTACCAGTACATCAACAGAAAATGAAGTCTTAACTAAGTTGTTGGGAAAAGCTAGAGAGATGTGAGGCAATATTCCACTGACTGATGACTACCAAACACCTGCTGTTATGTTCAACATACTAAAGCAGCAATTTGGTGAACTAGCTAACCCTGGTATAACCATGGCTGTCTTCTATGACACCAAGCTGCTCCCCAACAAAAGTGTGATGGACTACTGGATCAGACCAAACAAGACGATCGACTTTGCTGATGAATGCCTGCTGAGACAAGGTAGAGGTGTGGCGGACCCAGGCAGGGAGGTATCTATGATGATTATTAAGTATTGCCCAGACCTAGTCCTTGCAAACAGGCTGAGTTTTAAATCTGCATAAGAATGGACAGCTAGTGAGGCTCTGGAGCGTATCACCATGGAAAGTCGGGCTAGAAGTTCTCCACTTCCCTAAGAGTTGTGACTAGTCTGTCCCAGTCTGGTGGTGAGCATGTATGTAGACCAACAGAAGAACCAAACACCTCCTCCAGTACGCAACTGCCGAGCAAGAAGGCCCTGCAACAGTCAGTGCTGTTGCCGTCGTCATCTGCCCTACCCAACCACAGTTTTCATTTGATCCAGCAATGACTGCTTCTACACCTGTCTTGACCCAACCTTTGGGTTTGGAGGGTGTACACTCTCTGACACAGTTATTGGACTGTTTGGTGGCTAGCCACAACCTAGCATCATCAAGTTCAGCTCAGCATAGAGCTCCTGATCGCCTTCCAAGATCCTGCAAAATTTGTGGTAACGTAGCTCACTCGACTCTTTCCTTCTGCAGAAGAATCAATCTTTTTTCTGGCATGCTTCTCTCCTAGACACTGAAGAACTGCCGAAGATGGAACCAACTGCCTTTACAGAACCAGCGCTGTGCTAATCAGACTCAGCCTTCGGGAAACTAGGACACTCATGCTCAGGGAGGGGCAGTATGAGGGAACAGAAAACCCTGTTTACTGAACCAAATCTTGAGCTTGTCTATGTCAACGCATGCTCTACCACTCCAGAGGGATACCAAGTTGTAGTTCAAGCGACAACAGAGGTTCCAGCCTTGAGCGAGTTATTCAATTACCAGGTTCAGGTTGACAATGTTGAACTGAGAGGCATGATTGATTCAGGGTTCAATTCTTGCACAGTGAGTGACGTAGCAGTACACAAACTATTGGAGGCGGGAGCCAAGATTGGAGATCCAAATTCAGCAGAGCAAGTTCTTCTGGCCGGTTGTGGCAGTAAGCAGACTCACCCGAAGTGTATTTATGACTTCATGCTCACTATCTATGGGATGAGGTGCATTGTTCCTTTCCTGGTGATTGACCTTATAATTGGTTAAAACATCCTAAAGTAGTTAAGTTAATATTCTTACGAACAAAAGTGATGATTGAAAACATGTTTCCAACGACTATAAACACTCTCTTTTCCAGATTCTCCAGATTTCCTTGACATAAATTGATTGAGGATCTGACTCTTTCTGACTGAGCAGAGACTCCTGCTCAGTCAGATGGAGGGGAGCAGACGCACCTTCCATCGTTGGAACACTGAGGTTGCCTCATACAGTCACGTTTTTCTACAAAAGGAACATTTGGTGTGGGGAAAACTGCCTAGCAACTCTCCACTATCCCCTGGCAGCACCATCCTGGTAGAACCCTGCTCTTCTAGAGCCAGAACCAGGAACATGTTGGTGGGACATCTAATCACCTCCATGTATGGGGAAAGATGGGTTCCTTTGAAGATTACCAACCCTCTTACCAGACCGGTCATTCTAAGATGGAATTCAAAAGTTGCAGATGTTGTTTCGACATGTGTCGCCATTGAGGATTTCCGCATCTCAGCCAGAATCATTGCACCAGCGAGGGTCAAGACTAAGACTAAGACTCTCAATCTGTCATCTGCCATCTGTCGCACAAAATCACCTTAAAGCCAAGCTGAAAGAACTGGAATTGAGTGACGTTGACATCGACCCCTGTCAGGGTAGCTCCATTCTAAGGAAAAACTCGTAGAACTGACAGAGCAGTATGAAGATATATTTTCATATCACCCTCTTGATTGTGATGAGGCACAGGGTTTTGTTCATCGCATCCACCTGACGGAAAAACAACATGCATGTCCTCTACTTATGGTCTGGAAGACAGATGGAAACTTAAGGATCTGTACAGATTTCGATGGCTAACATTTACAACAGCGCTTTCACTGCACCAGTTGGGCTATGCAAGTACAACACAATGCCCCAAGGACTCTGTAATGGGCCTGCATCATTCATGCGCATAATATTGAAAATCTTTGGAGACCTCAACTTCACCAGTCTACTCTGCTATTTGGATGATCTGCTAGTTTTTGCCCCAACTGAGGAAGAAGCTCTTCAAAGACTGCATGTTGTCTTCCAGAAGCTGAGGGATAACTATCTCAAGCTGAGCCCAAAGAAATACCACCTTCTGCGCAGATTTGTCAGTTTCTTGATACATTTTTAGACCAGGAAGGAGTGTCTGTGGATCCTTCCAGAGTCGCCATGATCTCCAACATGCCCAAGGTGTCTTTGATGGATGTCGATGGTTCTACCACCTCTTTAAAAAAAATAAAAGTCCTTCTTAGGGATGGTGTTTTTTTTATTTTTTATCAGAGCTTCATTCCTTGGTGTTCGGCTATTGCAAAACCTCTGTTCGCTCTCATGGTTGGACAGAAGCGGAAGAGCAGACACCTACAAACAAGAAGAAGAATCGGGGCATTCAGGAAACTGACTGAAGCGGACTGGACTCCAGCTTGTGATGATGCCTTTGAGAAGCTAAAGGATGCTCTCTTGAACTGTGCTGCTATTGCTCACCTGGATTTCAACAGGCCCTTTATTCTCTTGGTTGATGGATCTTTGGGCGAACTCCATGCAGTTTTATCTCAGCTCCCTGTTGGCGAAGATAAAGCTTGTCCAGTTGCATTTGCAAGTAAAACCTTGAGCGAATCACAACAATGATACCCTGCTCAGCCTGCAGTTCATGGCCCTAAAGTGGAGCATCACAGAGAAATTCAGTCTCAGGCTAAAGGGGCACAAATCACAGTATTGACCAATAACAAACCTTTGACTAACATGCTCACTAAACCTAAGTTGGATGCTTATGAACAAAGGTGGGTGGCAAAGCATTCAGCCTACAACTTTGACCTGAAATACATCCCAGGTTTCAAAAATGTTCTGGCTGATGCTTTGAGCCGTTAACCATATGCTTCACCCGTCAGTGATAGGCTATTGAAGGAACTACACAGCAGATTGATCCAGGAAGCTGACAGGGCTGAAGTTAACATGGTGCAAGATGCTTTCCAACTCAGTCTCTAATATAACCAAGCAGTTCAGCTCCTGCAAACCACCGTTCACACCCCAAGCTCAGTTGGTTCTCCAGAGATCAAGGCAGAACCATGATCACTGGCAAAGAGGTGCAGAAACTCAAGCTGTTAATCTTCTTCAATATAAATGATCGCCCCATTTCTCTAATCCCAAAAATATAGTTTTCATATATGAAAATAAAACATTAAATGTAAGTTATCTGCAAGTAAAATGTATATCCCTGACGGGGAAATTATACTTTTGTTATATGTTGTTTTTACTTTTATTATATGTCATCTAATTACAATGAAAAACCTAGTATAAAAAACATATATACATATGTATCATTACATACAAGTCTTTTGTATGTTAATGGTATATAACATCATAGTAAAATGTATTTTCCTTACAATTTTTCTACAAGAATGTTAAACTGTAAAAACTGTTGTAGCATTTTATAAAACAACATACTTTTTATGTATATATGAGTATAATGTCAAGTGTTAATTGTTAAACTTATATAAAGCACATGTTGAAGTGGCATGACTTCATTTGAAATTACGGTATATGGACACTGAAATTGCCTTACAAATTGCAACTACAAACAGGCACATCACTTAAAACTAATTTCAGCTATTACAATTCCCTTCCCCTTCACATAAATACAGTTCTTCAATGTCTACAGCACTAAAAACTAAATTTAAATAAGGAACAATCATGTAACGTTTAGGGTTGGTAGAGGACACAAAAGCAGGACAGGAAGCAGCAGGAGTTCGAAAAAACAAAATCTATTTATTTAACAAAGGACGCTGTACCACAGGGAATCCAAAAACCAAAAGAGTAACATAAACTGAGAACAGACTTATCTAAGCTTGACAATAGAACCAAAACCACTTGAAGGGGGGAACAAACAGTACGGATCAGCACAAGAGGAAGGGAGTGACAAGACATATATTAACGGGGCTGACGAGACATTGGTGCCAATGATCAGGAAAGATTGGGACGAGGGAAGTCAAACTAAACTAAACAAACAAGGAAGGGCCTTAAAAATAAAACAGGAAACAACCTTAAGAACCAACCCAAAGCGTAACCATGACAACTTATGTCACGGCAACATTTTTACTTTTCGCCCGGAGTTCTGTAATCTTGCCATTTATTGTGGTTCCGATGCTGGCGATCTGTGTCCCTGGCCACCTCTTAAGAGTTGCACCTGCATATGAACACACACACAAACACATATGCACACACAGATGAGAACTTAGTGTACTTTGTAATGTCACAGAGACCAATAAAAATAGGAAAAATCATTACATAATGTTGATGTCAAATAGTGCCAGATTCTCTTGGTACCAGTTGTACAACCAATGGTGGTAGACTGTCATTATGGTAAATGAGGACTAAAATGTTGCGCACACACACACACACACACACAAATAAATAAAGAGCTGAAAACATACTGTAAATGGCATCCAATTTATGCTTGTCCAATGGTAGACGAGTGTCGCCTCCACCTCGTTTGCCCCCGCGAAGATTGCTCACCAGCAGTATCTCTGGTAGGAAGACTGCTGTGACCAGATGTCTCACAAATCCAGTGGCTGAATGTGAATTTAAAGCGTACGTCCACGCCAGTTTCTCCACCAGGACTCCAGTTCCAGGGTAGATCTCCACCTGTTTAAACAAGGAGACAAGTGCATTTAGGGTTACAAGTGTACATATTTTCAGCTCTAAATAGTTTAGATAGCAAATTACACTAACCATACTCAAAGCTCAAAAATGTGTGTACCACATTCATTTATAATTTAAAAAACAATGACCTTAGAAGACTGCGAGTCCTTCTGGGATGGAGTCACAGTGTCAGACACGGAACTGGATTCTGTAGCTCCAGGGTGGGATGGTGCTGAAGAACTAATACTCTGGGGGGGCATCGGTGGTGTATTAAGCTCCAGCCTGGATCGCTTAGTAGGTACAACCGACTTAATTACATTTTTCATGGTTTTCATGAGTTCTGGTATATCTGCACACAGCAGAAACAAAAATATAAACACAAAAATTATTTTACATCAGTGGCAAGTAAAAAACAATACAACAGTAATGGCAGGAAAAAACGCTTTAGAAAAATGATTTGACAAATAATTTAGTAAATAATATGAACAAATACCTTGAACAACCATCTCCTTCAAGTTAGCGTTCTCCTCTTTCAGCTCCTTGATCTCCTGCATTAATTCAGATACTGTCTTTTCTGGATTTCTATCCCTTGAACTTGTTTTTGGATGACAGTACATCTCAAGAAAGTCTTCAGCAGGGTCTTTTCTTTTCTGTACCTTTGACTTCTGGGTGTCCAGAGAGAGAAAAATCAGATCATTAATACAGAAAAAGAAAAAAACAACTGATGTTTCAGTTTAGTAGCTCAACTGCAAAAACAAGAGGTTCAGTAACAAGAACTACAAATGATGGTTTATATTTTAAAGCTAAACATTGCAGTCTATAACTGCAAATCAGAACTAAAAATCACTTCCACAATTTGATGTAACATTCATTGAGAAATATTACAAAAGAGCTCCATATAACTTGATATCACCTTGACATGTAACGACTGAGTAAGAATCTGACTGTCAGTGTCGGTCGAGTTATCTGACTCATCTTGATATTTTTGAGGCAGGACCGATTTCCTCTTGGTCAGTTCTAGAGGTTCATCAGTCTTCAGCAGCAAGTTAATTTTACGGGTTGCCTCAAAACGAGTTGCTTGAGAACAAAAAATGAAAGAAAAGAAAAAACAAAGAAATTTAAATTCATTCAAATTAATGACAGTTATTTATATAAATATCTATATATAGCTATAGATATTTATATCTATATATATGGGAAAGACTAGGCATACACACACACTAAAACTGATGAATCTTGCCTTATTTATGTTTGGACACGATCTGTTCTATTAATTAGGTAGTAGGTAGTGGTTATTATACAGCAGACAGTGTTTACTTCAGACCATTTCAACAGTAACTTACCGCTGACAAACAGCACAGTGACTCTGTAGTGAGGCCATCCTCCTCGCGGTTTCTTCCCATGGCGCCATTCCACAATAGCTGAATACGCAACAATGGGATTCCCATGCTGGTCCATTTTGGAATCGTCATATGCCCGGATGGTCTCAGTCTTGACTTCACTTAACTTCCCAGCATCCTCTCCTTCATTCCACCTCACCACAGCAAACTTCCGTTCCATGAGTTCTGACGAAATCAAAATAAAATTGCTTAGGTTAGCAATAAACAGCCAACAGACCAAGACATAAAAAAACATGTTAAAATTCCTAAGTGGTGTTTTTTTAATAGCAAAAATGTATATGTTCTATGGTTCAATGTATGGACATGATGTAGCCTAGTTAAATTTTAGATCGTTTCATTATCGTTTCTGTCTCATAATTAAAAAATAAAAGTCAATACCAGAAATGCTGTCATGGCTAGCAGGCTTTAGCAGACCCAGATGCTGGAACCCGGAAGGATACTCGGCAGACAGAATGGTAAGTTCAAAGATTCTTTAATTCTGGAGGCAGAATTAACAGGGGAGAAATCCACAGGAGCTGGTTGGAGGTTCTTGTGGGCGAACACCGTGGTCCGAGGATCTTCCAACGAGACGTCAAGATGAGAGGCAGCGAGAGGTGAGTGCGACCGTAGGTTCCTGATGAAGGCGAGAGTCCTGAGTGGCAGACAGACAAGGTATTAGTCAAGGCAACGAGACAAGAGCGAGATTGTGCAAGGGCGGCCAGTGAAGCACCGAGGAGTACAACGAACTAGCGTCGAGTACAGGTCCTGGTCCTCCTTAAGAGCCTGGATCCTGATGGCGCTGATGAGGCACAGCCGTTGTCGACAGGTGGACTAGATGACGAGGGCTCAGCTGGGGGCACCGTGACAAATGCTTTTTCATTTTTCAAAATGAAGTGGCGTTTCTTGACTCAAAATTCAAAAGAAAAAGCAATCCCACAAACGGCTTTTGGGGGATGCGAAGCGATCGCCGCCGGGAAGACGTGCAGCCTTCCACCGCGGGATGCCAAGTGATTTCGCGGGGCCGGCGTGGAGCTGTCCGGCGATGTCTGCGATCGTTCCACGGCGATTGCTGCGCAGATTTTTGACTTTTATTTTTAATTATGAGACAGAAACCCTTCCATCGTTTCAGGCTATATACAATGAAAAATCAATTGCGTATACCGAGAAGTCTCCCTTTAATATCACAATTTTATCACAAGTTATTGCCAGTTTAAAATGTACTTTTCTACATGATTCAGCTAACAATTATGCTAATCTTAAGCGCTACTCCACCACGCAAAAAAAGGTGGAGGCCGAATTAAGCTAAAGCCATAAAACATTTACATCGACTTATCTATCTGTATAAACACACATTTCTATAAAACGTTAAATAAACAACTGAACTTACCACTAGCGCTAGATTCACCCGCGTGCGTTTCATCCATGTCGGCGATTTCTCTTAGTTGCCCCTTTTTTTATATTCAAAAGACGCAGACGGCTCAGTTAAACGAAGATCTCGCGTTGACAACTGTTGCTAGGAAGGGTGACGCATACACTGTGCTTTCTCCCGTCTGATTGGCTGATCCTAAAATTTTCAGTCCAATATTGACCCATCATCGCTCTTATTAAATAAATATATAAAAAAAAAATTTACGTCCAGGGCCTGGTCCAATCTATTTTGAGTCGTGCTCGATGATTTTCTAGGCGAAAATACTATTAACTTAATGAGAATATTTTCATTTATTCATTTTGAGGGTCCAAAAGGAACATTTCTGCCTCAACCATTGACAATATAACTAAAATGAAATATCACCTATTAGGGAAAAGATAAAATACACATGTATTCCTATGTAAAACATTTTGTACTTCATGTTATGTGATGTTATTATTCTATTATTAGTCTACAAAAATAAAGAAGTCTTTCTCTAGCATCACATGAAAGAATGCATCCGTCTTTTTCTGTCTTTGCGACATATTAATTACATCCCACATGTATTTTCAATATTTGCTGTGTGGATACAATATCATGTTGCTAATGTCATTAGGAATAGTTGGTCCTTAAATCCATCCATACATCTTCCGACCCGCTCCATCCCTTTACCGGTGTCGCGGGGGTCTTGCTGGAGCCCATCCCAGCTAGTCACAGGCTAGGCTTTATTACACATGCCTACTAAAAATATTGTATGTGGAACCACTATCACACACTTTTCTTATATTTTACCAAAACATACAAGTTTCATATTGTCCTATTTTACTAAGGATCTTATAAGGGGTTTGACTGTCTTATGCTTAAATTATAAGTTTCAGATAAAAGAGACAAAAAACTTATAAGATTCATATATATCATTTCCGTATGGGTGTTAAGTCATTTTTTATACTTATTCAAGGATTTGATTTTTGCGATATTGGTCTCTGGTTTTTTGCACAAACCTGGTTCTCTGCCAATGTGATGTGGGATCTTGGTGGAATTCCAGGAGGGGGGAATGTAACAAGGGTGTCATGGTGCCTCTGTCAGACTCCTCCCCCTCCAGCTCTGCTCCACTCCACTCCTGATTACCACCAGCTGCAGTCACTCATCCTCGTCACCTCACCTCCTCTTAAGGAGCTGCAAATCTTCAATCCAACGCCAGTTCGTTGCCCTTCAACGGTGACTCGCCTGGTCTCAGTCATGCTCTGTCTTGCTCTCAAACTGAAAATAATTACTATTCTCGTGCCTCACGAAACCACTTCAGGAGTGATGCCAGTGTGGACCTTCTGCCCAGCAGTATCAGAGAACTTTCAGCTGCTGCCTGTGTTGCTAACTGCGTTAGCACCTCCAGCCACGCCACCAGCCATCTTCAAGTCTGGACCTCATCTAAGCCAAGCCACAACCTTCCGCGGAGAAACAATAAATCATTATTCACCTACAACTTACCTGTCATTACTCAGGGTTCCAGCGTCTGGGTTCACCCCCCTTAGATATCATGACAGAACGAACTGGCCATACTCCAGACCCAGCTGACCCAGAAGGACTCCGCTTCGCCATAAATCAACAAGGCATCGCCCTGGGCTGCCAAGCCGACGCTATGTCCCAGATTTCATCCGCCCAACAAGAGCTGTTTCGACGTCTAGATGGTTTGACACAAACATTAATGGATCTAACGGGTCAAATGTCCACTTCTTCCACCGCAGCTTCACTTCCGGCTCCTAGCAACGCTTCCACTTCCGTTTCCGCCCTGAACCCGGAAAACTTCCGCCTACTTCCGGAACCGTTCTATGGGGAAGTTGATGCCTGCGGCGGTTTCCTCCTTCAGTGCCGTTTACTGTTCCAGCAAGCCCCGAGGTACTATCAGTCTGATCAAAGTAAAATTACACTAATCATTAATTCATTACGTAACAAGGCTCTATAATGGCTTCAAGCTTTTCTGGCCAGCAACCCGATCTCTCATTTATCCTTCGACCACTTCATCGGGGAGTTCCAGTTGGTGTTCGACCATCCTAAGAAAATAGAAGAAGCCAGCCGTAAGCTATTAGCCCTACGACAACGCAACCGTTCCGTTAGTGATCATGTGATCGATTTAAGGATCCTCACAGTGGAGGCGGGATGGACGGATCCTGCGTTAAAGGGGGTCTTTCATTGAATGAGTCCATCAAGGACCACCTATGTACACAACCAGAAACCCACTCTTTTGAGGAGCTCGTCACCGTCGCTCTGCGCTATGACACCCGACTACGTGAACTTCAACACGAGAAACCCGCTCCGTCTTGCAAAAGCCCAGTAAAGACCACTCAAGGTACGACACACCACTCTTCACCCATTTTCTCGTCCGAAAATCCCCGTGCGTTGCCAGAAGAACCCATGCAGATCGGACCCTCTAAACCAGGAGTGTCAAACTCATTTTGGTTCGGGGGCCACATTCAGCCCGTCTAATCTCAAGTGGGCCGGACCAGTAACGTAAAAGCAAAATAACAGCTTTTTTTTTTTTTTTTACCCAGTTGGAAAAAATGCTTCAACCAACATAGTAGCCTGATCACTTGCGGCCAATGGATCTTAAATAAAATTAATTTCAATTCAAAAAAAGTTGGTCTATTCAATTTTATACAGACTGAAAATTTTACATCTGACACTGAAGCTATCCCGATAACAAACTCAAAAGGGGCAACAGAAAAAAACTAAACACCATGCATTAAATGTAAATGTCCAAACCAATAAAATAAATTTAAATTAAACCTGTTAACATTTTTGAACATAAGAATTTAACCTCCCTTTTTTCGACTTAAACTTCACACGACTGTCAGTATGAGGATCCAAATCTTGTACAGAAACAAATTTACTGTCATTCAAGTGTGCAAAACACAAGGAAATGTCCAAGAATTTTTTCTTGGTTTCTGACTTTTGATGGGGCGCCATCAGTGACCAGACTGACATCACATGACCAGTTCACTTCAACCTTGTCTGGCGCAGTAACTAGAGAGTTGACTATTTCATCAGCTGTTGTTGTGTCCATCAACTCAAGAAACTCTGCTGTGACATCTCTTTAACATCTCTAATAAATATACACAGCGGTATATATCTGTGATGTTGGTGTTTTCATAAATAGCAACCGAAAACGCAACAAATGACTGGATTCCTTCATTTTGCGTCCAAGTCTCCTCAGAGATGAAGAGATTTTGGATCTGTAATTGACAGACTCATGTTGGCAAAAGTTGACTGCTTTTTGGGGAACAAGTTTACCTCTGATAAGGGTTGGATGTATGCACCAACGTGTTTACAATAAGGTAGCTGTCACTGCTCCATCACTGACATCAATGCTGCAGTGAATGCAAATGGTTGCTTTTTTCAGTCCAGCGAATAGTTGGTAATTCTTCTCTTTTCTTAACTGCAAATGGTAAAAATTTTCTCTATGGTGAGTCTCATAGTGGTGCTGAATGTTGCATTCTTTGAAAACTGTGACCTGTTGATGACATATCAAGCATGGGGGTTTTGCATTCAGCTTTGTGAAAAAAACTCTGTCCATTTTCCTGAAAAGCTCTTCACTCCGATTCACTTTTGACAATATTTTGGTCATTAGGGTGTCACTACTGATCATCCTTATAGCAAGATAACAGTGGTGAGGCTCATTGAGAACCAAAGTGCATCTTACCCAGATGAAGAGCTTTTGAAGATGAAGATAAAGAGCAGAGGTTTCGCTTTTGGCACATGCAGAGCTGTGCCAAAAGCGAACATGCATGCTGTTTTACCTGTTTTGCTTTTCCTTTGCTCCCCCTAGAGGCAGAATTGCGCATTTCGGTTTTTCTTTAAAAAAACCTAACTCGCCACAGGAATGGACTAGAAACTTGCTTTCTTTTTTAAACATCCTTTTGATGTGTACTCTTCATGTCTGGGCCGGACTTAACCACCTGGCGGGCCTGATACGGCCCGCGGGCCGTATGTTTGACACCCCTGCTCTAAACTATCTGCTGAAGAACGGCAACAACGACGCGATGAGGGGGCATGTTTCTACTGTGGCCAGCAGGGTCACCAAGTCAACCAATGTACGGCTCGTTTAAACTCCAGAACCCCCCGCTAGACAACAGGCCGCGGGTGGGTGGCTCGACTTCCTCTCAAGTGTTTCTCTTCATTTCTGTCAAGCTCTGCCATCAGTCTAAGATTTCTGAACTTCAAGCGCTAATTGACTCTGGTGCTGAACAAAGCCTTATCGACCACAGTGTGGTTTCTCGCCTCTCGCTACCTACCGAAAAACTCAAAGCTACTGTTAAAGCTGCCGGTTTAGGAGGACAACATCTCTTGTTAATTACTCACCGCACCAAGCCTGTATTACTAGTCACCTCCGGTAATCATAGGGAGTTCATCCGGTTTTTTGTCACTCACACCCCCCAGAATTCGGTCGTGTTAGGTTTTTCCTGGCTCCAACGCCATAACCCCCAATGTGATTCGGTTCATCATCGCATCACTAATTGGAGTGAGTTTTTTTTTAGCTAACTGTCGCAATCCACTATTCCTCCTGAGAATGTCTCTTCCCCCAGTTATGAAGAGATCGATTTATCTAACGTGCCTGACTGCTATCATTGTCATGATCAGATCAAGGTGGACCCAGTTGCTGCAACCCGGAAGGAAGAGGCAGGTATGTGAAAAGGTAAGTAACTGGTTTTATTTTGAAGGGGCTAGCAGATCCAGTAGGGGAGAGCAGCGTGCAGCTTGACAGCGGCTCGTAGACCAAGGTGAGCACGGAGATCTTACAGCGGCGTGACCGGAGCTCACAGCAGTGGCGTGAATGGAGTCTTTTGACTGCGACGTGGCTGGAGTTCTTGACGGAGGCGTGGCTGGAGTTCTTGAGGAGCGTGAGGGATTCAGCTTCTGCTCGCGTCGGCTGAGGACTCTGGAGACTCTCGTGGGAAAGGCAGACCTGAAGCACAGCAACAGAAGGTAAGCGAGGCAACATGACACAGAGGGCCAGACAAGGCATGAGGTGAGTTTAGCACCATCAGGTTTAACGATCTGGCGAAGAATGCTTGAGGTGAGTCTCCTTAAGTAGCAGGTGCGTGGATGAGGTGATGAGTCACAGCTGAGAGTCTGGAGCAGAGCTGGGAGGGGTAGGAGTCTGACAGGCCACCATGACAATCATGACTTAATAACTATTTTCAGTAAAGCCAAAGCTCGCTATCTTCTGCCACACAGACCCTATGATTGTTCAATTAATCTGCTTGATGGTGCCTTGCTTTCTAAAGGAAGATTGTTTAATCTTTCAGGTCCAGAGAAAGCAGCTATGGAGAAGTACATCCAAGAGGCACTTTCTTCGGGACACATCCGTCCCTCGTCCTCTCCTGTCGTTGCCGGGTTCTTCTTTGTCGAAAAGGACAAGACCCTTAGACCTTGTATAGACTTCCGCGAACTAAACCAAATCACTATAAAAGACTAGTATCATCTCCCCCTTATAAGCTCCGTTTTTTATTCTATTCAGGAGGCTCCTATTTTCTCCAAACTAGACCTACGTAATGCCTATCATCTCGTTCGGGGGGATGAATGGAAAACGGCTTTTAACACACCCTTGGGTCATTACGAATATTTGCTCATGCCCTTTGGCCTGACCAACGCACCCGCCGTTTTCCAGCGCTTGGTGAACAACGTTCTTAGGGACTTTATAAATGGTTTTGTATTCGTCTATCTTGACGATATACTCATCTATTCTAAAGATCATAAACAACATCCAGAACAGGTCCGTCTCGGGCTTCAAAGACTTTCTGAAAACCAACTTTTTGTTAAGGCCGAGAAATGTCAGCTTCACACCTCCGTTATTCCCTTCCTTGGTGTTACATGCAGGGGTTTTTCATGTCTTTCTTTTGTTTCCTTCCTCTGCATGTGCTTAAAGAGCTGAGTGAAGACACCTGGTGGAGACCTGACCAGCTGCACAATCAGGCCCCAAAGCCAGCCACCAGGCCTGCAAATGAGCTCCTGTGAACCACTGGAGGGGGAGCTCTTTCTGGATCACAACCACATGAATGTTTTGAGCTTGCTGTGTTGGAGATTGTGGGAGGTTTGTGGACAGGTAAGACAGGGTACCCTGTACACCTCATGCAGCTTGCTTTCTGTTAGACACACTAGGTAAGTTGGTTGGTGCCACCCCTTGTATGTTTAATCACCACTTTATAGATAAGGCAGTGAGTCTTTTCTTTTCCTGTTTTAGTTTTAGCGCTTTGATAGCCAGGCTGGGTTTTGTTCTATTAATTTCATTCCTTTGGCCCAACCTTAGTCCCTACCTCCCCTTCTCCAAGTTCAATAAAATCTTTAAAAGTTCCTCCTTGTGTGTGTTTATGTCACGTACACCTCCGCCCTAGACCTGTAAGTTTGTGAACGTAACACTTGGGTACATTTTTGAGGCCGGCAGCATCCGACCTGATCCCGCCAAGATAGAGGCCGTCACTCAGTGGGAAACCCCGCTTCACGTAAAAAACTTCATCAGTTCCTCGGTTTCGCAAATTTCTATAGACGGTTTATCAGGAACTCTAGCTCCATCGCCGCCCCGCTCACTCAACTTACATCCACCCTCAGAACTTTCCAGTGGAACCCCGCTGCTCAAGATGCCTTTTACACCCTCAAAAGCCTTTTCGTCACTGCCCCCATCCTTATCCAACCGGATCCCACCAGACAATTCGTTGTCGAGGTTCTGACTCGGGCGTAGTGGCAGTACTCTCGCAACGGGAGGAAAAGTCTGACAAATTAAAACCTTGTGCCTACTTTTCCAGGAAACTCTCTCCCGCAGAACACAACTATGATGTAGGCAACTGTGAACTCCTCGCCATCAAGTTGGCTGTAGAAGAGTGGCGACATTGGCTGGAGGGAGCGGTCCAACCTTTCATCGTTTGGACCGACCATAAGAACCTCTCATACCTACGCTCAGCTAAAAGATTAAACTGACCTCAAGCCCGGTGGTGTTTGTTCTTTGACCGGTTCAACTTTTCCATAACCTACAGGCCAGGCAGTCATAACGTCAAGCCAGATGCACTCTCCCGCAAATTCTGCTCTTCGGAGGACCAGGACAGCATCAACACCACCATCATTCCGCAGTCATAAATCATTGGAAACCTCACCTGGGACATCGAAACAAAAGTCCTTCAAGCCCAAGGTGAGGAACCGGACCATCCCAATCCTCCTAACGGCACGCTTTATGTCCCATCCACCCTCAGATCTGACACCATAACCTGGGCTCACTCTTCCAACATTGCTTGTCACAGAGGTATCACCAGAACCCTCAACCTCCTCCGCAGATGCTTCTTCTGGCCATCCATGAGTAAGAACGTCAAGGAGTATGTTGCCGCCTGTCCAACTTGTGCACGCTCCAAGACCTCCAATGCTCCTCCTTCTGGGCTACTCCATCCCCTGTCAACACCTAGCCGGCCATGGTCACACATCGCTGTGGACTTCGTCACTGGTCTACCCATCTCCCAAGGCAACTCTGTGGTATTTACCGTCATAGATCGTTTCTCCAAGTTTGTCCATTTCATCCCGCTACCACAGTTACCCACAGCTTCCGAGACTGCTGACATTCTGGTCCACTAAGTCTTCCGTCACCATGGCATCCCCACAGATATTGTCTCGGACCGAGGACCACAATTTATTTCATAAGTTTGGAAGGCTTTCTGTACAGTGCTGGGCGCCACCGCTAGTCTCACCTCCGGATACCATCCCCAATCTAATGGGCACGCCGAGAGGGCCAACCAGGAGCTGAAGACCTCCCTTCGCTGTCTGGCTTCTCAGAACTCTACGGACTGGGCTAAATATCTGGTATGGGCTGAATATGCTCACAACTCTCACCCTTCCTCTGCCACAGGAATGTCTCCATTCGAGGCCGCCCTCGGGTACCCGCCACCACTGTTTCCATCTGATGAACTGAACTTGGCAGTGCCCTCGGTTCAGGAAAATCTTTGTTGGTGCTAAGACATCTGGCACCAAACCAGGCCTGCTCTCCTCCGCACCAAGGAGAGCAACTGCCATTCTGCCAACCGCCACAGGGTGTGGGGCCCACTTATCAGCCAGGTCAGAGGGTTTGGTTGTCCTCACGGAACATTCCCATTCAAGCTACGTCACGTAAGCTCGCCCCTCGTTACATTGGTTCGTACGAGATAGAGAAGGTCATCAATCTCTCCTGTGTTCGTCTCCGGCTGCCAGGTGCCCTCAAAGTCCATCCGTCATTCCACGTCTCCCAGATCAAGTCTGTCCTAGACAGCGCGCTTTGCCCGCCTTCCGCATCCCCACCACCTGCCCGACTCATTGACGGTGCGCCTGTTTACACTGTCAGCCGCATCCTCGACGTCCGATGCCGGGGTTGTGGCCACCAATTCCTGGTGGATTGGGAAGGGTACGGTCCAGAGGAACGTTCCTTGTCACCTCACCTCCTCTTATGGAGCTGCAAATGTTCAAGCCGACGCCAGTTTGTTGCCCTTCTACGATGACTCTCCTGGTCTCAGTCATGCTGTCTTGCTCTGCCTTGCTCTCAAACTGAAACTAATTACTGTTCTCGTGCCACAGGAAACCACTTCAGGAGTGACGCCAGTGTGGACCTTCTGCCCAGCAGTATCAGAGAACCTTCAGCTGCTGCCTCTGTCGCTAACCGCGTTAGCACCTCCAGCCACGCCACCAGCCATCTTCAAGTCTGGACCTCGTCTAAGCCAAGCCACAACGTTCCATGGAGAAACAATAAATCATTATTCACCTACAACTTACCTGTCATTACTCTAGGTTCCAGCGTCTGGGTTCGCCCCGCCTGGATATCATGACAAAGGGTTAAGTTTCTGTTAGTTCGACCAAATTCATTGGAAAAATATGTTTTTCATACATTACCAAGTCTGTCCAAGGGTACTTGAACTCACCATGGCATCAGGCAAGTAGGCGTGGATGAGCATGCACGTTTAGACTGCTGTGAGCCGTGGCTGAGGTAAAACATGCATCTCTATGTGTTTGTCCTTAATTATTTTATTTGTTAAATTAGTTGTTAGTTTGTTGCAATTCAACTTACAAAAATTAAGAATTGTATGTTGTCAATTTTCCGTAGTTTGTGTTGTTTTATTTATTTTTAGCCACTCCAGACAAGCTAAGGTGCACTACTTCTTGGGAACTAGTAAAGGTTTGCACCATTTTTCATGGATGTTCATGCAAACTCTTCTTTCTTTTTGTGTATTTTTCAACCGTTAGGGGTAAAAACACAGAGGAAACTCTGGACAGCATTGTACATTTTGTTTTCTGTTAACCAGGCACGATTAGAGGAAATTGACTCGACAACCAAGCGCGATCTTTCTTCATTGAAGCACAACACAGAGCAGAAAACTCTTGTTCTCCATGTGTGGAGTTACACATCCATTCTGAACCAATAGATAAACTCGCCTGTTTTTTAACTCAGCCAATCACAATCTTTTGTTCAAATTAAAAAAATTTTGTGGTTATCTCTTTGACAGTTATGCTGGTCACTAGTTGCAGCAGCAATTGTTGCCCTGGCTCACGCCTCGGATGACACTAAACTTGAGGAACCTGCTGTTGTTGTCAACATTCTAGCTGCTCTGCCTCTTGCAGACGTAGCAGCTTCTCTGCTGTCTCCAGGGTCATGGATCCTCCTCCTGCAGCTCAGGGGCACCAGCTCATGACTCAAACCTGCTCCACAGCTTCTTCTTCCATGTGTAATAATCAGAATGAGAATACTTTTAACTGTTTATCCCAGGGGGAAATTGCATTTGCAGCAGAGCTCCTATCACCAAATTACTACATGGTAAGTAGAATAAAGAGAGAAAGCGTTTTACAACACAGTGTGGTGCAAACATGCAGCGTTCAAATTAATAGTGTGCAACATGAAGTATGTAGAACTGTCAGTTTGTTTTCTAAGATGATAATAAAGTGGAAAAACTGATTAGACAACCAAGCCACTTTAAAAAATAAAAATAACTCTGCTTCTCCTGACAAAATTTTGTTTGTTCGACTCATCATGACAAAAACTTCCACAGCCTCCGTCTCTCATTTCCACTTTATAGTAAAAGTCAGACTTTGGAATAAAGTGGATCTGATTCTGTGAATTAGAGACAGATCAAAGTAATAGATTACAGCAAACCCTCCTCATCCACAGGGATTGTAGGATTGTTACAGTGTCATTAACGGGAAGGAGACGCTTCATTAATGCTAACTGGATCTTTCTGTCGTCGTTATCAACTATCAGATCATTTATTAGCAAATAGATTCAGGATCAAAGCAAAGATCTGACATTTAACAGACCATGTTGAAAGATTTTACTATTTAAAGACTTGAGTTCTGATTTTTGTGAGATTTTAATATTTACCTCTTTATGTTTGTGTTAATAAAGGTTTAGTCATTTGGCAAACAGGTAAAGAATTTCAGTAAACTAAGTTGTAAATATTTGTTCATTTTCAGGGTATTTAGAATTTAAGTTTTTCAAATCCTAATATTTCATTTCAAAATAAGCTCCAAAGTGCTGATATCACTGGATTGTTGTATTTAGTTTGAATCAAACTTTTGGATGAAAACAAAAAAAAACCTTACATTTCTGTCACATTTTTGCTGCAAACTTCAGATTAAAGCATCTTCAACAAGTCAAGTCTGATCTGTGATGTAGAAAAACTGAACGTTGAACAAAACAGACTGTTGAGTTTTTTAAAAACGCTTTAGCTTCATCACCTCCCCCCCATTTGACTTTCTATGATGAGCTCGCAGATCCAAACAGACCAATCAATGTTAAAGAATTAAACTTCAGACTAAACTCTGACAGCAAATATCTTCATGAACTCTTCACTCACCATTCGTGGACAAAGTTGGCTCACACAAGAAAATCATCCAGAGGCCAAAAACCCAGAGCATGTTGCTGCTCTCATCACCGTCAAAAGACATCTAGAAATTCTGAAAACTCAGCCACTTTCATGTAAACATCCACTCTCCTAACTGTAGAATGAGTGTACAGGAATGACTGCGTGTTAGGACTTGTGCTGATAATGTGCTGGTTGCTTAATAACAAACAGCCAATAGAGACACTACTTCCACATTAGATTCCAAACAGACCTTGAGAGCAGAGTTATCAGATGTGTTCTTTTAATTTTCTTGAATTTATTTATTGAAACTCTCACATTAGAAACTCAAATCCTACATTTAAAAAAAGCCAAAGATTGAAGAACAGTATGCATTGGAAACATGCAGCATCACTTTTCATTGAATATTCTAACCAGGGTTTGTTTTGGTTCCATGAACAGGAGAAACTGTTTGTTTCCAGAGGAATTTTGTGCTGGATAATTTTGAAGGCACACTTGGTTGGGTTTATCAACTCCAAGCTTATCTGAACCCATTAAGTGAATCTAAGGCTATATTAAAACTGGCAAAGTCTGTTGGTGTGGACAGTTTCCTGAACCTTGGATTTGGTCTGTAATCAGACTGCCGTCATCCGGACATTTCAGTTATTGGCCAGGAATCATGAGGGCGGGGCAAAGCAATGAGAGAAAGAACGATTGAAGTCCTTTTGCATTCCTTGTGGGGATGGTTAATGTATTCAAAATTCATATTTTACTGACCAATTTGGAATGTTTGTATCAATGTGAGGTGTCAGCTAAGAATTGTTAATGAAAAATAGATTGTTGGGAAAGCGTTGTGAGAATCAATATCTATCACATTAAAAGTCCCCAGGGAGCCTGATTTGTGGATGGATGGGCCAATGAGGCGAGGTCTGAATCAGAGTTTAATCCACACATTTGTGGATGGTGTTGTCCCCAAGATGTCTTTGTCTTGCCTTTGTCAATGCCTTAATGTAATTACCGATTGCTGTCACTCACAGAGTAGCATTTCCTGCATTCATCCAACCAATTTCCGATATGTTGCTTTGTCTCATTGTTTCTCTGCTACTTATCTAACTCTGCAACTACATATATAAAAGTCCAGCAGACGAGTTTCATCCAGCCGTGGTTGGGGGGACAATCAAAAAAATGACTGATTCAAACGCTGAAGAAACCTCAGAGAGTACCCCATCAGGGAGCTCTGGAATGAGCCAAGCAGGAACCTCTGATGCTGCTACCTCATTATGCAGCAAAAGTCCAGGTGAAGCAAATAATAGTAGATGTGATGACTGCGGGCACACAAGATCATTATTAAGGTGAAGTGTACAGTTCCATGTGATTTTGTATGTATTTTAGTTATGGTTATTTGTGTATATGGATTTTGTTGTTTAAGTTTTAATGTGGAGCTGTACTGACTGGTGGTGGCCTAGAGATGGTGCCAAATGGACAGGTTTTCAAAAAGGGTTCTACCACTACCTGTGGACTCCATGGGGAAGGGAATGGGTTTCTCTGCTCTGTTTTTGTTGTCTTTTTGTCTCAACCAGTTAAACTAATGCCAGATTGCGGGGATCCCGGTGGCCTGCTAGGAGGTGCTAGTGCGCATGCGCACACGCTGGACGTTTGGCGCGCTGCCTCCGTACAGTCGCAGTGTGTGCGCTGCCTCCGTCTGTGCTCGTCCTCGTCCTCATAGACAACAAGAACAAACAGGAGCCATCGTCCGGCTCGGTCCGGTCTGGTCGGGAGCCACAAACCCCGCAGCCCGACTTACGGTAAGAGCACGAGCTCTCGATCCGTTCATGCTCTGAACGGGCTCTGTCTCGTGGCCGCCGCTCACGTGCCTGCGGGTCCGCGAGGAGGACGGCGGAGCCAGCGCGCGGCTGTTCCTGGCTGCGCGGCTGTGTTCGGCTGCGGCCTCAGCGGTTCGCTTCTTTTTCAGGAAAACGCCATTTTGTGCAGCATTTACAAACAAACCTGCTGCCGGGCGCTCCGGCACGCGGGTCCCCAGAACCGGCCGAATAGTCCTGGTTCTAATTCTCCCGAATCTGCCCCCTCGGAGTTCTGGTTCCGTGGTGACCCGCTTCGCATGCGGCAGTTGGCCAAGCGACCTCATGACCGGAAAGGCTCCTCATTAAGGGTTCAGAGGCTGCAAGTTTGGCCCAGTTCTTACGGCCGAGAAGAACCGAAGCCCCCCTGGTGTTGGTTCGGCCCAGCATGGCTCGTTTCTACAGAATCTGAGCCTGGGTCTCTGCAGAAAGCCGCTTCCGCGTGGCTTCCAACCGTCCGCTCGTTTCCTCTGGATCAGGTGCTGTGCACGCTCCTTGGTGCGTGGCCGTACAAAGAGAGGCGCATGAGTGTTCCGTGTGTACGCGCACACAGGTCCTTCTGTTCGTTTAGTGCACGCGCCACGCAGAAAGCGCCACGCAGCTCATACCATGAGCCTTGCTCACCTGTGCGACCGAACCGGAACCGGACTGGCGTGGCACTGCGACATTGCCGTGGTTGTTGAGGACGTCAAGAGCAGGAACGTTCAAACAGACAGCCTGCAGGACATCCAGCAGGAACAGCAGAGAAATCCTTCACCAATGCCTTAACTTTGCATTCTAGGCCCCAGTCTGTGGTACCCAACACCATAGAGTGTGGAATGATGGGGCCACTCACTCCATCCTCCAGCTCCTCTTTCTGGTACAAGCAAGAGGGTGCATCAGGCTTATGGTTTTTACTGCCAGGTCTGTAAGATAAGGTATACCTGAATCTGTCGAAAAACAGGGACCATCGCGCCTGCCGGGAGTTGAGTCTCTTGGCAGTACAGATGTATTCCAAGTTCATGTGGTCAGTGCAAACTAGGAAGGGGTGTTCAGCTCCCTCCAGCCAATGTCGCTACTCCTCGAAGGTCAATTTTACAATTAGTGGTTCTCTGTTCCCTATGTCGTAGTTTCTCTCCGCAGGAGTGAGCTTGCGGGAGAAGTACGTGCAGGAATGGATTTTATTATCAGACACTCTCTGTGACAACACAGCTAGCACTCCAGAGTCAGATAGATCCACCTCCACGATGAACAGTTTTGAGAATGGGAGCTGTAGAGAAGCGTCTCTTGAGTTCGGGAAATGCTTTACTGGCCCCCTCATTCCAGACAAAACGTACCTTTTCAGAAGACAGCCTATGGAGAGGTGCAGACACACCACTAAAGCCCCGGAGGAAACGCCTGCTGAAATTGGCAAAACCCAGGAAGTTTTGTAGTTGCTTACTGCCAGTAGGAACAGGCCACTCCAAGACTGCCTGAACCTTAGAGTCATCCATTTGAATGGCGCCCAGAGTTATCACATGCCCAAGAAACTTAGTCTGAGTTGTGTGAAACTCACATTTCTCAGCCTAACAAAAAAGCTGGTTGTGGTGCTGTAAGAGGGCTCTGATGTGCTGCACATGGCAAACAGGGTCTGGAGACAAAAATCAAAATGCACACCAAATGATATACACTACAGAGATCCAGCTTGGAGAAAATGTTAGCACCCCTCAGTAAATCAAAAGCAGTATTCATCAGTGGAAGGGGGTAGGTGTTGGGCACTGTGATACTGTTTAAAACCTCGGTAGTCAATGCGGTGATGAAACTCTCCATCACGCTTTCCAACAAAGAAGAATGAAAGTAGAATGTAGAATAATGCCGGCTTGTAGAAAGTAGAATGATGCCGGCTTGGAGACCTTCCAGTAGGTACTTCTCCATAGCCTTTCGCTCAGGGAAGAACAAAGGTAAACATATCTTCTAGGTGACTGTGTCCCTGGGAGTAGGTCAATGGAACAGTCATACGGCCGATGAGGTGGGAAAGATTTTACACGAGCCTTGCAAAACACCTCTCTAAGATCGTGACACTCAGAAGGAACCCTGCTCAGGTCCGGAGGTGGATCCTGAGGAGGAGTAACTGAAGAACGAACCGGAGCAGCAATAAACAGTTCAAACAAAAGGGACTCCAGGACAACACTCTCCCTGAGGACCAGTCAATGTGTGGAGAATGTTTTCAAAGCATAGGAGGACTCAGTTTCTACAACAAAAAGACATAAGTTCAGAATGGTTGCCAGAGACAGTCAAAGTAACTGGTACAGTTCTTGCTGAGACCTTATGAATTCATAAGGAAATGATAGCATTTATTAGAATTGCAGATGACAAAGGTTCGACAGGAATTTTGAGTATGTTAACAACCTCCCGGGAGATGAGATCACCATCAGATCTCGAGTCTATTAGTCTCAAACTCGCCCTTCTCCAGAGCATGAGTCAAAAGGAGTTGGGTTGAAGGGCGAGAGGGCAATGAAAAAAGTGAAGAATGACTCACCAAATGTCCTCTTATTAGAACTTTGGGTTTTATCAGACAGTCTCTGATGTAGTGGCCTGGTTGTCTGCAGTAAATGCACCGACCATCTTGCATACGCCTCTGTCGTTCAGCAGAAGAAAGACGACACATGACGAGCTGTGCAGGACCCGGAGAAAGCATGGAAGATGAGGAGCCAGAGCTGCAGAGATGAGATGAAGGACAGTCACAGGGATAAGAAGGGGGGCCTCCTTCCTGTCACAACCTTCACGTATCCACTCATTCCTCCGACGATCAATCTGGATCGATAAATCCGATCAGCTCCTCTAGCCTTTCCAGCATCTCTTGTGCTGCGAGTTCATCTTTGAAGGTACTGGAGAGACCCTGATGGAAAACATCTACCAAAATCTCATCAGTCCATCCTGTGCTGGCTGCCTGGGTCTGAAACTCCACCGAATAATCCAAAATGCTGCATGCTCCTTGCTTGAGTTGGAGCAGCCGGGAAGCGGCTGCACGGTGAGATGTAGAAGGGTCAAAGACAATGGGCAGAAAATTCTCTGAAAGAGCAACAGTGAGCTGCTCCTCTGTCCCATTCAGCCAACCAACCCCCACCGTTTTGCTCTTCCAGTCAAGAAGCTTGGAGCATACGCCACCTTACTCTGCTCAGAAGGGAAGTCTGAAGGCTTGAACTCAAAATGGAGCTGACAGGAAGAAAGGAACAGGCGACAGTCCACAGGTGTGCCAACAAAAGGCTCTGGAGAACCAAGTCTGGTTTGTCGGGAAGAAGTGCCATGTTCTGGTCTAGTTAAATGAGAAGGAAGGTCCTGAATGCTGGTCAAAAATCTGTGCAACTCCTCAGCTGGAGTTTTTTTTTTTTTTTGACAGAAAATAAACATTTAATAAACAAACTGAAATTAGGTAGTATTAGGGCCACCAAAAAAAAAAGTAAATTTACGAGATTTTATCTTCTAAGTTTATGAGGAAAAAACTCATAAATTTACGAGATTAAAGTGGAAGTGAGCATGCAGATCAGCAGGTGAACGCCGTACAGCAACAGAGCAGACCAACTAAATTTAGTTGAACAGGTGAGCTGAATGTTTATTGATAACGTTCCAAATGTCTGGAAGCTCATTTGTTTGATTTATGATTTATTAAAGTTTTATTTATTGATAGGTGGTTTGCAGGATCTATGCAGCCAGAGGAAGTTGATGAAGCCATCGGTATCCCTGCAGATGTCCACTTGAATCCTTTCTTCCTCCACCAAAGACCAGATCTCTACGTTTGTGTGACGCTTCCGTCCGAGAAGGAGGAGAACTTTTTTTGGCATTTTCAACGTTCTAATGCTAATATAACAGACTATTTTCATTCCTCTTCATGGTTTTATGCTGAAACGGGACACTTCATCTGCAGGAGGAGGGGGCGTATGTAACACTGTTTACTTCTACATTGGTGTTTGGATGACAGGTTGATGACGTATGGTGACAGATGAACTTCTGGTTATGTGAATGAAAAGGAAAATAAAGTCTGCAGCGGTCCTCTACACCCAAACGTGTCTCTGAGCTCCTTATTTTACAGATGAAACTCTGCTTTACTGAGTTTTTATCTCCTAAATTTACGAGATAAAATCTCGTAATTTTCCTTTTTTTTTTTTTTTTTGGTGGCCCTCAAACTCCGTCGTATAAACATGACACCCATAGGAACAAAAAAAAAGGTTAAAAGGCAGAAAAGAGCAGATGACCTGGGGGGTATTCCAGAAAACAGGTTCTGCTAGCTCCCACGGTAAGTTTGAGGCTAAGGAAGTTGATAACCTCAGTTTTCGGTTCCAGAAATGGAGGTATGTTTCAGGGTATGTCAAGTTGCCAACTCATGCTCTGAACATAACCTGGTCTGGAGCAGGTTTAGTTGAAGGATAGTTTGTTTTCAGAGAGGTGAAGCAGCATGGCGTGTCAGTTTGAAGATGATGAAGCTCAGATAATACTTTTTCCACCGTGAGAGGGTGATAAGACCACATATGGATGTTGGAAAGATAAACTTTTTTACTTTGATCTAACTTAGTTATTTGCTTCAGTTAAGATAAATCATTTTTTTTTGTTAAGTCAGTTTAAAAATAACACGCAGTTTTCATAGTTATTTTCCTTTCATTCAAATTAATTCAATTAAGTAGGTGTAACGTTGGTCGTGCTGTTAGATTGGCACAGCGAGGGATTGTGGGATACCATTCCCTTTGCCTGTCTGGACGGATTTTGGTTTAAGTGTGGGTTTTTGACCAAATGTGTTTAGTTGTATAGCTGTTTTACTGTGTTTTGCCATGTTTCGCTGAGTTATTTTGTCCTACTGTGCTTACGTCTCTGCACCATGAGTGAGAGTAAAGGTGAGGATGATGAGTTTATATACCACCCCTACCAATTATTGCTGTAATGACAATGATGAAAATTCTTTAATGAATTTGTGCGTAAAGTGCATTTTTTCCCCCGTCCTTTTTATTATAATAAAAATGAGCATATCTGCCGGCTCATTCTTAGACATATGAGAGATCAAGAAATATATTTATTAAGATGGAAAAAATATTAATTGAATTGGAGTAATATGACATTTAGTTAGATAAATACATAAATTTGAGTTGTATAAACAATTATTAAGTTTTATAGACGTAAGAAATGAGGTTGATTAAATTTAACTCAATTATTTGTTACCAATAGAAGTAATTCATTTAACCACCGACGCGCTTTCTTTTTTTCCACGCGTTTCTATGGTGACTCCAGAAATCGGGGATCCATTGAGAATGTCTTTATGTACTTGACGTGCACGTGCGTTAACCCAGGGTTACCAAGTCGAGCGTAATTACGCCAACTCATATCCGGTCTTCTGGAACCGACATACCCAGAGTAAGCAAGTTCAGGCGGATTTCAGCCAGAGTTCAGGCTTAAAGTCAGGCTAGTTTAAACATGCTTCCTGGAATACCCCCCTGACAAGAATGAACAGATAACCAGACACTAGGTTGAGGACAGTTAAATGAACTGAACACAGCTGTGGATCATGAACCTGAAACTGGTGTGACGGACAAAAGGAAACCAAAAACTGACCCTCTCCTTTTCATGGTATCAGGATGACCCAGATGCAGGAGCAGAAGACACACCACAGTGAGTACTAAAGTGTTTAATAACAAAACACATACTACAAAACAGTCAAGAGGAGCTAGAGCTAGAAATGAACAAGCTACACTCTGACACGGTGTGCAGAAACAGAATCACTTAAATCACTTATGTTCAGCTCAAACAAATTAGCCTTAAGTGCAGGCAGCTGTGTGCCACTCCATGGAGGGCCACCAGGGAAAGGGTGGAGCCCTCCAGGAGAGCCACAGCCAACCTGCACAGAGAAACACAGACTGACACTGTGTCACTCAGAAAAATTATACACATCACCTTTGCTCTTTGAAGACAGGAGGAAGTGAGGGATGAGCCTGAAGTAAGTCAAATAATGCAACGATGGCCAGCGCTTCTTGCTGAAAGCCAGGTTAGTGAAGTGTCCTTGGCCTACATTATGTTTCTTCTGTTTTATGGGGGATGTTTTAAAAAAAAAAGCCTTAATGTCAAAATTGGGCACTCATTTTTTTCAGATTTATGTGGAGTTTTACAGAGGAGGAGAGAGGAATTCCTTAAAGTTCTTTATGGTTTGTGCCCCAGCCTCTTTGAAATTTAAAAAACAAAAACTGGTCGCATCAGCAAGCAATTAGTTGAAATATTCCAACAGACAATGGTTGGTTGAAATGTCATTTTTCTTAATAATAAAATGAATGATTAGTAAGCACATCTATATTTATTAAGGACAAACAGCCAGATCGCTGGATCCAAGTGCAGCAGCTTTATTGGACATTTGGTTGACAAACCTACAGAATGTTTGCAATGATGGTCTTTTCATTCTATAATTCTGGACTTTTTTTCTATGAAGGTTTGAACTTTGAGAGTTTAAACAAGAGAAAAAAGTAAAGGGTTTTATTGCATTAAAACATTTATAATTGTAAACAATTTATTTACATTTTGAAAAACTTAACTAGTGGCTGCTGTATTTGTGTGTTAAGTATCAAGCATTTGAAGAAAGAAAAGGAAGTAAAAAGAGTCCCAGTTTAGCTGTTGGGGTCACTTTGAGCATCTTGAGGAGACATTTTTAATAATACATTTTGTAATAAAACAACATAAATGTTTAGATACCTGACTAACTGTACTCATATTCATTAGTATTTTGTTTGTCCTCTATTCAACAAACATTGAACTAAATTCATTTAAATTTATCATTTTAGGATGCATGCATTGTCACTGATTTGCAGTATTTACAATACTGTGATTGAAGGTCAGTATTCCCCATGACTCAATGTATTCCCACATGAAAACAGTTTGATTAGAAAAAACATTTTTATCTTTAAAAAATAAATGTAAACCAATCTATGAAGTTAAAAAAGGGACTAAAAACATGAAATATGGTGAGGTGTTTTGAACATTCTATATTCTCTAATCTTTTTTTTCAAACAGTTGTTCAGTATGATTCAATCTCCCAATCGTCCCATTTATGCCATCACTACTTAATCGTTGAGATATCCAGCTCGACACAGCATTGATTTGTTTTAACCAGAAATTTAGCTCGGTATTAATTTGAGTAGACTTCAAGTCATGTGACCAATGGAAATGAGGGATAGGGTTAGGGTTAGGGTTGAGTTATGTTTCCTGTTTTATTTTGCAGGTTTCCTTCATTTCATGGTTTTGAGTTTTTCATCCCTGGTCCCAATCTCCCCTGATCGTTGTCACCTGTGTCTTGTCAGTCCTGTTTGTATACATGTCTTGTCTCTGCCTTCCTCTCTGCTGGTCCATACCATCATGTCACTGATTCAGTTCTCCCATGTCTACCTGGTTACACCGACATTTTTTTTTTTTTTGGGTTTCCCTGCTTAGCAGCACCTTTTGTTTGGAAATAAACCCCTTTGCCTTGGGACCTTGTGCCAGCCTGGGTTATTAATAAACCCTTGTACCAGACAGAATAGGTCAGCCAAACTTGACAGGACATGCGGCTTCTGGAGGCCTACTGCCTAGAAGCAGAAAGGACCAGGTCACACTGGACTGTCAGGACTATCATTCCAAATGGCCAATTCCAAGCTCCATGCCTGATCTGACAGCTGACTGATGGCCTGACCTGCCTGCCTTATTGACTGACGAGTTAACCAGCTCCGAAGACTGGTCAGACCCGCTGGCGCACCCTGATTCTGCCACTCCGGCCCCAATATCTATGCCTTACCCAGCTTTGGACTCCCCGCCGGCAGCTGAATTGCGACGCACCCCGACTTAGCCACGCCAGCCCAAGACTTAATACCGGACTTGCCTCGTACTTTCCTTGTACTTTATTAAGTACAAGGAAATGAGACAGGAGAACAGTGATGTTCTTCTTTGCCTTTCTTCTGCCACATTAAAGAGGAGGTTTACTGACAACACAAAACTGTTTTACTGAACCAAATACACCAGCAAAACCAAAGAGGTCATTGATGACTTTAGCAGATCCAGGAGGATGGAAAACACTTATCTCCTCATCTTTGAGGAGGAGACGGAGCAGATGGACACCATCAATTACCTGGAGATCCCCATCACATCTGGATTCCCTTGTTCTGTACATACATTTCACCTGGTAAATAAGGCCACAGAAAAACATAAGGACTGGACTCTCCCCTCATCTTCTGACAAACGGGAGGAATTTTTGTCTCTGATCTAATTATAAGTCATTTGCTTCTTTTGCCAATATTTGGAAAGTCCGATTTGGGCGGATTAACTACATCTGAACAGGCGGCACCTGTGAGGTGACACTTTAGGCTTTGAATAGTGGAGTGTAGAAGTCTATAGATGACGTCAGAGATGAATGTCCATTTATGACTTAGACAGTGAGGGGGGCTGCAGAAGGCAGAGCACTTCTCTGATGCCCCCTGGTGAGGAAGCTGACCCATGGCAGCTAAGGAAGACCCGCCAAAAAGGGGTTAGTAAGGGAATTACAGTGGCAGCTCTGGTTTTGAAGATGCCTTCTCCTCTGGAGGGGGAGTGATGTTAGTTGAATGAGTTTAATGCCTTAACACAGGACCAGAGGGTGGAAGTGGGTGATAGAAGAGCAGTGGCTGCTTTATTGATGGGGGGGGGGGGGGCTTTTAAAATTAGGTGTCTGCAATGAAATTCCATTTGTAGAGGTTAGCACTGGGATTGAACGAGCCCTGAGAGAAATTCCCACCCCATGTCCACAATCCCCCAGGTTTCCTTTGAGACACATCAAAAGGAGAAACACCTTGAGACACCTTCTAAGGAACAAGTAGAACAATGCAAGGACAAATGGGGCAAACACACAGGGATTCATTCCAACCAAGCGGGGGTCCATCAGGTGTGCATCAGAAAAGCAGTATAAGATGGACTCCAATCAGTGATCGCTAAATATTTGCATTATAATCCTGATTTGATGAGGCACAGTTTGGGAGAAAACACACCACACATCACATGACCATAGTGATCAAACCATGGAAGGAGTTCCATCATAACAAACACAACTTGTGAAACTCCAGTTGGGCAAGGCCAGAAAGTAGGCGGCGGCTACACAAATGGTCCAGCAGCCAGAACTACCAGAATCAAGCTCCTCAGTAGTGATGGAAATACTAGCTCTTCTTAGAGAGCCATTCTTTGGCTCTCAAATGGCTCTTTAGGTTGTTTTTGCTGTAATTAATTTATTATCAACAACTATATAAAAGTATGCACAAAATGAATAACTAATGTAAAAAATTGATTTTATTCAAGTGTATGACATGTATTTACTATTATTCCTACAATATAAAATATTCACAATAAATGATAAAAAGAAGAAACAGCTATTTACAATTCAACTTTTATCAACCGATACATAACATTTTAGCTGTTTCTTTTTTAAAAACATTTAAGGCAAAACAAATACAAAAACACAAATAACCCCAATATAAAACAAAACGACTAAAGACTTTTATCCACAGTAAAGGTTTGAATTTAACCCTTGTGCTATCTTAGATGACCCCTCCCTTCCATTGACGTGTTCTCCCAACCATGACAAAGGTGGATAAAGGTGGAAAGATTTCATGTAATCCATGGACACCAGTGAAGTTCAAAAATCATTGAAGAAAAAAGGTTCAGAGCAGTGTCTAGTGGGTCTAGATGACCCAACTACTAATGTCAAAGTGCCTAGCATAGCACAAGGGTTAAAAGCGTCTTAGCTTTGAGGAGCTGGATCTGGTTTCTTCTGTCAGAATTGATCTGTTCTGTTCTGGAGAAGATTCTCTCAGGTTTCTGTACAGTTTGGTTCTGGAGCCGGTTCTAGATGTAATACTTACCTGCAGACTCTACACTCTTCCTTTGTCTCATCAATTAAAGTGAAATGGTTCCAGATTTTACTTTATTTTCAGTCTCCAGTGTCATTTTCTCTACTTTGTGTTGAAGTAGTTTGTTGTTGTACCTGGAGCTCTCTCTCCCCCCTCATACTTGGTTCATGTAAGCATAGGGTGTAATAAAGCCCCCCCGACCATGTACCATGTTATAACAAAATACAAAAGAAACTTCAAAATTCATGAATGTTTTGTGTCGGTTCTGCCGGTGAAACACAGATGAAGCAGCAGTTTCACGTTGTTGTTTCTGCTTGTTGTTCTCTTGTTGTTCCGTAGTCTGTTGGTGCAGAATTTAAAAATCCTGTTGATGATAAACATGAGAAATGAAAGATCATGAAGTTTAACAGAAACATGAACCAAAACATGTCTTCATTTCCATCAAAACTTGATTCATGAGGAAATCCATCCTTTGTATTTGAGGCTGTTGTTTATTTATAATAATTATATTTGTAACCAGTCTTGTTGGACCAGACAGAAGGAGAAGGAAAGAAATAGAGTGGTATGTTAGATGTGGGGGAGATGAGCACATTTTGCCTTTGTCTCCATAACCCCCTGCCGCGAGGTTAATCTGCAACACAACATGATGCAGAGGAGAAAAGCATTTTTTCACGTTTAGTGCTCTGAAGTGACAGAAGCTTTACGCTAAAATAAGTACACACGCTTAATTTAGAATATGACTTTTTAACGTTATGAACTGTATTTTCGAAAGCCCTTGTGCTACGCCACATCGTGAAGCTGACCGCAACTACTAATGACATTATCGAATGGGAGTATCGTCCAAATTTGAAGACAATGTGTTTCTATAATTCTCTCCTTGGAGGAATAAATTTAAGGGTAGGAGAAGAATTTGGATTCCATGTAGGATTTATGTCATCCAGTGATGTAACAGAGAAGAGGACACACATTAGTGTTTACAAAGACGTACAGACACGTGCACTAACAATAACAAAAACAAACAAACAAACACACATGGACTCTCACCTCTCAACTTTATTTTGAAAATCACTGATCTAAGGAAATAACTTCCTATCAACTAAACAACAGCAGGATTTGAGGAACTTTACCTTTTTTTCTTCTTGTGCAGTAAATCATCAGAGCGAATACAGCAGCCATCACAAAAACTGCACCCATTGCGCTTTTGTTGGTGCAGACATTATTGAACAGAAAACAGTTATTTAGTTCAAAAAGGAGATTTTTTTCTTTAAAACTGTGAAACATGAAAGAACATTTAGAGGAAAGTTGACAGAAAATCTTCTGCAGCTAAACGTTGTTTGGTTTCTTGGTAACTTCTTACTCAGCATCATGTTTTCATGTGAACTCAATCTAAATGTTGCTGCAAGTTTCAAAGTAAAACACAATCACAAAGACGGGACGAGTTCTGACAGACTTCATGTTGATCACGTTTGGATGTCTGGAACATGGGAGCAATTTCTCTGAAACATCAAGTCCAAATGTCTGACAGCCTGAAGCAAAGACACTGAGATGTTTGCACACAGCCTCCTGCCCCAGCATTGACATGAATGACACTTGAAAGACTTGAAAGAAATCATTTCAGAGCTGAATCCCTCCATAGTCTGCTGATCCTGGAGATCCTGTAGGTCTGCATGCAGAAACAGTCCCACAGGGAAAAGAACATCAAGGTCTTTGATTCTGGAAAGTTCTGCCATGATCAGACAGAGATGTCTCCAGATGAACTGGAACACCTACGCCCTCTCCATGAAGCTCTCTCTGGTTTGATGGAGTGCTGATGGTGCAGATGTAGTCCAGGCTATCTTCACTGCCTGGTGAGTCAGAGAGCTGCTGATGTTGTAAAGAAGTTCTTCAGTCTTCTGGACTCTGCTGTGTTCTGGAAGGTTCTGGCTGAGGAGGACTGATGGACCAGCTGAGATCAGGTTCAGATAGATCCCATCTGAGCTGCAGATGACCTTGGTTTTCCGCCTGCTTTTATGTTGATCTTCTGAGGTGGAGCTGCAACAAGTGGAAAAAGTAGAATTTCAGCTTCTGCAGTGTAGAATCAGTGTCAGTGGAAAGTCAATCCTCTCTTCCTGCTGCTAGAATTCCAGCTTTAAGCAGGTTCAGGATGAACTGATCCTCAGCAGGTGTGTCCTCCCTCTTAACTACACTGTCACCAATCTGCAGCTCTGCTTCTGGAAATCTTTCTTCATTTCTTCCAACATTGGAGCTGAACTCTTCCACCCTGCAGAATCTCTCACTCTGTTCATTTGGGGACATTTTCTGCCTAATGACAGATTTCTGAAGGTTTTTGGGGGATAGATTTCCAGCTGTAAAGTCAAACAAATGTCTGCATTTTTCCCATTTCCAGTCCTTCCTTCTCTTCTGGTTCAGCTTTCAGAGCTTCCACATCTTTCTGCTCTTGCAGTCGTCTCTGCTTCAACAAAGAAAACCTTTGAGTGACTCCAAGATTTGGAGGATTTCAAGAAGCTTTTAGTTTCAGAGACACAGAACATTTGTTCATCAGAGAATGGGACAGATTCAGGAGAATCAGGAACTTTGGATCATGAACTACTGTCTAAACTCTGAATTCAAGTTCATTTCATGACTTACTGTGGAACATTCAGCTTTAAGAATGTCTGATGGACTGAATGGGAGAAACTGAACTAAAACATTTGGACTTTCTCCAGTTTTCTGGGTTTGTTTCTCGTACCGTAAACCGTCATGTTGATGTAGAATTTTCCTGTTTCATTGATCGTGCTGGTCAAACATCGATATGGTCCTTCATCCTGAACCATCACTCCTGTCAGCTGCAGGGAGGCGTTTCCTTTGGAGATCTGATCCTGGAACAGAGACGTTCTTCCTCTAAACCTCTGGTCCTGGACTTCCAGTTGGTCTTTGTTGTCATAGTAGGAGTGAACTTTAGCCAGTGTTGTTGTCAGATGATTCCAGTGAATAACAAGATCATCTCCAGGTGAAAAACTGCAGGGTAAAATGCAGCTCTGTCCAAACTGACAGGAGACCTCTGCATCTGTGAACATCAGAGACAGATGTGTAAATGTTGAGCTGCACAGAATAACCTTTTTTTTAGGAAGAGATTTAATGAAGGACATTTCTCAGATGATGCTGCAACATTTATTGATTAGCAACAGTCTGGTCTGTTGCTTAGTAAATATCATGTTACATTTTATTTATATGCCATGTTTCTGGAAACCCAAGGTCACCTTACAGGTGAAAAACAATTCATAAAACACAGTTACAAGAATAAAACAGTACTTCAGTTCATACAATTAAAAAAGTCAGTACAATTATAAATTAATTATGGTGGATATGCTAGTCTAAAGAAATGAAACTGAGAAGCTGTGTCTGAATTGCTGCCCCATCACCCAACTAAAAACTATATAGTGTGGGATGATGTAGTGTCCTGGATTTTAAAAGTTATTTGGACACGATGCTGACTACTTTAAAAATTTTAAACGGCAGATATGACGTCACCAAATTTACGAAGTTAAAATCTAATCGATATGAGCATTTTGTAATGTTTATTTATGAGTCCACTGTGTTCCAAAGACGAAAACGTTGATGGTTTATTAAAAAAAAAATACATGTAAATACATTTTTCTTTTTGCAAAAATTGTTCAAAGACAATGCATTGTGGTCTAGATACACCAATCTAGTGAGCATCGATGCACACTGGTTTTTCACAGAGACTTCTGGGAAATTTTCAGAAGCACTGGATTTTGGAATTGTAGATTCGGACAGCACTACAAAATGGAGAACGCACTATATAGTGAGTAGGGGAGGAATTCGGACACAACCATGGAATGAGATCATGTTCGGTAAACCCCATCATTTCTGATCACTTTCTGATTACCTTCCAGTTTACATTAGAACATACTACTGCCCCAGTGAGCAGGACACAGTTTAGAAGAACCTAATCTGACCGTTCTGTGTCTGAGTTTATACTCACAGTTCAACCAATACTTAGTAACATTCTGAGCAAATACTCTGAGACCAGCTCCCATAGTATCAGTCCTAGTATAAATGACCACTTTGTTAATGATGCCTTACAAGCCCTCAGGAGTACACTCCTTGCTGTTGCCCCCCTGAAACCTAAGTTCGTTAGACAAAACTCGTTCAAACACGTTCTCCTAAACCAGAAACCCGTAAGTTAAAAAGAGAATGGCGCAGCTCTGGTTCAGAGCAGTCTCTGGATGTCTGGAAACATAGCCTATTAAATTATAAAAAAGCTCTTCTTAGAGCTAGAAGCCAGTACTATTCAACCTTAATATCAGAGAATAGAAATAATCCAAGATTTCTTTTTAGCACTATTATTAGAATAACTCGCAGTCAGAGCTCAGTAGAACCACATGTTCCTGTTTCTCTCATCTCTGAGGATTTTCTGACATTTTTTGATAGTAGGGCTCAAATATTAAACATAAGTTAAATCAAGTTATTCCTACTATCAGCCCAGAACAGGCTGAAGTGGTAGAAGTGGAGGCATCCATAGAAACCTCTGTAACATTAGACTGCTTCACTGCTGTGGATCAAGCGGAAATAACATCAATTATTACGTCCTCCAAATCCTCAACGTGTCTGTTAGACCCAATTCCCACTAGACTTTTTAAAGAAACATTTCCCCTAATTAATGATTCCATATTAACGATGATAAATGCCTCTCTGGAAACGGGTTACGTGCCACAGTCTTATAAATATGCAGTTGTTAAACCTCTTCTGAAAAAGCCCAGTTTGGATCCTAGCATCTTGGCCAACTATAGACCGATATCAAACCTTTCCTTTATTTCTAAAATCCTAGAAAGAGTTGTAGTTAAGCAGCTTTACTGCCACCTACAGGACAACAGCCACTTTGAAGACTCTCAGTCGGGGTTTAGACCCCACCACAGTACGGAAACTGCACTAGTTAGAGTCTCTAATGACTTGTTATTGGCCTCAGAAAAGGGTCTACTTTCTATTCTGGTCCTGTTGGACCTCAGTGCAGCCTTTGACACTATCGACCACGGTATTTTTTTATTCCATAGACTAGAGCAGGACATAGGGATCAGAGGTACTGCTCTCCAGTGGTTTGATTCCTATTTATCCCATAAGTACCAGTTTTTTTATGTAAATGGACACTCCTCACTCCACTCCATTGCACTCGAGTTAGCGACGGAGTCCCACTAGGCCCAGTTTTAGGACCCATCCTGTTTATGCTTTATATGCTACCTTTAGGAAACATTATCAGGAAACACAGAATTAATTTTAACTGTTATCCTTATGATACGCAGTTGTATTTATCTATTAAACCTGACCAGATTGACAATATAGAGAAACGGAATGCCTGCACATCAGAGACATCAAGACCTGGATGACAATTAATTACCTCCTCTTGAACCCAGAAAAAACTGAGGTCATTATACTAGGTCCTAAAAACCTCAGAGATGCTCTGTCTGATCAGATAGTCTCCCTGGATGGCATAAGTATAGCCCCCAATTCCACAGTTAGAAACCTTGGGGTTTTATTTGACCAGGATTTATCATTTAAGGCTCACATATCTCAGGTGTGTAAAGCTGCCTTTTTTCATCTGCGGAATATTGCTAAGATCAGAAATCTACTTTCTAAGAGTGATGCTGAAAAACTCATCCATGCATTTGTTACGTCGAGGCTGGATTACTGTAACTCCTTGTTAGCAGCGTGTCCTAAGAGTTCCTTAAGAAGTCTCCAGCTTGTTCAGAACGCAGCAGCTAGATTGTTAGCAGGATCTAGCAGAAGAGATCACATCACTCCTGTGTTAGTTTCACTTCACTGGATCCCAGTTGATTCTAGAATCAAGTTTAAAATCCTCCTGATAACCTATAAGGCCTTACATGGTATGACCCCATCCTATATTAAGGACCTCATAGTCCCTTACCACCCAAACAGAATCAGAATCCTTTTATTGTCATTGTACATGGTGATACAATGAAATTGCAGCAGCCTTGGAGTGGCGAAAATAGAATAAAATGAAAATGCTGTAACTCACATGTCAAAACAAAAGTGTACAATATGTACAGAAACAATTGAATTTCAAATACGTATGAAAAAATAGAATGGAATGAGTTGAGTTGCCATGAGCGCAGCATAGTAGATATTGTGTGTTATTGCACAGAGACCCGGTTGTCGTACAGAAGTTAGTTACTGCACACATGTGTAGTAATCAGTAATTTAGCATTTGTAAAAAGTCAGAGTGGGGTCTAGTTGGTGGAGGTATGTGTATTACGTATGGTTATTGCCAGTGGAAAGAAGCTGTTCCTGAGTCTGTTTGTCCTGTTTCTGATGGACCTGAACCTTCTTCCAGAGGGCAGCAGGTCAAATACAGGGGAAGTCGGATGGGTGGAGTTAGTGATGATGCCTCAGCAGGGTGACTGGCAATGTCCTCAGTGAGCGGAGAGGGCAGCCGATGATCCTCTGTGCTGTCTTTACCATTCTCTGGATGCTCTACCATTCCACTTCAGTGAGGTGGGAGAACCACACTGTGCTGCAGTAGGACAGGATGCTCTTGATGGTTGTGCGGTAGAAGGTTACCAGCAGCTCCTGGCTCTGGTTTTGTGAAATTATTATATTTTATTATTTTATTTTGCGAGTTGACTTCTCTCTTGCATGTTTGCACTGAATAGTGAACGGCTTTAATTTCACTGCATGTGTGTGTGATGCAAATTGTACATGTGTACAGTGACAATAAAGGCATTCTATTCTATTCTATTCTACATTGTTCTTCCTGAGTCTTCTCAGGAAGTGCAGGCGCTGCTGTGCCTTCCTGATGACAGCCATGGTGTTGTTAGACCATGTGAGGTCAGCTGAGATGGTGGTGCCCAGGAGGGTGAAGCTATGGACCCTCTCCACACAGTTTCTGTTGATGTAGAGTGGGGGAGGATCTGCTCTGTTCTTCCTGAAGTCCAGGATGATCTCCTTGGTCTTGGTGGTGTTCAGGATTAGGTTATTAGCCTGACACCACCCGGACAGTTTCAGCACTTCGTCTCTGTAGGCCGTCTCATCATCCCCAGAGATCAGCCCCACCACAGTAGTGTCGTCTGCAAACTTCACTATGGTGTTGCTGGTGTGGGCTGGTTTACAATCTCCTACGTAGAGTTTGTACAGCAAGGACTCAGCACACATCCCTGTGGGGTGCCTGTGCTCAACATCCAGGTGGAGGAGAAGTAGGGTCCTACTTTGACTGTCTGTGGTCTGTTTGTAAGGAAGTCTCTGATCCAGGTACAGGTTAGTGGGTGGAGTCCTAGGTCAGACAGTTTGCTGAACAGAATGTCAGGAATGATTGTGTTAAAGGCTGAGGTATAGTCCACAAAGAGCACCCTGGCGTAGGTGTCTCTGTTATACACGTGGTTCAGCGCAGTGTGGAGGGTGATGGATATGGCATCCTCCGATGATCTGTTTTCTTCGTAAGCGAACTGGAGGGGGTCGAAGGATGGAGTAAGGGAGTCTTTGATGTGTCCCAGGAGCAGCCGTTCCATAAGTAAAATCACTTATTTTATTTTTATGATCATTTTCACAGACAACATTTGATAAGTGATTAAAGCTCCAGAATTTGAAGTTGGAAAAATACCAGAAATAGTTACTGGGGGTTCAAATGTGTGTTGAACACATCTTTATACTTTAATTTGTTTACAGTACATATAAATAATTTATACACAAGAAGAGTGTTCTATCTATGTCTATAACAGAAATATTCTCTGTAGGACAAATATGTTCGTGTGTGTATTTTATAAGCTATTAGCTGCTGTTGGATGAATGCTGAAATATTCAGTTTTTTCATTGCAAATCTGACTCCAAAGGATTCAGTGCCTCACCAGCCATCAACCTCACCGCACGTCACTGAATCTCCCTCAGTCTTCAGTGCTGGCAAATCCACTTTTCATGTTTACTTCTTGAGGGCAATGTACAAATAGTTATTTATTTTGTTAATAATATCTTGAGAATATGTTACATCTTGTCACGTTGCCTGTCAGACCCCCCCCCCCCTCCAGCTCTGCCTGCTCCTGCTCCTCCTGATTGCCACCAGCTGACTTCACTCACCTCATCTGCACTGCTGCTTAAAAGGAGACCCAACGCCTCAGTTCAACACCAGTTTGTTGCCCCTTATGGTGACTAGCCCTGGTCCAAGTTACGCTCTGTTGCTTTATGCTTTGCTTCATTCTCGCTCTAACCTTATGCTCCTTTCCCCAGAATCATCAACCCACCACGAGTGAAGTCAGTGTGGATCATCCACTCAGCCGCTCAGTAACCCTGAAGACACCACGGCGACCGCTAACCGCATTCAGCCCTCCAGCCACGCCACTAGTCACGTCCACGACCGGACCGCTTCATGCCTCAATCAACCTCATCTCTGGAGAAACAATAAAACTATTCTTACCTGAAAACTCACCTGTCTTCTCTGGGTTACAGCATCTGGGTCCCACCCACCTGAAATATCATGACACATCTTTCTCCGGGTTCTGCTTGCCTTACCAAGTTATTTGGACTGGGAGGAAGCTAGAGGGCCCGGAGAAACCCATGCATCCATGAGTACATAAAGAATCTGTGTGGAGTTTGTATGAATGAGGAGTACATTCAAACTCCATACAGGA
Source organism: Oryzias sinensis (assembly GCA_037389245.1). Lineage (NCBI taxonomy): Eukaryota > Metazoa > Chordata > Actinopteri > Beloniformes > Adrianichthyidae > Oryzias > Oryzias sinensis. The sequence goes on from JAUDJI010000031.1 coordinate 88,475, forward strand.
CCCAGCCGAGGTTTGAACCAGAGATCTTCTTGCTATGAGTCAAAGTCAAACTGGGGATGTCGTGATCCAATCAAATGATGATAAGCCCTAATCATGTAGTTTGTAACTTGATTGAAATTGGATGTTGCATCTGGATCAGGGCTCAGATGAATATGTTATTCCTATTATTATGATCAGCACTATAGAAGGATTTAATTTGAGGTTTTTATATTTTTTTCATTTATTGCATGGTTTGCCTTAATTCCTCAACTACATTTGTTAATCTCTGGGTAATGTGTTACTTTTGTTTGATGGGCGCTGTAGACGGCGGGTGTGTCATTTGGGAGGCATGATAAATGCAGTTGTTATAAAAGCGTCATTGGAATCAGTGCAAAATGAAAGAGCTATAAGGAAGCATATTGTCTTCATCAGGACGCATTAAAGATGCTGAAGAGGAGCTGGGTGCAGAAGCAGAGGACTTGGCTTATTTAAGCATAACATATTTCAAGCTTAATTACTGAAATTCCTTGTTTCAGAGGTTATCAGACAGAAATATATTATTTAAGATAATACTCAAAGTCTTTGAAGACTCTCATTCATCCAGGTGGATTCCATCATAGTAGTAGGTTTAGGTGCTGTCATCTGGACTTGGTTTTTAAAATTAGAAGACGCTTCACCTCTTATCCAAAAGGCGTTGTCAATTCTGAATTAGCTGGTAAAAGAGCTGGTATATGTTATATATATTTTACCAGCTAATTCAGAATTGACAACGCCTTTTGGACAAGAGGTGAAGCGTCTTCTAATTTTAAAAACCAAGTCCAGATGACAGCACCTAAACCTACTACTGTGATAATACTCAAATACTTTTTCTGCTCTTATAGGCAACTTATAAAAAAACATTGTTTATTCTCTTACCGAACACAATCCACACAGTTAACAGGCTTGTATTTTCGTCAGTGACGGTACTGGTTTGGCATTGATATGGTCCTTCATCCTGAACCATCACTCCTGTCAGCTGCAGGGAGGCGTTTCCTTTGGATATCTGATCCTTGAACAGAGACGTTCTTCCTCTAAACCTCTGGTCCTGGTGTACCCAATGGTCCTTGTTCTTATAGTAGGAGTGAACTCTAGCCAGTTTTGGTGTCAGCTGAATCCACGTAATAACAAGATCATCTCCAGGTGGAAAACTGCAGGGTAAAATGCAGCTCTGTCCAAGCTGACAGGAGACCTCTGCATCTGTGAACATCAGGAGACAGATGTGTAAATGTTGAGCTGCAGAAACACTTTTTCTCATAGGAGGAGATTTAATGAAGGACATTTTCCAGATGATGCTGCAACATTTAGTGATTAGCAGGAGTTTGGTCTGTCATGTCATGTAGACTCTTGAGAGGAAAAAAACAGAGTTAAATACATGAACATCAGTTAGAAAACAAGACAGAGCCAGTAACAACGATGTTAGTCAGTTAATGAATTTAACAACTCTGATTGAAGCTGTTTAACATTTGAAATAAACCTAAAGATGTTTTCAGTCAGAACATTATCAACACTTTCTCAATGTTGTGCTGTTTTGTTTGTCTGTTTGGATTGATAAACTGCTGTAAATATTATTGATGGTCTGTCTGTCAATGTCATTATTTTTAGTTATTTCTAATTTTCTTTTCACAGTTTGTGTTTTGTTTCGTTCTCATCTTTTTCTTTTCCGTGCTGGCTGTGGATTCTGAACGGCTCCGCCCAGTCACATGTGGCTTTTCATGCAATTCATAATCAACAATTCAATTTCCAATTTGATTTGTAATTTAGGATTCAATATGAAAAATGAACATTTATTCTGACATTTTTTTAATAAAATCCTAAATAAAAACAAAATCAATTGAATTTCAAATTGTTATGGGTTTTTGATGCCATAATTCAAATGAAAATGCATTTTGCTGACTGGCCTTTGGCCGCTGCTGCTCGAGTCCTGACTCAGGTTTCTTCACCGGCTTCCTGTAGCTCAAACAAATAGACTTTAACCCTTGTGCTATCCTAGATGACCCCCCCGCCCTTACATTGACGTGTTCTCTCTACCATGACAAAGGTGGATAAAGGTGGAAAGATTTCATGTAATCCATGGACACCAGTGAAGATCACAAATCATTGAAGAGAAAAGGTTCAGAGCACTGTCTAAGTGAGATGACCCGTAGACATTCATTGAAAAGGGGATCCCGGAGGCATTAATTGTGCAGGCGCGAAGAGCAACGGTGAAAGTCGAACGAGCACAATGGGTCGGACCGGCGAGGGAACCTGGGGCACCACCAAGAACATTAATAATGAAGTTCACCGACTACAAGAAGAAGCAAACGGCCGTGGTGGCAGCAAAAACGTTCAACATTAAGGAAAACAGCTGCGATTTTTTCCGGATTTAGCCACAGGACTTCACCAGCTGAGGAAGCAGTTTGACCCGGTCCGCCGGGAGCTGCACAGCCGGGCATTCAGAATGGGTTGATTCATCAAGCAAAACTGCTGGTGACCTACAAAGATCACACCCACACCTTCAAAACTCCAGCAGAAGCACAGAAGTTTGTGGAGAAGATCCAGGAGGACAAAGAGTAAATATAAACTCGTGGAGATGATAGGAGACTATCTTCTAAATGTACTTTTATTACAGTTATGATTATTATTAAGGGCCTGCTTGATCATATTTTTTTAAATCCATGCGGTCAGTGCTTTTTTTCTTCACTGCAAGGAGGACAGAAAGACACGTTAGCATTAGGCTAACATGTGCTTAAAACCTTAACCGTGGAGGTACTTAAAACTCTGAATGGACAATGAGCATCTTGGATGTAAATATGTGTGAATTACATCATCCTTTATTTTTTTCCAGACACCACTGGAAACACAAACTCATATGATGGTTTCTGAGATGGTAGCAGCATTTCTCCCTTCGGCGATCAGGAGCTCTGCGCTCCGCTATGCGAAGGCAGCTTCCGGTCCGAAGAAAAAAAGCTTGTCCGCAGAAGGCGGAAATGCTGCTACGTAGTCCTGAGAAGCTGTGTACAATCATCAGAACTTCACAACCGTCACAAAGCCCTCTCCTATGCCGCTAACACAAAGCTACACTGCTCCTAGCATGTGTCTGTTAGCTTCTGGATACACGGAGATAGCACTGACGTCATCGCCCCGCCTCCCCGCTGGAAATGCTAACTTGAATTGAATTATGCAACATTATTAGCAGGGTGGATGTTGAAATAAATGCAATCCCCTCTTTGAATTTTTGTTTCAATTATGACACAGAATAAGTGGTTTTTAAGTATAAAATGAAAAAGCATTTTGAAGTAATGATTTTTCATTTGAATCTTGAGTCATTTGATGCAGTTACATTTTGAAAATTAAAAAGCATTTCTGTGAATCCATTTTAATTGTCAAATGTCTAAATGAATTTTGCTACACATTTACCTGATAACTTTTTAAAAATGAAATGTCAAATACCATTTTCATTATCATTTCAATTAAGTGATAGAATAAGCGATGTTGAAGGAGAAAATGACAAAGCATTTTGGTGGATTGCTTTTTAATTTTAATTTTTTCAGTCATTTGATGCAGCTTTATTTTGAAAATTAAAAAGCATTTTTGCTATTGACGTTTATATTTAATTATGCTACAGAATCGCTTCCATAGCAGGCAAGGGTGTCCATTATCACTTCTGCTAATTACAATGGCAATCGAACCACTGGCAGTAGCAATACGATTCCATACAGGGCTACGTGGAATCATGGTGGGTCCAGTAGAACACAAAATATCTCTATATGCAGATGATGTGATTGTGTTTTTCTCTCAGTTAAAAAAGTCAATTCCTTCTTTAATGGAAATAATCAGAAAAATGGAAATGTCTCTGGATACAGAGTGAACCAAACAAAACCCTCTATTTTATTACTAAATGAAGAAGAAAGAAAAAATCCAACTTCTGAAACTATTCAATGTAACGTTGTTGAAAATTTCAAATATTTGGGAATGAGTATCAGACCAACACTAGAACAGGTGGTAGAAGCAAATTACGTTCCTTTAATGAAAAAGATAAACAGCTCCATAGAGAAATGGATGACACTACCAATATCAATTATGGGGAGAATGAATATATTAAAGATGAGTGTACTCCCAAAACTAATTTATCTTTTTCAAAACATAACCCTGCCACCACCTCTAGACAAATTATCAAAACTAAAGAAACATTTCACCAGGTTTATGTGGAACAACAAAAAAGAAAGACTCCATTTGACAATACGTCAAGAGTCAAAAAATTGAATGGTACCACTGGGCTGCACAGAGGAGATCTATAATGTTTCAATTTACTGCCAAAGACACTCCTCATTGAGTTGAAATGAAAACCCAGGATCTAAAGCTGCCCCTCCCGTTATTTCTTCATTCAAACACCTCAAAAAAGCTACGCAAAGAGACAAAGAACCCAATTCTTTAACACATGATACGAATATTGTTCCAAGTTTTAAATTACGTGAACAAGTCTCAACCATTATCACAATACAGCCCAATTTGGGGGAATAAATTCCTCACCCCAGGTAAAGTGGATGCCACCTTTAAAATATGGGCAGCAAAAGGTCTTTTCACCATCCGGGACTTATATTTGCCAAATTCTGATGTATGATGTCATTTGAAGAGTTAAAAACTAAATATGCAAGCCGACTGATGCACACAGGAAGGTCCCGATCTGGTTCCCGTTCAGTGGGTCTGGATCTCCACCCGAGACCTCCGGTTACGGCTATCCTGCAAGAAACTCAGTCCTAGGTACATTTGTCCATTCAAAATACTCAAACAGGTCACTCCTGTGTCCTACCATCTGCAATTACCTTCAGAATACTGCATCTCGTCAACCTTCTACAACCTTCCAAGTACGTTTTTAATTATATAGCACCTTTTACAGGCAGAAATCACAAGAGGTTAACAATCCTAAAAGACAAAGAATATGTACCAAATAAAACAATAAAAAATCCTTTGTCACTTTTGGAATCAATCTTTTTATGTATCCAAAAAAGACCAAATAAAAGACTAGCTTTTTACCTCCCAGCATTTGGTTCAGGGTCTTCTCTGTTCACTTTTTGAAGCCTTTGTTTTTGTTCTACAGCAGCTGGACAGCAGTGATCTACAGTCATTAAAGTAGGTTATTCAAGCATATACAAGCATTCATCTCATCTCACAAAGTTTACTACAACCTCTTTCTGCTGTATTATCACGGTGGGTTGGAAATTGAGTCAATATCTCCAGTTAAAGCTATTTTTTTCTAAATATGTATTAAAAATCACTGCATGAAATCTCTGCTGTCAGATCTGATAACCTTTCCGAAAGGGGCAACAATTCTTACAAATGTCTCTGTTGCCTAGGGGGATATTCCAGGAACCATGTTTAAACTACCCTGACTTTAACCCTGAACTCTGGCTGAAATCCGCCTGAACTCGTTTACTCTGGGTATGTCGGTTCCAAAAGACCGGATATGAGTTAGCGTAATAACACTCGACTTGGTAACCCTGGGTTGATGTGCGTGCACGGCAAGCACATAAAGACATTCTCAATGGATCGCCGATATCAACTGCTGTTAATGGTTCTCAGGACTCGGCTTGTGACTGTGATTTCTCAGAACGGTTTATTCCACTTTCTCTAGATCCACTGTAAAGAGGGGAAAATTTGATGAGCTAGCAAAGGTTCTAGATGAGGATACTCTGTCATTCAGGCCTCTGAACGAAGTGCGGTGGTTGTCACGGGACCAAGCTGTAAAAGCTGCTCTGAGGAGCTACACAGTGCTGGAAGAATATTTCAAGAGAGAATCCAGTGAAAACGGAGATCCTGTGGCAAATTACTGTTACAAAAAGCTGACAGATCCAAAATTCAAATTTATTCTCACTGCTCTAGGAGATGTTGTGGGCGAGCTGGCACATCTGTGTCTTTCTTTTCAAAAACGCAACCTAACTGTGCTGGAGGGACACGGCTTTGCAAGAGCAAAAATTGAGAAGCTGCGTTCCCAATACCTGACAGAGGGAAAGGATGTTAGGTGGAGTGACAGTGTCAAAGAGGCAATGAGTGCCTCATCAGCTGATGGCAGAAATACTGGTGAGATCCTTCGTTTTATTTGTAAGCTTTGTGATCACTTGGATGCTCGTTTTCCAGAGGATGAGTTAAAGGAGTGGTCTGCATTGGAGATTGAGGCGTTGAGCTCAGACATCAGTTTTGAGTACGGAGCAGCAGACATTGCCACACTGGCAAAGAAGTATGAGGCCATTCTCCACCAGCCACATTCTGTGGAGGTCATTAACAGTGAATATGCTGAATTCAAGTTCATAATGAGGCAAAAACTGAAACAAGGGTCAATCAGCACATTTTCAGACATGGTGGCTGCAACACTAAAATGTGAGGAACTAAAACACATCTCACAGCTTGTGGATATTTGTGCTACATTTCAAGCATCCAGCACAGATTGTGAAAGAGGATTTAGTTTAATGAATCGGATCAAAACAGCATCCAGAAATCGTCTTGAAGTGGATCATTTGGACCAGCTGATGCGCATAAAGTCAAAGCTGCAAGCAGACGAGGCCATCAACCTGGACAAGGTGTACAACCATTGGAGACGTGAGAAGGACAGACGGGAAAATTAAGGTGATTTTTTTTCTATTCTTTTTATCTTATTCTAGTGTCATTTAATATGAATTTATTATGAATTTTGATAGTGAAATGCTTTAACCATGAGTAGTATATGCTAATTAAAACTGCATAAATTCTGTAAATTATTTGTGGGAGTCACTTTGGATTATCACTACAAGTAATTATATATTAGAGTTAATGGAACTTGTCATTGCGCAAGAAGTTTAAATGTGAACAAAATTTTTATCTCTAAAAGATGTACGTCTCTTTTCTTCCAGAGCAGGAGCCCCGCACTGACTCCAGAAGGAGGACCTTCATACCCATTTTGAAAAGGGACAGGGGTTTCCAACTGGGACAATCTGTGCACTTAAATAAAGGTTTTATTACAGAAATGTAAAAGCATACCCTTTTTTTCTCTTCCTTTAACATATTTCTAATTTTTAAATGCCTAAGTGGTTTGTGTTTTTATTTATTTATTTATTTTTATTTTCTGTATTTGACTTGGCCTCTTGGGGGTTGTTGAAGGGGGTGGGTGGGACGGGTTGACATTCGAGTGTTTATTTTTTACACATTGCTTTTTTCTGACATTTCATTATACACTCTGTATGTCTGTTTAATACAAAATAAATGTTTAATAAATAAAGTTATAAAAAAAAAGAAATGTAAATGCGATCATTTTGATTCTTTTAACAAACTTTAACTTGGACGGATGCAATGTCAGCATGACCTTAGTGTGAAGGTCTGATGTTGCTCACATTGGTCCATGGGACAGCTCACGGAGTTTGTGTGCTTGCTCAGACTCGTGAAAAATTAGAGGGAACATTGCTCGTGACACTCCTAGTTCTGCGGGATGTGTGCGTGGTGGTGGCGGCTTCAGCCCGGCCTGCACTGCTAACCTCCAGTTCCAGCTCGGCGTGCATTGTTTACCTCCATGTGGCAACCTGTTTAAACAGTTATGTGGATTAACAGTGTGTGGATGGGACTCCTCTGGTTAATCCTTTGGGTTGTTCGCCACCCAGTGAAAGCCTTGTTTCAGCACCCTGCTTCTGAGGCTAAGCTCCACATACTCCCACATAATGCACCTGCTTTTCTCCAACGCCTGGACCTTCTCCACATTCCCCGCCGCAGACCTATTCATCGTGGCGCTCATCAGAACTTTCAATATGACAACTCCAGCTGCATCCTGTCTCTCTGGTCCACTACTCGCAGCCCAAAGAAAAACACGGGTCGCCGTGCTGAACGTGTCCTGGAGTGGTGAACACCGACACAGACAGCACCTCAAAAGAAAACTCTCACCAAAAGGGCCATATCATCCAGGATCTGGTGTTGGACTGTAAGTTAGACTTTCAATGCCTGTCTGAAACGTGGCAGCAGAAAAACGTCTTCAACGTCTTCTTCAAAAACCAGGACAAAACAGAGGTTTTAGTGATCGGTTCTGAAGACAAGAGAGAGATGGTCTCATCTACACTAAAAAATTACAAAACTTCTCAGTGTGTGAGAAACCTGGGTCACCGCCACAACTCCCGCCGGCATGTAATCTCAACAATGTTCCAAACCAGGAAGGACCACGATGGAGAACTTTCTGAAGAAAACAGAATGTTTAATAGCAGATGGGCAGATTTGTCTGCTTTCAACAACTTTAACAGCAAACAAAGTCTCAAATGTGATGAGACATCCCAGAATAAACATGCAGGTTTTGCCCAAAACATCCTTTGAAGTTCTCAGTATTTCTGGTGTTTCATGTCTCACAGGAAGTTGCAGAAACTGCCATGCATGAGGCGCTGGAGGCAGAATGAATTATTTACTTCATAATTTTTATCAAGTACTAACTTCTCACATTTAATGTTTTAAAAGCATTTTTTTTCTCAATAATTATGTTAATGAACTTGAAATATTGTATAAAAAAAGTCAGTAATATTAGGTTTTACCAACTCAAAAATGCACTTTTTTCAGTAAACTAAGTAATGCTTATAACATTTTTCCTTATTTTTTGTAAAGTAACACCAAAGAAGTACATTTTACAGTGAACGGTCTGGATAACTTCTCTGAGCGGCTTTCTTGAACCTCCAAAGGCTTAAATCAGATTTTAACAACAGCTGCTTTCAATATTGCTGTTGATTAACTTAAAAGCTTGATTTGTTCAGGAGTTCTGTGAAACTATTAAAATGGTTGATCTGTTGCAGTGCAAGAACCCACAAACACTTAAGGCAACACACTGGATCAGGTTCTGGCCTCATATGTTGGGTTTAGCCCTGTTGGGAATGGTTTGGGTCTTCCTGATCGTCTCTGTTTTCTCTGATCTGGTTCTGCTGCTCAAACACACAGCTGGATGTTGGAAGGAGGGATCTAAAATAATCCCAGCAGCTCAGTTTTATTCAGGCTGAGGTTTTGTCACCAAGTTTAACATCATATTAGTTGGATTTATTTCTTGATGACTTTCACTGCTGGACTCAGCAGCTTATTGACTAGACTGAACCTGAGAAGGTCGGATCCTCGCCTGGCCGGAGAAAAGCTCAGTAGAAGAACAATCTGGATGAAAGAAAGAAAGAAAGAGAGAAGAAAGAAAATCTGAACTAAAAGACACAAAGACAAAGTTTCACCAATAAACAGGGTTGAAAGTAGATTTTGGTTTCTGTTGGTAATATAACAAATTACATCAACATAAATCTTTTTGATAGCAGTAAATGCAGATCAGGGGTTTAACGGATTATTGATGAATCAATTTAACCCACCAAATTAATGTCTGATTCAAGTTGTTAATAGAATCAAATTGAACTATACAATTACAGCGCATTGTGTTCTGCATTTTGATGGCTGTTGACCTCGTCAATCAGTTTCCTCTGTGCCATGTCTGCTCTTCAGTATGTTCATTTTAACACATTGACTAAAACTTCTGTAAAGATCACTGACATATCACGCACAGACAGAAAAGAGCCAGAATTCTCTGAAGAAAAAAGACGACGCAGCCTTCATTACAAATTAATGGATGATGCAGATGCATGACCCGTTTGACCTAAAGCAGAGGAGTGTTGTTTCTGCAAAGTCTATCCATTTCTGATATGGACACCTCAAATGGCATTATCCTGTTTAGACCATTTTCACATGAAGTGGACTATTTGATATGTGGTGTGACGTGCTGTCATAGTAACGGCTGCAGATCACTGCTGCAGTTGTGAGGACTAACCAGCAGGAGAAATGGGCTTTGTGTCGGTTCTGTTCTAATAGGATTCCTCCGTTTTCAACCGTTCTGGCCCGTTTCTCTCAGAGTAAAACCCAGAAGGAGCAGCAAAGCAGCTAAAATCAAACCGATTTTAGTATTAACCCTTGTGCTATATTAGATGACCCCCCCCCTTCCATTGAGGTGTTCTCCCTACCATGACAAAGGTGGATAAAGGTGGAAAGATTTCATGTAATCCATGGACACCAGTGAAGATCACAAATCATTGAAGAAAAAAGGTTCAGCGTACTGTCTAGTGGGTCTAGATGACCCCACTCCCTTGTGCCTAGGATAGCACAAGGGTTAATTCATGTCAGTGTAGAGTTTAAAATGTCTGCAGCAGAAAAAAATGTCTGAGCTCCGACTCTGTCCAGCAGGAAGTAACACTTTTTAAGATTTGTATCTGAACTATTGTTTTATTTTCATCAAAATGTGGAAATATTAAGAGATACATTTTTTCATGAGGATTTTTTATTTTATTTTGGACAAACGCTGATGAGTTCTAAAACAAAAGACACTGTGAAAATGAGCATAAAAGTTAAAAATGCTACTTCTGTTAGATACGTTGAGTTTGCTGTGGTGAGCCATCATTCATTCTTTTGCTTATTATTGCTGTTCATCTAATTCAAAACACTTGTGCAGCATAAAATAACATGTGCTTGAAATCTTTGTTTTGTTTTAACAAACAGATATTAACACTAGAACGACCGTAGAGTAGCCATTTGGCTTTTCTACCTGCAATGGCCTGGGGACAGACATGTGGCTGGATTAGTTATAATTTGCATGCCGAAAGGGCAACCCTCTACATAGTTTGCATATTAACAGGACACCCATTATGCTGTTCTTTTGGCATGCAAAAAGGACAAGCAAAGTGGCTGCGCAAGTTTTTCATTATTTCTGTCACTAGTAAGAGGTCACCACAGTTTATTTTTTATTTTTTGGCTGAGATTTATTGTTCATGCACAAAAGACACTTCTTTACAGACATAATACTGACATGTACAAGCATGGAAATCATGTGGTCAAAGTGATATCTTCAACCCACTACTTATCTGCACATACTTGGTATTGCCACACAATCTCCTTCCTGCATTTGCCACAGGTATACTAACAGCAATCAACAAAGCGCATTCTGTCAATGAATTATTGTCAAAATGATAAAAGAAATGAAAACATCTTCATCCAAAGAGACAACATTGAGGGTAAAAAGAGCTGATTTAAGCCTCTGAATCTCGGTAGCAGACACCGTGTTAGATAAATACGGCGATTTGATGGTTAGATTCTGGACCAATCGGCAGCTGTTTGATGGCAGCTTTTTCACGTCAAACTGAAACTTTTGTAAACTTTTGCAAAATAAAAAATAATTGAAAAGCAAATATTAAACATTTTCATTTGCAACTTAGAAAGTTTTGTGTGCAATTTGGTGGCAGAGATATCACTCCATAACTCTCTATCAAGCAATAAGGTCAGCAAGACAGAAAAACAGATGAAGTCAACATTGCTGTTGATGGTCATATTTGACAGAGATCCTGTCTTGTCCATCATCTGGCTCGACTTTGCAATAAGCTTTACACCCCCCCCCTCCCTTCTATTTTACTTTTAGGATGAGCTCAAAGATCCAAACAGAACCATCACTGGTAAAGAATTAAAGTTCAAACTAAACTCTGACAGCAAATATCTTCACGAACTCTTCACTCACCATTCGTGGAAAATGTCGGTTCACACAAGAAAAACACCCAGAGGCCAAAAACCCAGAGCATGTTGCTGCTGTGCTTCTCCTGCTGTGTTCTCTGGATCTCATCAGGAAGACCGTTTGAGCTGCTCAAAACTGGTTGAACAGGAATTCAACAGGTTGAAACATGACGGAAGAAATGAAAGTAAAAAATGAAGGCAGCTGAAAAAGGTATGGATGTTGGTAAACCATTATGTTGTAAATCAGCATTTGCTTCAGAAATTCCTTCACATTTTATAGTTGAAATGCAGCTGACTTTTCTCTTCACGATCAGGTTCTTGCTGCATTTAATCCACTTTGCTGTCTGGATCTGGATGTTTGAAATGTAGCACAAATATTCACCATGTGAGGTCTCCTTCAGCTCTTTACAAGCAGCAGCAAATCCTGCTGCTTGTCATGCCTGAGCAGCTGCTCTCCCCCACCACTGTCTGCTCTCTGTCTCTGTTAATCACTCCACTCGTTTCACCTGTGGCTTCCTGTACTGAAGTACAGTGGTGGACAAAATTGTTTGTACCCCTCAGTTAAAGAAAGAAAGTCCACAAGGCTCCCTGAAATGACTTGAAATGTTCAAAAGTAACAATAAATTTAGATTGATTGAAAATTAAATAATCAAAATCAGCCATTACTTTTGAGTTGTTGATTAACAGAATCATTAAAAAAAAGAAAAAAACGAATGAAATGGGCTGGACTAAAATGATGGTACCCATAACTTAATATTTTGTTGCACAACTTTTTGAGGCAATCACTGCAATGAAACGGTTTCTGTATTTGTCAATGAGCCTTCTGCACCTGTCCACAGGTATTTTGGCCCCCTCCTCATGAGCAAACTGCTCCAGTTGTCTCAGGTTTGACGGGTGTCTTCGACAAATGGTGCGATCTGACACTGATGTACCTTGATCTAGTAGTTCACCTTTAATGTCTTTGGAGGTTGTTCTGGGCTCTTTGGATACAGCCCCGTTAGTACCATAATGCTGCCGCGACACAAGTGGAAGGGGAGATGCTCTCCCGTTAGCCCCTCCATCCACTGCTGCTGACAACAGTATGGCGAGCCGGGGGTTAGACCCGCCTTAAGCCCCTAAGACTCATGGGAAATGGGGAATCACGGGTGTAAATTTCCTCATCATAACTGAGGGATGTAATGTTGATTATATGGTTACTGTTTGTAATTTTATGTATGATACCTAGATTGTTAATAAGTAAAAAAAAATATAACCAAAAAAAAAAAACATAACTGAGGAACTTGTGAACAGAAGTGAGGTCCATGCTGTTTGGCAGATGTGGGTGAATTCAAACACGAGCTGATCCAATGCTATTTTTGCCTACAGCGTGTAAATGAATTGCATTCACTCTGGGAGTCAGGATATGACTTATCAGGCTGGCCATGTTGTGTAATTCATGGAGTGGGCTGGAGAGAATCACCTGCTGCTCAATGTGGACAAGACCAGGGAGATCGTGATCGACTTCCGGAGGAAAAGGACTGTCTTACAACCCCTCTGCATCCTGGGCAGGGATGTGGAAGCGGTGGAGGAGTATAAATATCTGGGTGTGACCATCGACAGCAGACTGAGCTGGAGGAGCCACAGCACTGCTGTGTACAAGAAGGACAAGCAGACTCTACTTCCTGAGGAAGCTAAGGTCATTTGATGTGTGCAGCAAGATTCTGGGGATCTTCTACCAGTCTGTGGTAGCCAGCACCTTGTTCTCCTCCGTGGTCTGCTGGGGAAGCAGCATTGCAGTCAGTGACACCAACAGACTGAACAAGCTGTAGCTCTCTTACTTCACCTGCTGCCTCAGTGTAACGTGCCTGTAGGTTTTTCCTCCAGCCTGACAAATCCTGTGTGTCTTTTTACACAGTCTGCACTGTTTTCTGTCCTGACCTGTTAGTTTTGCCCAATGCCCTGACTGTTTTGGTATTTCTAGATTTAGATTTTTCCTTTTGGATGCTTTTAATAATTCCAACAACCATGCCATGTTTAAAGTCATTTCAATCTGCTTTCTTCCTCATTTTGTTGCTCAGTTTGAACATGCTGCACATCGTCTGGACCATGTCTACATGCCTAAATGCATAGAGTTGCTGCCTTGTGATTGGTTAATTAAAAGTTTGCCTTAACAAGCAGTTGGACAGGTGTGTGTAATAAAATGAACAGTGAGTGTGTAATTATGCAGTGCTGTTGGTAGTTCTAGTCTAGAACAGTTTTTTGTTACTGTGGCTGACGTGAACACTGCAATGACATTTGTCCTTTAGGGTTTGTAAGTTATTCCCACATGATGTCCTTCTGGAGCCAGACTTTATTTACTGGGACTTTAGGAAGCTTCAGAAGACATCTAGAAACTCTAAAAACTCAGCTACTTTCATGTAAATGTAACCCTGATTAAGTTTAGATGTTCACTCATACATCCTAAGTACAGTACCCTTACTCAGACACTAGGGGGAGACACCCTTTTTGAGAGACGTTTCCTAAAGTGTCAAGGAAGGAGGAAGCTTCTTCTCATTGTTTTTCTTTGATCTGCGACGCCACTGCTAGATGACGAGACATCGTGCTTCTTGAAAAAATCATATGCAGCTTGGCAGTGATCCAGACACTGGAAAATCGGTTTAAGGATTCAAGACAGTGTGTTTGAATGAAAAGATATCTTGGCTGGTTTTTTCCATGTGCTTCAAGGAGTGGACCGAATTCCATCTCAGGACGTGCAAGTATTATTTTTTCAATTTTTTTAAGTGCACTCCCCCCCCCCCTCCATTACTGGAGTCTTTTTCAGTTTTTTTCTATTTTTTCTTCTGAGATCTCAGAATTTAAGGACTTTACTCCATACAGGGTATTTGTATTCAGTTACCATTTAAGGTGTTGTTGGATCCAACTGTGATTTATTAAGAAATACTGAATATTATTCTATGTTGTGATTGATTGATTGATTTTTCGGTTCTTTCATTGTATCTTATTTCTTTTTCCACACCACACCCATAATTTCTTTTTTGTTCTCAATTTATATGTTGATGTCAACATTTTATTTCCTTGAAAGAATGTGTACTGAATAACTTGAAAAAAATCTGAATATAGAATATTTTTCCTTTATACAATTTGATCAGTGTCAACTGTGTTATTGTGGGTCGGAAGGGTAATTACAGCATTCCTCCTCCACAAACCTTGATTATAAAGAAAGAAGTTCACATTGCGAGCTTATTTAACCTCCCACCTAGGATTATCCAGGTAGGCAGGTTTACATAAACACCCACTCTCCAAACTGAATAATGAGCCTGTTGGAAAGAGATGACTTAGCATGTTAGAACTTGTGTTAGGAAATAGGAAATGTGCTGGTTGCTTAATAACAAACAGCCAATAGAGACACTACTTCCACATTAAATTCCAAACAGACATTGAGAGCAGAGTTATCAGATGAGTTCTTTTAATTTTCTTGAAATTATTTATTTAAACTCTCACAATAGAAACTCAAATCCTAATGTCATGGTCGGACTACTAGGGAGACCCAGATGCTGGAACCCGGAAGAAACTCAGGAGGCGACGTAGAATCAGGATGTTTAATAAGGGAAAGTAAGTGGACGTCGTGGACGCTGGAAACTGCTGTGAGCGAGGGAGAGCACCAAGGACGGCGCAACCAGCTTGAGGCGAGGCGTGGACGCTGAGGACAGCGGAACCAGCTTGAGGCGAGGCGTGGACGCCGAGGACGGCGTAACCAGCTTGAGGCGAGGCGTGGACGCCGAGGACGGCGTAATCAGCGTGGAGCGAGGAACCAGCGTGACCAGTGGAGAGATGACCTGAAGGCATGAGACAAGGGTAAGTACAAGCTTGGATAACTAGAGCGAGAGTTACTTAGCTATAGGCCAGGCGTGATCACCGGAGTGAGTATAACGGACTGGCGCTGGATACTTGTGAGGATCTCCCTTATGAAGGCTGGCAGGGGATGAGGAGATGAAGGTCAGCTGGTTCCAATCAGCAGAGCAGGAGCTGTGTGAGGGGGAGGTGAACTGACAGGCACAGTGACAGTACCCCCCCCTCAACGACCGCCTCCAGGCGGTCCAGGACGGCGATCAGGGTGAGCCCTGAAGAAGTCGTCCAGGAGGGAACGGTCCAGAATCATGGAGCGGGAGATCCAAGAACGCTCCTCTGGACCGTAACCCTCCCACTCCACCAGGTACTGGTGACCGCGGCCCGGCGGCGAATGTCCAGATCCCGACTGACAGTAAACGCAGGGGCGCCGTCAATGAGCCGGGCGGGCGGCGGGGAAGCGGATGGCGGGCACAAGGGGCTTTCCTGGGAGGGCTTGATCTGGGAAATGTGGAAGGAGGAATGGATCTTCAATGCAGCCGGGAGCCAAAGCCTAACACAGGTCGGGTTGATGACCCTCTCAATGATGTAAGGGCCTATGAAACGGGGTGCTAGTTTACGAGAGGTGACCTGGAGGGGAACATTCCTGGAAGACAACCAAACGTTTTGCCCAGGCTGGTAGTCCGGCCCCGCTCTCCTGCGTCGATTGGCCACCCGGCAGTTACCCTCCCGGGTGCGAAGGAGAGCGGCTGTGGTCTGGCGCCAAACGCATTGGATGCGTTGGAGGTGATGTTGCACCGAGGGGACAGCCAGATCTATGTCATCAGAGGGGAACAGAGGAGGTGAATAGCCGAGCGAAGCCTCAAAAGGTGACATACCGGTTGCAGAGGAGGGATGGATATTATGGGCGTACTCGATCCAAACGAGAAACTTAGACCAGCTGGAGGGATTCTGAGCGGCCAGACAATGGAGGGCGGCTTCCAGCTCCTGGTTGGCACGTTCGGCTTGGCCGTTCGACTGGGGGTGATAACCTGAGGTGAGACTGACGGTTGCACCCAGGGCGGAGCAAAAGGACCTCCAGACCTGGGATACAAACTGTGGGCCCCTGTCGGAGACAATGTCCCTAGGTATCCCATGATGTCGGAAGACTTGGTGGACCAGGACGTCGGCCATTTCAGTGGCCGTGGGGAGCTTGGCCAGGGGGATGAATTGAGCTGCCTTGGAAAAACGGTCAATAATAGTCAATATGACTGTGTTACCTTCGGATGGGGGTAACCCAGTAACAAAGTCCATGGATACGTGGGACCAGGGGCGTTCAGCGATTGGCAGAGGATGGAGGAGTCCGGCTGGAGGTGAATTGGAGGACTTGGACCTAGCACAGATAGCACAGGCGGCAACAAAATCCCGGACGTCCTGTTCCATATTGGGCCAGAAAAACCTGCGTTTGATGAGATTCAAAGTTCTATGGGCGCCCCCATGGCATGATATGCGGGAAGTGTGCCCCCACACCAGGACTTCAGAGCGGAGAGAGGAGGGCACGTAGAGTGTGCCTGCCGGAGGAGGAGGATGATCCGGCTCCTCATTTTGGGCTTGTTAGACCCGCGTCTCGACATCCCAAGTGAGGTTACCAATTATATAGGAGGGCGGAAATATGTGAGTGACCTCCTGCTGGTCATGGGGACTATAAAGGCGGGAAAGAGCGTCGGGCTTAACGTTTCTGCTACCGGGTCTGTACGTGATAGTAAAAGTAAACCGATCAAAAAAGAGACACCAACGGGCCTGACGAGAGTTGAGACGCTTGGCGGAACGGAGATACACGAGATTTTTATGGTCCGTGAACACTACAAAAGGTTGATCAGCTCATTCAAGCCAGTGGCGCCACTCCTATAAAGCGAGTTTGATTGCCAGAAGCTCACGGTTGCCCACGTCATAATTTTGTTCCGCAGTAGACAGTTTGCGGGAAAAGTAGGCGCACGGCTTGAGTTTCCCTGAAAACTCCTCGCGCTGGGACAAAACGGCTCCGACCCCCG
Source organism: Oryzias sinensis (assembly GCA_037389245.1). NCBI lineage: Eukaryota > Metazoa > Chordata > Actinopteri > Beloniformes > Adrianichthyidae > Oryzias > Oryzias sinensis. Next base: position 105,841 of record JAUDJI010000031.1, read on the forward strand.
TGTCGGAAGTGTCAACCTCAACAATGAATTGGCGTTGCGGGTCCGGTTGTATGAGGATGGGAGCGGAGATGAACATACGTTTCAGTTGGTCGAACGCGGCTTGAGCCTCAGGACCCCAATGAAAGGGCTTGTTGATGGACGTAAGCTGAGTGAGAGGGGCAGCGAGAGTACTGTAATTGCGAATGAATCGCCGGTAAAAATTAGCGAACACTAAAAAACGTTGAAGCTGTTTGCGTGAGTTGGGAGGTTCCCAGTTGGACACAGCGGAAACCTTGGCTGGGTCGGGGCGGATGTTGCCAGCCTCTATAATAAAACCAAGGAAGGAGACAGAGGATACATGAAACTCGCACTTCTCGGCTTTAACAAAAAGTTGGTTCTCGAGAAGGCGTTGGAGGACCTGACGAACGTGGAGAGTGTGGATCTCTTGATTAGGAGAGTAAATGAGGATGTCGTCTAAGTAAACAAAAACAAACCTATTGAGGAAATCTCGGAGGACGTCATTAACCAAATTCTGAAAAACTGCAGGGGCATTGGTGAGCCCAAAAGGCATCACCAGATATTCAAAATGTCCTAAGGGGGTGTTGAAGGCAGTCTTCCATTCGTCCCCCTCTCGCATACGAACGAGATGGTATGCGTTGCGGAGCTTTAATTTAGAAAATACACGCGCCTCTTGAATGGAGTCTAAAGCAGAATTGATGAGTGGCAGAGCGTATTTGTTTTTAACCGTGATCTGGTTAAGTTCCCTATAGTCGATACAAGGACGTAGGGTCTTATCTTTCTTCTGAACGAAGAAAAAACCAACAGCAACGGGAGAGGAGGAGGGGCGAATGTGACCTGACGCGAGGGACTCATGAATGTATTTTTCCATAGAGGTCCTTTCAGGACCGGACAAATTAAATAAACGTCCCTTGGGGAGAGCGGCGCCCTTAAGTAACTCAATTGAGCAATCATAAGGTCTGTGGGGAGGCAAGGCACCAGCCCTATTTTTGCTGAAAACGTTCTTGTGATCATGATAACAGGGGGGTACCTTGGAAAGGTCAATCTCTTCAGGAACAGGATCGAGATCGGGTGAAAGCGATGGAATGGCGGAGTGAAGACAGTTAGCTAGGCAGTGAGAGCTCCAGTTGATTATGTGGTGATTAGCCCAATCGAACTGGGGATTGTGATTGTGGAGCCAAGGGAAACCTAGGATGACAGGGGACTGAAGAGTCTGTGTAATGTAAAAGTGAATGATTTCGTGGTGGTTACCGGAAGTGATCAGTTGCAGAGGCTTGGTACGATGGGTGATGCGGGTGAGTAATTGACCACCCAGGCCAGCAGCTTTAACAGGATGGTCCAGCGGTTCTGTGGGGAGACTGAGTTTTGCAACCAAAATACTGTCAATAAAGCTCTGTTCGCCTCCGGAGTCAATAAGGGCTTGACATGAATGAGTTATAGACTGGTGACATAGTTTGACAGGAACATAAAGGAATCTCTTTTCCTGGATAGTAGTAGGAAGACCCTCCCGCGGTCTGTCCTCGAGCGGGGGACTTCTGGGGACTAAACGCATATTGCATTGTTGCACATGATGACCTGATTGTCCACAATAGAAGCAAGTACCTTCCTCCTTGCGTTTTCGGCGCTCCTCCGGAGTGAGCTTAGAATGTCCGATCTGCATCGGTTCCTCTGTGGAGCGTCCAACAGAATCGTGAGACATAACATGAACATAATTAGCAACAGGGGAAGGAGGAGAAACACTGGTAAAGGGTCTCTTGTCTTGGCGGGGGCGCTCGGCCTGACGTTCACGGAGGCGAACGTCAGAACGAAGGGCCGCTGTGACTAACTCTTCAAAAGATCCAGCCTCGGGTTGCGAACATAAATGGTCCTTGATCGAATCATTAAGGGATTGGTAGAACACCCCTTTAAGGGCTATATCCGGCCAACCCGCCTCCACGACTAGAATCCGAAAGTCTATTAGATGGTCACTTTGTGGCGTTGTTTGAGGGCTAGCAGTCAGCGGGTGGCCTCCTCCTCCTTGCGGGGTTGATCGAAAACCAGACGGAACTCTCCTAAAAAGCGGTCGAAAGGGATTTGAGAGATGGGATTAGCAGTCAGGTAAGCCTGTGCCCATTGAAGCGCTTTACCCCGGAGAGAGTTCACCATAAGGGTAATTTTGCTGTGGTCTGCATGATAGTGCCGAGGTGCCTGCTGGAAGATCAAACGACATTGCAGGAGGAAACCCCCGCAGGCTCCTACGTCACCCAGGAAAGGCTCAGGAAGGAGCCGGATGTTTTCATGAGCTGCATTGTCTGTAGCGGGGCCCGGGCTTCCGGTGGCGGAACCCGTGTTGCTGGCTGTGGCGTTAGTAGATCCTCGGGAGGTTAAATCCATCAGAGCCTGAGAAATACCGTCCAAGCGACGGAAAAGGTCCTGCTGGGCGGCGGCCATCTGATTGAGCGATTCAGCTTGCCGTCCCAGAGCGATGCCTTGGTGGGTGACGGCCAAGCGGAGTCCTTCCGGGTCAGCTGGGTCTGGGTAATGGCCAGTCCGTTCTGTCATGGTCGGACTACTAGGGAGACCCAGATGCTGGAACCCGGAAGAAACTCAGGAGGCGACGTAGAATCAGGATGTTTAATAAGGGAAAGTAAGTGGACGTCGTGGACGCTGGAAACTGCTGTGAGCGAGGGAGAGCACCAAGGACGATGCGGGACAGCCTGTGGCGAGGCGGAGCGCCGAGGACGGCGTTCACAGTCTGTGACGTGGTGGAGCGCCGAGGACGGCGCAACCAGCTTGAGGCGAGGCGTGGACGCTGAGGACAGCGGAACCAGCTTGAGGCGAGGCGTGGACGCCGAGGACAACGGAACCAGCTTGAGGCAAGGCGTGGACGCCGGGGACGGCGTAATCAGCGTGGAGCGAGGAACCAGCGTGACCAGTGGAGATATGACCTGAAGGCATGAGACAAGGGTAAGTACAAGCTTGGATAACTAGAGCGAGAGTTACTTAGCTATAGGCCAGGCGTGATCACCGGAGTCAGTATAACGGACTGGCGCTGGATACTTGTGAGGATCTCCCTTATGAAGGCTGGCAGGGGATGAGGAGATGAAGGTCAGCTGGTTCCAATCAGCAGAGCAGGAGCTGTGTGAGGGGGAGGTGAACTGACAGGCACCGTGACACCTAAATTTAAAAAAAAGCCAAAGAGTGAAGAACAGTCTGCATTGGAAACATGCAGCATCACTTTTCATTGAATATTCTAACCAGGGTTTGTTTTGGTTCCATGAACAGGAGAAACTGTTTGTTTTCATAGAAATATTGTGCTGGCTAATTTTGAAAGCACACTTACTTGGGTTTATCAACACCAACATATACCCTTAGATTCAATGGTATGTTCAAACTGGCAAAGGCTGTTGGTCCGGACAAAATTTTGAGCCTTCCATTTGGTCTGTAATCAGACTGATGTCAACATTTCAGCTATTGGCCAGGAATCATGAGGGCGGGGCAAAGCAACGAGAGAAAGAACAACGGAAGTCCTTTTGCAGTCATTGTGGGGATGGTTTTTGTATGTAACCCTTGTGCTATCCTAGGCACTTTAACATTGGGAGTTGGGTCATCTAGACCCCCTAGACAGTGCGCTGAAATCTTTCCAGCTTTACCCACTTTTGTCATGGTAGGAATAATACGTTGAAGTAAGGGTGGGGTCATCTAAGATAGCACAAGGGTTAAAGGGACAACAGTGCTAAAACACCTTCCACTTTTTGGTACGGTGGAGGCATGCTGCAAGGCCGTTACTGAGGAGGTGCCAGCTAAGAATTTGATTTGATTTTGATTTGAAATGGTTTATTTCAAGCAATCAAATAGGAATGATACACAAAAACAATACAATAATCAGTTATACATTCATACAATAACTAATCAAACTTAGTATAATTAGACAATAAAATTAAGTATTGCTTGAAAGGGAGTGGAAGGAAACAAATTTATATAATCCCACCCCTGTTCTACTGTAACCATTTTATTACATGATTTATCAATATCCGGTTCCTAGAAAGCACATGACAAAGATGAATTACTTAAATTATTTTGTAAAAAATAACTTTTAGAAATCAACATGGCAATGAAGTATCCAAAATATATGCAGATTATGTTACTTATAAAAGTCATTGATATGAGTAAAAAAATAATACTATATCAGTAAAATAGACAAAACACTGTTTCAGGAATTTTCATAGCAAAATTTGGTCAAGTATCAAAAGTTAATAATATGTGCAAAATTATGTTACATTAGGAAAAATTCATGAATCAGCTTATCAATTTTTTGGAGCAAGTGAAGTAGTATAATTAAAAGTCAATCAATTTGACAATTTTTAATTATTGATTAATCATTTGTTTTATTATTTTTTGGCATTTTTATTTATTTATTTATTTATTTTATGATAAAGTAATGCTATGAAGTAAAATAAAAAGTAAAAAGGGTCCATATTTGTCGAAAGACCAAGGCTGGTATTTCTTCTGCTGCTGATAAACAGCCGTTCTTCTCGGTTTAAAACAAAGCTTATAGTTCTCTTCGCTGTTATGTCTGCAGACATTAGACACAGGTCCATATCCTTATTCAGCTGATTTCAGCGGCGCCTAAGAGTTGAGGTCAAGTTGTCAGCATGTCAGATCTTTGTTGATAATCAGGACACTTCAGACTTATGGAAAAAGTGTTGTATCCAGGCGTAATATTTCTTGAAATTATTTGGCTCTTTGATTTATTCCTGCTTGTTGTTTCAGACGACCGTGATCAAACACTTATCAAAGTCCTTCATGGTGTTCAGAACCAGAACCTTGGACCGGTCCGGTGGACCGAGTGGTTTGACGTAAATCCTGCAGCCTTTAACCCAAGTGTTCTCAATCTGCTTACGCTTCCTGAGAAGCCTGGCATGTTTGGCGATTAGCATTCCTTCTGGTCAGATGGTCGTTCAGATAAACAGCAGAACCTTTGAGATTCCTCCTTTGATTTATCAGAGCTAGCTATCGTGTCAAATTAGCGCCTAAAGTATTGCGCATCAAAACAGTAAAACCGCGCATCAAAACCCCAAATCTGTGAATCAAAATGCATAAATTGAGAACCAAAACCCACAATTTGCAACCAAAAGCTATAACCTAAAGCACAATCCTATTTCTCAGATGGCGATTTGTTTTCTAGCCATTCTGAAATGCTGTTTTTGAGTTGCGCTTTTATTTTTTGCGGTTTTGATTCTAAAACCTGTCGACACGTAAAAACAGCGACATGTCAGTCAAGGGGAGGGGAGGCGGGACATCCCTGATATACAGAAGCTCATTGGCTGCCGAATAGCATCAACAGACCAGTTTAGAACGTGACAGTAAGTTTGTCATGTTTTTCATATCTTTTACTATATTAAACGATCAAACTCGTACTTTATTTAACCAGAGGACGCCAGCACAGTCAGATGAGGAGCTCCACCAGTAGCTGTTAGTGAAAAAAGATGTTAGAAAGTTAGATGTTGCATGACAAACTATCACCATGATTTTCCCGTGTTAGCATGCTAGCTCGCTCAATGCTAACGGGGTTTCCAGCTCTTTTCATGACTTTTATGGATTAAACAAAGTCGATTTTTTTACTACAGTGTCAGGATCGGTCATGTAAACCTGGGAATAATTGCCCGTGGATTGTCACTAGGGTTAATCAAATATGTTATAACCTATAAGGTTTCTCAATATTTTTCAGGGTTTACAGACAGAGGGAATTATCGAACAGAGCAACAATATTGCTGTGCCATATTTACAAAATGTAAAAAACAAATGGACTATTGCTGTATGTCTGTTGTTCTCTATAAGGGCCGTTGTTATGCATGCCATAACAAAAAAGGCAGGAATACTGAGGCAGCTACGACCTGGATGTCTACAACTTCTTGAAGGTAAAGAAAACAATTTTAATCTTAATTTTTCTCTTCTTTTTTTGGTTAATTAACTTTGCTGTTTTTGTTTCTTTCCAGATCCAAAGGCTGCCCAGCTGTTTCACAGACATCTCCTGTTAACTGAAAGAGAAGCATTTAACATAGTTGTCCATTTTGACCATGATTGCATTGACAACATGCCCAGGCACACTGTCTGCTTCCCATTTCTCAGTGCCTGCACGAAAACAGTGACTTTTCCACCTCAAGTCTTTTGAGGAGTTTTAAAAACAGTTATTTTAATTTCTCTAAATTGTGGTTCAGAATTTCACAGAATCTAATACACTTGACTCTGTGTATCAAAGATATTTGCAAAACCATCAGTCTTTTGTACAAAACACATTTAATGGTCAAACATTAAAAAGTGAACCTTTACAAAATACCAGTGGTGATTATTAGCCATTTATTTTCTTAAGGGGGGCAGTATTTTGTAAGGCAGATGAGATCTGTTCACATTGTTAGTTTTTTTTACATCCTGCTGAGATGACATGCATAGATCAGTACATAAATGTTAATGTCTTGGCCATGGTTTTGCGATGTCCCACAAGGGTTGAACAGGTCTGAGAGGAGAGAGGACAAGCCACAGAGGGAGCAACAACTCCAACAGTTTCCTGCTCTGCCTGGTTTAAGTTAGTCTGTCTTCCAATGTCCACAGCATCCTGCACACAAAGAAAAAATGTATTTAAGAAAGTTAAAATGAGAATACAGTATATACATATATATAACTTAAATGAATCTCAGTAGCTGCATATTGAGAGAGTTAACTTCCTGTGTGAACCTGCAATCTTTAAGGTTGAGAATAAAATGATTTGGGAATACAGTTCAGAATCAGAAAAACTTTATTGATCCCACACGTGGGAAATTTGTTCTGGTACCTCAAATAAATAATGTTTTTCTGAACCATAATTTTACTTTTATTCATTTATTTTTTAAATAGGGATGAACTTGATCCCAAACTAGGAAAGGTGTCACTTTCTTACAGAAATATGTTGCTTTGTTCAATCAATCTGTAATCCCTAAAGATATATTTAGAAACCTGATAAATTATACTTGAATGTACTTCTTGAAAAAAATCTTTGATTAACCCTAGTGACAGCTACTGGTGGAGCTCCTCGTCTGACTGTGGTGGCGTCCTCTGGTTAAATAAAGTACGAGTTTGATCGTTTAATATAGTAAAAGATATGAAAAACATGACAAACTTACCAGCACATTGTAAACTGGTCTGTTGACGTAAGACTCTGTGTTATTCGGCAGCCAATGAGCTTCTGGATATCAGGGATGTCCCCCCTCCCCTCCCCTTGACTGACATGCCGCTGTTTTTACGTGTCGACAGGTTTTAGAATCAAAACCGCAAAAAATAAAGGCGCAACTCAAAAAATAAAAGCGCAACTCAAAAAGACAATTTCAAAATAAAACTGCAACTCAAAAACAGGATTTCAGAAAGACGAGAAAACAAATCGCCAGCTGAGAAATAGGATTGTGCTCTGGGTTATAGCTTTTAGTTGCAAATTGTGGGTTTTGTTGGAAAATATAATCTGTCGCTTTGAGATTATTTTCCTTGCGTGTTCAAAAAAAGTCGAGGGGAAGAAACCACGGGATTCCACTGGATAAAGCTTAACAAATTTATTCCCTAACAATTTTTCTAAAAACAGAGTAAAACAAAACAAAACAGATCATCTGGGTTCTCAAAGTTTCAGAGCTTGCACAGCGCCAAAATTACCAACGTCTTAACATGCCAGCCTGTTGAGAACACAGAAAGTTCCTCCGTCCAGCTGTTTTAACATGTCGGTTTCGGTCTCCTCCTCCGTAACACCGCATGGCGTCCAGACTCCTCCTCTGGACGCTTGGATTGGCTGGCAGGGAGCCTGCCTACCTCCGTCAGTCCATATTTGGAATTACAGCATTTGGTCCTGGCTTCCTGCTTCAAACGTCCAGGGGGGTTATTTCAAAGACGGACCACTGTCCGACCACCAACGGTGTCCCCATGGGGGTCCAGCACAGCCGCCCGGATCCCTCTCCGCAGGCAGTCAGTCCCAACCCTTTGTCCTTCTCATGCGAGTTGGCACCTCCAAGGTTTCCCATGGTCCGAATTGAATCCCGGAGACAATTCAATTCGGGTCCGTGTCAGATCTACAGTCAAGGCTTCCAGATGATCCCAGAAGATCAAAGACTGTTTTCTCCTGGAGGGGGATGAGTTTGTAGCTGCAGCATCAAAACCTCTTTACATATGCATTTATCAGGAAGTCCCTTTTAATTGAAATGACTGAAACCCACACACAGTAAACCTGAAAGAAAACCTTCAAAGAAATAAAGATAAGATAAAAACCTAGGAGAAATAAGAACCACAAAAAAATAAATTCCTTCAGTTTTGGTTCTCAATTTATGCATTTTGATTCACAGATTTGGGGTTTTGATGCGCGGTTTTACTGTTTTGATGCGCAATACTCTAGGTGCTAATTTGACACCATAGCTAGCTTGTGTTTTTGATTCACAAACCTGATGAGAATCGCTGGTTTATCCGTCTCCTTTCGCCTAGGGGAGCGGGTGGCAGGTCTCGATGGTATTGAGATCCAGGGAAATCCCTTTAGACGTGAGAAATGATTCCATTTGGTGTACCAGAGTCTCTCCACCGCTCTCCGTTTCAGAACTGCTAGCGATGCTATCGCTATTAGCATTAGCAATGCTAGCTCCAGCTGCATTTAGCTTTGCCCGAGGTTTGATCGGTACTCCAGTGAGAATGACATTATTCATCCTTACTTGTTGTTCCATATCGTCCAGTCTTTTCTCCAGAACGGCGTTAGCTTAGCATTCACTTGTTCCATAAAGTGATACAACGTAGCTTGGATATCATCAAGAGTCTTTTTAAGGTCTTTGTATTCCTGGCTTTTCTTAGGGGCCATGGTCAGCTCTCTTTTTTGGAGAAAAATAAACTTTTTAAGTCGTTTGAAGATAGTTGTATAGCCGCAGAGAGCCACACACACGTCCTGTGCTGTAATCCGGAACCGGAACATTTTTATGTTGTTTATGAAAAATAGATTGTTGGGAAAACATTGTGAGAATCAATATCTATCACATTAAAAGTCCGGGAGCCTGGTTTGTGGATGGATGGGCCAATGAGGCGAGGTCTGTATCAGAGTTTAATCCACACATTTGTGGATGGTGTTGCCCCCAAGATATCTTTGTCTTAGTCAATGTCTTGCTGTAATTACCGATTGCTGTCACTCACAGAGTAGCATTGCCTGCATTCATCCAACCAACTTTGGATATGTTGCTTTGTCTCATTGTTTCTCTGCTACTCTGTTTACAGACCATAATGCACGGCTACGGTGGCCATTTGGTCCAGTTGTTCCACTCTGAGCATGAAGCCTATTCAGGAAGACTACAGTTCTGTCCGATTGGACACGAACCGGTACCACTACGGTGGCCGAGAACCGCCATTGTAGCACAAGAACAAAGCAGCAAAATGAAAAAAAAAGCAACTGCAGAAAGAAAAAGTAGCTGCCAACAGAAAAAGCGATGCAAACAAAAGAAAGCCACAACAGAAGTGAATCGGGGATTGTTTTACCTGTGACATCTCTTGGGCTGCCAGACAGAGAGGTGCAGTAACTTTTTATTTTTTGCTGTTGCCTTTTTATTAAATTTTTTTTGCTCTACCATTTATCCCTTTCAGGGTCACGGGGCTGCTGGAGCCTATCCCGGCCACTTATAGGCGAAGGCAGGGGAAAAGTTGAACAGATTGCCAGTCTGTTACGGGGTCACACATATCACACACCCATTCACACCTATGCCTATTTGGAGTGACCAATTTACCTATGAAGCATGCTTTTGGACGGTGGGAGGAAGCTGGAGTCCCTGGAGAAAACCCACACATGGATGGGGACAACATGCAAAGTCCAAACAGTAAGGTCCCCCATTGTTGTTCTGGTTCAGGTCCCCCAGCTGGGACTTGAACCAGGGGCCTTCTTGCTGTGAGACAAGAGAGCTAACCACTGCCCCACCGTGCAGCCCTGCAACTTTTTTTAATTTTTAATTTTTTTTTTGCTGTTTCATTTTTATTTTTGCTGCTTGTAGAGCAGCTAGGTACCAATATGAAGGGAACAGTCCTGTGTGTTGCAGCTGATAACCATGCTGACCATTCACTTGCAGGATTCTACAGGAACTTCACTGTGGATACATTCTGCAGATTCAATGGTGCTCATTATATTGAAGGATGTGTGGGTGGATTACGGGTCATCAAAACTACAATCAAGAAAAAAAAACGGATACTATTATTGTAAAAAAAAATTTCTTTAACATTTTACTGTTTGTGAGAACGCTTTGCAGAGCCCTGACCCAACAAACATCAGATGTTTGTCCTGAGAGGGCTGCCAATCATTCTTGGTGATGATGCATCAATGTTTTTCAGGAGCAGTTTGGTGTCTTCTTTGATCAGTGGTTATACAATGTTGTCCACTTTGTCTTACATTTTTCTAAGTTTATTCTTATTAATGTACCTTCAAATCTGAAATCAGGTCTTCGAAAGACGCAAGAAGAAACCAGACATAAATACAGCAAAGAAAAGAAAGTCATGTACAGAAAAAAAAACTGTCAAACTGTTTTTTTCAAAAAAGAAAAGAAACAACATTTGTTACAAGCATGAACTCTACAATGTTTAGACTGAACCTTAAAATAGTTCATAAGGTAAAAAATGAAAAGATGTTTAAAGTTAAATTTCTGAACTGTTCAGTTCTTAATTTGCTCCAAGTTTCTGCTTTTAACCCTTGTGCTATCTTAGATGACCCCACCCTTCCATTGATGTGTTCTCCCTACCATGACAAAGGTGGATAAAGGTGGAAAGATTTCATGTAATCCATGGACACCAGTGAAGATCACAAATCATTGAAGAAAGAAGGTTCAGAGCACTGTCTAGTGGGTCTAGATGACCCAACTCCCAATGTTAAAGTGACTAGGATAGCACAAGGGTTACGGTTGAAAACAGTTTACCTCCCAGCAGGTGTCACTAAGAAGCTGAAAGAAACTTTTCAAAGAGAACTTTTAAAAACACATTTGAATGTTTTACAGGATTTTTAGGCTCACATGATTTTCTGAAGACCATCAGCTTGTGAATAACATTTCCTTGAGGTGTCAGTCAGGTCTCTCTCCTGACCTATAAGATAAGCAAACAAAAAAAAAACACTGTCACAAAGGATGTGATCCACACCCTCTGCTCTTAACACACAACAGCCCAAAGTTAGTTTAAACTCTTTTATTGTTTCTGTTCTTTAGGAGAAGAACTGCTGAAATTAACCTAGAAAGCTAGGCCACACAGTCAATCTGGGTATCTTTTGTTTCCCTGTTCATTCCAGTTCCCTTTAGAAATCCGTTCCGGGATCCTGGTACGTTGTTTCCTGTATCCAGTCCTATGTGGAGGGGATCCGGTCCAGGTTCTCCAACTGTCTTTGTTTTACAGGTGCAGTTCCGTTTTTTTCTTTGAAGAGTTGTCTCTTTGTCCGGTTTGATGTGTTGCAAGTTTAATCCAGGTTTTGAGCAGATGTTTGTTGGATAGTGATAGTGTAGATGAGGCCCCGTGCAGTAAACTGTCTGTGAAGGCTCTGCTGCCTCTGATCAGGTTTCCACTGAAACAATGGTCTTTCAAGTTGTGGAAGGTTGAGAGTTGGCGCATCCTCCCTCTCCGTCTCCCTCCCCGTCTCCCTCCCCGTCTCCGTCTCCCTCCCTGTCTCAGTCTCCTTCTGACTCCTCACCACCCAGATCCTCTACCTGTGTCTTTTTATACTTCCTCTTTCCACAGCTGATGGCACTCTAATCAGAGGGCACGTCTCTCTTCTCTGACCCGCAGAGGTGAATTTTATCAGGGCAATATGCAAACTGTCAGAACGCCACAAGCTGTCTTTAAGCAAAGCAAGAGAGCAAAAACCACCAGTCATTTCAGTACAGTGATCCAAAAACTAATACTTGAATAAAAGCTGTCCTGATGGACTTCATGGAGAATTTGAAAGAGGATTACATGTAAAATGTTGCCTACAGTGTATTAGATTTAATCATTCAAAGTAACTTGTAATGAATAAGGTTCTTTGGATTCCTGATTTCATGATGTCACTGACTGCTAGGACAATGCTGTTTTCATTTCTGCACCCTTGAGCAAAATTTGACCCCCCCCCCACACACACACACGCACGCATACATGCACAAATTTAAACACAGCTATCACCATCTATTACCAGGTGAATTTATATTCTGGACATAAGGTAAAATCCCATCCCCAAAAATGATGAAATCACATTGGACGAAATTGTCAAAAAAAAAAGATTTTTTTTTAAATGTCATACCTCTTTAACACTAAAGTATTAGGAAATAATGACTATTAAGCATCGTTTGACACAAGCAAGACAACTTCACTGATGGGTCTCACATAATGTTTCTTTTCACCATTGCGAATGACCTTCACTTCAATCTTTCGGACCCAGTTGTCTTTGCTGGGAAAAGTCTGAGTCATTATTCCAAGTGGCCAATCATTTAGTTTCTCTGGTCCATCTTTCACCAGGACGACATCTCCAACTTTTAGATTGGGTTTTGATGTTTTCCATTTCTGTCGTTCTTGAAGTCCACTTAAGAACTCTTTCTGCCATCTTCCCCAGAAGATGTTGGCCAGATGCCGCACCCTCCTCCACTGTGCCCTGTAGAGACCTTGTTTGTCAAACTGACCTGGGGGACTGCAGCTGTTCCAACCTTTTGCGTGAGAATCATAGCAGGGGTGAGAATTTCAGGATGTTCTGGGTCAGTGGAAACTGTGGTTAGTGGTCTTGCATTAACAATCGCCATCACTTCCGCCATGAACGTCACCAATACCTCATGTGTGAGCTTAGCTTTCCCATGCTGCAGCAAAATGGCATCCAGAACACGTCGACTCACACCAATCATACGCTCCCAAGAACCTGCCATGTGGGAGGCATGTGGTGGATTAAACTGCCACTTGCAGCCAGTGTCTTGAAGATATGTATTAACTTTCCTGTTTTGACAACCTGATTTGTCGATTTGGAGTTCCTTGCAAGCGCCTACAAAATTTGTGCCACAATCTGACCTGAGCAGTTTGACAGGTCCTCTGAAGGCAACAAACCGTCGCAGGGCATTGATGAAGGATGATGTGTCCATAGATTCTGTAACTTCAATATGTATGGCTCTGGTGCTCATACATGTGAAAATTACAGCCCATCTTTTTGCACTTGCTTGAACACTTCTTGTTTTCCTGACTGTAACAGGCCAGGGGCCAAAGACATCTAGACCTACACATGTGAAAGGAGGGTCTGTGTTTGTTCGGTCTTCTGGCAAATCTGCCATAATTTGTTCTTGATGCTTGCCTCTTAATTTGCGACACGTGACACAGTTCAAAATGACACTGCTAACTGCTCTCTTTCCACCAACTATCCAGAAACCTGCAGCCCTGATAGCACCTTCAGTAAAGTGTCGGCCCTGATGACACACTTGTGTATGAAAATGCCGAATTATGAGCTGAGTTATGTAGTGTTTGCTGGGGATGAGAATGGGATGAGTTTCTTCAGTTGGTAGCTGAGCCATTTTCAGTCGTCCTCCAACTCTTTTGTTGCTGTCCATGAAAGGATTCAATTTGCTCAGTGAGCTGTGTTGCTGTCCATGAAAGGATTCAATTTGCTCAGTGAGCTGTGTTTGTGCACGGACTCACCCTTTTCCATGCGACTGATGTCATCCCTGTAGACGTCTCTTTGAACTGCATGGATTATTGTGGTTTTGGCCTGCTGGAGTTGCTCTCTGGTGATATGTTCATCACATTTGTGCCAACTAAGAAACTTTTCATTTGTCCTTGTTCCAAAGCTTTGAACAATATGATGCAGCCTTGCGATTGCTTTGAGCAAGTCATTCCAGCTGGAAAATCTTTCAAATCTTGCAGTTCCGAGACCGCTTTTAGACACAGAGGTGGAGCAAGACCCGATCAGAGGATGCAGTTCAGCATCATTTTCAGGGTTGACAAATTCAAAGAACTGGTTTGGGGCTGGGTCTTTGTGTGCAGAGTTTAGAAAAGAGGGTCCAGTAAGCCACGTGGAGGAGGACAGATGTTCAGCCAAGAGGGTTCTTGTGGCATGATCAGCTGGATTTAAGTGGGTGGGAACATAACGCCACTGGTGACTCTGAGTGGAATGTCTAATGCGTTCCACACGATTGTGGACATACACATAAAAGCGTTGTTTTTCATTGCAGATGTAACCGAGCACTACTTTAGAATCAGTGTAAAGGGTCACCTGGTCTATTGACGTGTCAAGCTCATCACAAAGCAGTTCAGCTATTTCTACCGCCAACACAGCTGCACAAAGTTCAAGTCTAGTTATGGTAATTTCTGAAACGTTGCTGGCTTTCCACTTTCCAGTTCTGGAACATAAAGCTGGGATCTGTTTTCATCTCTGCATGGTCGTTCACAAACTGTACAAAATAAGAAAATGGTGGAAAATGAACATTATAGTCTTTTTTTATACTTCGACCCTTGGCTGATCCATGACTCCTGTAGTCCATGTGGGAGGTTTTCAACGATTGGATTTATTCCTCTTGAAGTGTCCAAAAAACTCAGACCAGGAAGATACCCTTCATGTTTTGCTGCATTGAGAGTCATGGTGCCTCTGTCAGACTCCTCCCCCTCTTCAGCTTCACCTGTTGCAACCAGCTGTTCCTGCTCACCTCATCACCCTGCAGCCTCTTAAGGAGACCCTGGATTATTATTCGACGCCAGTTCGTTGTTGTTCCTACGGTGCTTAGCCTGGCCACTTCAAGTCTGCTCTCATGCCTGTGTGCTCCTCGCTAATGCTTTGTTTCTGTGCTGCTTCAGGAAACCTCACCCACGAGAAGCTCACCTGGTTGCAGTCCACCATCCGCTCGCCTCACCACGCTGCGTCTCTGACTCCATCTCAGAAATCACGGTTACTGCCATCAAGACCCTCCAGCAGCATCCTCTGGCCGTCCAAGTATCCTGGGATTAATCAATTGTTCATAAATGCCTTTCCAGCTGTGAAAAGTATTAAAACTTTTCCCATTGAACACGCCGCCTCCCGAGTCTCCTTCCGGGTTCCAGCATCTGGGTCTGTCACTCTCGCGAGATCATGACATTGAGTTCCAAGAGGAGGTCGGCAAGCTCCTGTAAAAGATGATTGTCTTTAGGAGAAATTCTAGGAAAATTTTCGAGACGTTTGAAAAGCGAAGCTTCAATAGCTCCAGCTGAGCCATAATTTCTGTCCAGTCTTTGCCACAAACGATGAAGACCATCTTCTGGATTGTTCACATGAACAGCTCTGATCCTTAAGGCATGTTGGAGAAATTCACCACTAAGCCACTTAGTGAGTAGGTCAAGTTCTTCACTGCATTTTAGACTTAAGTCTTTGGTGGCATTGCGAAACATTGATTTCCATGCCACATAAGTCTCAGCTCGGTTGTTAAACACAGTTAGCCCTGACGTCAGCAGATCCCGACGCGAGAGCAAAGCAGCGAGGTTAGAGATGTCAGAAGGTCTCTGTGGTGATGAGGATGGAGCATTGATGGGTTGGCTGGGTGAGTGAGGTGGGGAAAGCTTTGGTTGCCACGGTGCTTGATGGGTGCTCACGTGGCCATGGAGTTAGTGACAGAGGATTTGTCTGCTCATGGTTTAGGTAACTTCTGTATGTCTCTTCCTGATGTTTTTTCTCTTCTTCTTTATGTGGGTTGTTGTGAAAATGGCTTCTTACAGAGTCCTCAGTGAGTCTCTCTGATGTGGCTTTTGTAACTGGAAGTTCTGGCTGTTCCGAAAACTCTGATTGTTCTATAAAGCTGCTTCTAGAACTTTGGCTTCAGCGAGCGCCGCTTCGGCTTCTCCCTCTTGTTTCAGAGCGTTGAGTTTATCCTCCATGCGTGCCTTTTCAACTTCTATGTCTATTTGGTGTTTGCCGTACTCTGCTCTAGTGCGGGCGGCTTCAGCTTTAGCTCGTCCTTGAGCTGCAGCTAGGTTTGCGGCTGAAGTACTTGAACGACGGGAAGAAGAGGATTTGCATTCTGACCTGACTTCCAGTTGGGTGCTCTCTTCGTGGTCAGACATGTTTCGTCATTCGTTTTGTCCGCGATCTTGACTCGACGATCTTTTTACTCTTCTGCCGTCAGCCAAATGTAATGATTCAGCTTATGCAGCGAGCTAAACACAAAAGGCTTCAAAAAACTCCTCAAACTTGCTTTTCTTGAGCCACTTTTGATTTTGTAAAAATATCATCGCTTCTCACAGGGTTCTGAATACATCAAAGAGCTTTACTTTTCACGGATGCGCACCACTCTCCAACACGCAGCACGTGCCTCTCTTTCCTAAACCAAGCTTCCCACTTTACGTACCGCATTTGGCCATTAGATGGCAGCGTAAGGCATAAACTTTTGACTTCACAATGAACTTTTAAATCTTACTGTCCCAAATAAGAGAAAATAACAATTAAACCCATTTAACCAATAACAAAAACACAAAACACTGGGGTAGACAGAACAAGAAGAGCTTTTACTAGATTTTTGTCCGTTTCATATACAGTTCCTTCTTAGTAACCATCACAAGACAGGTTCGGGGTATCTTATACCTGAGTGTTTCACATATCTGATTGGATGAAGTCCCAGAAGAGCTTTATTTTCTCACATTCCCCAAAAAAATATGTGTCTGATTTGAATCCTTTTCCATGCAAGTTCTCTAGCATAGTTGCTGAGTTTTGATTAGTTTGCCCTTGATTTGTGCAAATTCTCGCCATTTTAGTAAATGCGTAGTGGTTTGGTGAACTTTCCACATATCGCCCCACATGTCCTCTGAGATTTTTTCTCCAGATCCTTTTCCCATTTTGCTCTTACATATAGAGTTGGCCCGTCTTAGGGATTTTCATTGATGGTTTCCTACCTTTTTGAGCATTATTTGGCAACAATTGGGGAAAAATGTTGTAATTATAAGTTGTAGATTTTGAACGGCACATGTGGCGAGCTCATAAAAGAACCGTTCCTTTGGTTATTTTCACATTTTTTAACAGATTGGATTAGGATCATAACAAATAAGAGGGGAGTGTATAGTTTAAATATAGTAAGTAATAAACAACCAAAATACCAGAAATTATGAAGGTCTGCTGTTGTAATAACATAATCTGCATATACCTTGGATAACTGATCTCTATTTGCCATGTTGATATCTAAAAGTTCTTTTTTAAAAAATATTTAAAGCAATTCATCTTTGTCATTTGCTTTATTGATATTTCAGGATTCTTAATTCTGTCTGATAAAAACTAAGAACCAGATAATGATAAATCATATAATAAAATGGTTACGGTAGAACAGGGGTGGGATTATGTAAATTTGCTTCCTTCCACTCCCTTTCAAGCAATATTTATTAATATGTCTGATTATTCTAAGTCTGATTAGTTATTGTATGAATGTATAACTGATGATTGTATTGTTTTTGTGTATTATTCTTATTTGATTGCTTGAAATAAACCATTTCAAAGAATAAAAACAAAAAAAGAGCAGAATCTCTTAAATGACTCATAAGCAGTCTCTTAAGCTTTTTGTGTTCTTTCTTAATAATCCAGTTTTGGAGGTTTCCAGGCTAGCCTGGTAGACACCACTGTTCATTCTCTCTGATCAACTTCCTAGGTTAAAAACCGTGCATTCTGAATCAGTGTTTCCCTTACTTAACCTTTTTCTTATTTTTTTGTTCTGATGGGAGGGGGGGGTGTCAAGTTTAAGTTCTATGACTGGGGCAAAGTGAGGTTGCAGTAGCAACATTTTTAGCCTGGTTCACATTTCAATTCAACTAAGATAAGATTAGATAAGCTAAGTTTATTTATACCACAATGGGGAAGTCTTTATGGGAAAGCGTTATTGATCTGAGGAAACAATACCAGAGAAGGTTAAGAATTTCTGTTATTTTTAGCCATATCCGGAAATAAAGCTTCACAAAATGCTCTTGACAGAAGTCAGAAATCTGTCTCCTCCTCTGGTCACAGCGGGAACCATCTCCAGAGTTCTAGCCACACTTCCTGGATGCTGCACACCTGACTCATGTTCACTCAATCAACCACAGCATACTTTTGTTTTTATTTTATTTATTTATTTTTTTAACGTGTCCTTTCCAACAGCTGGGCAGGCAGATGAGAGCGAGGCCCCCAGAGCCAGAGAGCAGGGAAGCACGGGGGAAAGAGAGCGGCGCCCCAGCCCAACCAGGAGAGCAGCCCCCCCGCCACGCCAAAAGAGCCCAACGCAGGGCCCCACCCGAGAAGGGCACCCACAGCCCCAGACGAGCACCCCGTCACCACCCAGGAGTTCCGGGCATCCCCCCGCCCCAACCCCAGGTACGAGCCAGGACCCCCCAATGGAGACCCGCTCCGCACTCCAGGCAGCCACCCACCCGGCCCACGGTTGGTCCAGGGAGGAGCAAGGCAGGGGCCCGCCACCCCCACCCCACAGCAAACTTAAGCACTGCACTGAGCTGAGCTAACTACAAAGTATTGTTTGTGCTACTCTGCCTTCACCACCAAGCATTATATCTGGACCTGATCTTCTGTCTCCTGCCCCTGATTCTGTTTGCCTGCCACTTTGACCATCCTGTCTCTTCTCTGATTAACTTATTGCCTGTCATTGACTCCTGCCTGCCTGATCCTGATTTAGCTTTGTGGACTTTTTGCTGATTTACTAAACCTGATATGACGTGATATTTTGCCAAACGGATCCAGCAGCTGGCGTTCCATGCTTCATTGCTGGAGCACGGTTGCCAGTTCCATCGTGTAACCTCTGCGACCAAAGCCATCATGTCATACACATCAACCTGCCTGTCAGCAACACAGGCGCCGCAACTCCTCTGGTCCTTCAATCATCAGCGGCCACTGGAGGTGGCGTGCTTGGAACAATGCTCATTCACGCACCGGTACCAAGAATAGCGCACCCGGACAAATTCAACGGGGACGCCGAGCAATGCTTGGGGTTCCTCATAAAATATCTGTTTGTGCCCCAACAATCAAGCCTCTATCCCACGGAAGATGCTAAAGTGTCACATGTGTGCTCCCTTCTAACAGAAGAGGCGCGAGAGTGGATAGCTGCACTCTAGACTGGAGCTACTTGGACAATTTGGAGGAGCACATTGTGCATGTTTGGCAGGTGTTGCAGTGGCTGATCAAACATAACCTGTACGCCAAAGGGGAGAAATGCTGCATTGGCCTAAGTAACTTTCAATTTCTACCGGCGTTTCATTTGCAGTTTCAGCATGGTGGCGGTTCTTCTCATCTCCCTGCTAAAGGGCGTTCCCCAAAGGCCTGCTCTGGACTCTGGCAGCCACAGAGGCATTCCAGATGCTGAAACAGTGCTTTACCCAGGTACCCATCTTCCATCACCCGTACCCAGCTATGCAGTTCTTCATGGAGGTAGATACCTCTAGCACAGGGGTCGGAGCTGTACTCTCTCAACGCCAGGGTCAGCCAGCCAAGGTGTTCCTGTGCGACTACTTCTCCAGAAAACTTAACAACACAGAGCCAGGTATGGGAAGCACACAAGCACTGCCAGCAAACTCTTTCTGGTGGCCAACACTGCAGGCAAACATAGCTCAATACGTAACCCGATATGCACCCTGACAAATGGCTAATTCTCCCCAGCAGCTTCCGGCCGGCCTCCTGCATCCATCCCATACTGCGACGGCCCTGTTCACACATCGCAGTGGATTTCGTCACACAGATCTACCCTGTTATAGATCTACCCAGTTAGACGTTATGAGTTTAACTCTGTGTTCCAGACGTTTGCCAATGACGTCTTTTGGGACATACTGCAATGGTTCATTGTCGTCTACATCGATGACATCCTCATGGCAGCAGCCGTTTCTGCTGTGTCAGAATCAAAATGGTAGAATGATAAGGGCTTTCAAAATAGTCTCCAAAGACCTGAATAGTTTCCACAAATGTGGCAGGCTGTTTGTTAGAAAACAAGTCTCTGAAGAGGTTTTGAAAGTCAATAAATACAGAGAAAGAGAAGAGCAAACAATGAGATTCACTACAGCACTCGACCTTCTTTTCCATCACACAGATTTGTAACGGATCAAAATGTTTTCAAAAGTGTGTAGCCCATGTAATATTTGTTGTGTTAATTTCACAAAAATTGCCTTTTTTATCTTTAATTTGTTATTTGCATAAGAATGTTTTAAGCAGAGACTTTTATTTTGATGGTTCGCTACTTCCTGTTCTTTCGCGGCATTCCCATCAGTCTCCATGAGGACTGCCAAGAGGAGGTAAGCAGTAGACTTTGCTCTCACTAGTTTGGCTGAAAAGAGAGTTTAGATAAAGTGTAAAACATAGAAAAATTATGTTCATAAGTTAAAACCAATGAGTTATATCACTAGAGGAGACATCACATGGTTCCTAATGGGAGGAGAGCACCGCCATCTTGGTGAGGTCAAGTGAATGCATTTGAACACATTTTTTGCATAATGCCAGTTCATTGTGCGGGTTTCAACTGCCAAAATCAGATAAATGAAACCATGAAGGAGGTAGGTGTATCATTTCACAGGTAAGTATTTTAATTTTTTTTTCTTTTAAGGCTGCAGGGGCTTCATTAATAGAACACATGTTGACATGCATGATGCTGCAGGGCTATAATCAACATGCTGCATGATGTACATTTATTTTGCTGTCAATATAAATGTACTTTTTATTTTGCTAAACCTGTATACAGCATGCTAGGCTATTATATAAATATAGATTTATACATTTCTGACTCAGTGACTGAACTTTTCTTGCAGGTTTCCAATGGATTCAGACTTAGGGAAAAAGTGGACCTTAGCTATCAAAAGAGCTAACCCAGATGGATCACTGTGGTACCAACTAGTAATACAGTCTGGCTGTTCAAAACATTTGTGGAAACAGATTTTGATAAGAGGCCAGACTGTTTTTTTTAGGGTAAATCTATTGTTCACTTTTGGACTTCT
>JAUDJI010000031.1:136624-161162 GCA_037389245.1 Oryzias sinensis
TGATTTTAATGCATTTTTCTGTTTTGTGAAGCACCTTGAATTACTTTGTGTACGAATTGTGCTATACAAATAAACTTGCCTTGCCTTGCCTTGCCTTTTGAATATTATTATTATTATTATTATTATTATTAATAATAATATAATTATTTTTATTATTATTATTTATTGACTTATTATTTATTTATTGTTATTTTTTGTTTGTATTGACTTACTATTGATTTAATATTATTATTATTATTATTATTGACTTATTGTTGGGTTTTTCTAAATAATTTAAATTACATGTCAAAGAGGTCTAAAACTTCTAAACGTTTAGAAATTAATTTTAAAAATTCTTTCTAATAATTTTTTTATTTGTAAGAAGTCCTGCAACAATGCATTTTCATTCAAGTTTGAGCTTTTAAGGCTGACTGTTTCTCTTCTTTAACAACAACAAATGATGTATCTATACATATATTATATACATAAAATATAATATATGTATATATATATATGTATAAATATATTTAAATCTAAAAATATATACGGTTTATAAAAGCTACTTAGACACCACTAAAATCAATAGAAGTCAATGTCATGTGGGCGTCATCGACCTCACCAAGATGGCGTCGCGCTCCGTCACCGTCGGCCAGGCTTCTAAAGCGGGCGTGTCTCCTCTAGTGATATAACTCATTGGTTAAAACTCCTCTTACACCATTTTTGTTTTTTGCTAATCGTGTGAAAAATGTTAAGAGTAAAAGCAGCACTCAAAGTATGTTAGTCAGTGTTAGCAGGACTCAAGCTAACATGAAGCATGGTCTCTTATGTGTCTGTGGGGTTTTTTCTCAGCCTTCCTTCAGGTGTGTGTTGAAGTGAGACCAGAAGTAACACACATATGCTAGGGCTGGGCGATATGGCAGACAACTTGAAGCAAATGTTGCTTTTATTTAATCAAATGCAAGACAAATGTAACCCCCATAGGTGCTCGTCTGGGGCTGTGGGCGTCCTTCTCCGGTGGGGCCCTGCGTTGGGCTCTCCCGGCGCTCTCTTTCCCTCCGCCCCTCACTGCTTTCTGGCTCTGGGGGCCTTGCGGCGGTCCTGCTGTCCCTGGCCTGGGTGGCGGTCTTGGTCGCCCGGGAGGCGGTTGTTCCCTGCCTGTTCCCGTGTGGCGTTGGGGGGATTCCAGCTGCCGCTGCTGCTGTGGCGGGGGTCTTAAGGTGGGCATGGCTGGGCACTCTCCCTCCTTCTTTTCACGTTCCACCATCCATTTTAGAAGAACATAAACACTCACCTGAGCACAGGTGTTAGCTCACTTTTGCATTAACAGTGTGCATGATTGAATGACTGAAATATTTCACACTAGTTGGTTTTAAGGCATAAGTATGCATGTGAACACTATCTGTTTTGTGTACATGTTGACAGGTGGACATTTTTGCAGCTAGCAGGTGTGTTTATAACATTTGAGTGTGTGTGTGGACAGGCCCCGCCCTTTTTGTACTACATTTGAACCTTACCGTAATGATTAACAACCAGTAAACCTGTCTACTCTATGCTGCTTCATGGTCTTACCCCCCCCTCTCACTATCACCCCCCCCTTTCTCTAACATCCCTCTCTTCTTCCCTTCTTTCCTTTTCCGTCTGGTCCAACACCAGAAATTTTCAAACATGGTTGAAATTAATAAAGTTTGGCCTCAATTCCAAAAGGGGTTTATTCAGACATACCTCTGGTTTGTCTGAAGATTAACAACCCCTCTTGTTAAAGTAAAATATGTCCAACACAAGAGGCCCTCAGCTCTCATCTGCGTGCCTAGCTGTTGGACAGGACAAGTTAAAAAAAAGAAAAAGAAAATTACGAGCGAATAGATATGTTCTAAAGGAAAGTAAGGAACTCCTTAATGTGGTCCGGGGAGGGAGGGGGCTGTCGGGTGTCCTGCTTTCAAGCCCTGTCATTGTCACGCCCCAAGAGTCATTTCCCCCACTGTGATTGGTTGGTCCGCTCCGCGCACGACAATGAAAAAGTGCCTTTCATACAAACTGGCGGGCCGAATTAAAATTGAACTTTAATATTAAGGCGGGGGCCGCAAAATATCATCTTGGGGGGTGCGAGTTTGAGACCCCTGGTGTAGACTCTGGCACTGGTACACTAGCTGCAGGTCGGAAGAACAAATCAATAATTCACTTACTCATAGCTCAGACGCACATATCAGGTTGTGATGATATTTGTCTCCGTTTCCTTCCCACAGATGTTTACGCGCGCGCGAATATCTCTAGGCCCCTCCCCCTAGGCATCACGCGAATGTGTGCTCGCGTCTCATGAGTATGTGCGCGAGTGTGTGTGTCTGCCTGCGTGCATGTGCGCTCGCGTCTCATTTATCATTTCAATGATCATTGATGTGCCCCTTCTACGTTTAATGAATTAAATACGGAGGGTGGGGGAGGCAAATTTACTGGTCGCACATGTGCCACTGGATGTAAAATTTAGTCGCACACATTCAATTTTTGTTCGCAAAATGTGACCAATTGGTCACAGTCTGGAGCCCTGTAACCTGATATTAAGTCCCAAAAAGTGTCACTTAATAAAGGTCAACGGTTAAATTTCTTGGCCACATAATTGATAAGACCAGGGGTGCTCACACTTTTTTGGCGACGAATGTCAAATGTCGACAATGTCTTGAAGATCTACCTATAAAATATGTATGTATGTGTGTGTGTGTGTGTATATATATATATATGTATATATATATATATATTAAATACTATTGCAAAATGTTTGTTAGTTACGTTTAGTAGTTACATGTTTATTTGAACATTATTGTTTATGTACTGATGATTAAAAACGAAAAACATATGAGGCGTCTTATTACAAAGACAGATATGTCATGCTCTGCTGTAAACCGTGCAATGGGGGGAGCATTTCAACGGCGCTGCTGGCTCCGTACAAAGCGCGTGCCTCGGACAAAACAGCTTTCTTAATGAGCTCGTATTTATCGGGCAAGAACTGCAGAGCTGATAGCAGGAGGAGACACGCGGGGCAGCTTCAATAAACACTCCAGAGTGGTCTTCTGCCGGGGACAGTATTCAAGACACCTTCAGATTAAAAGTCCAATGTCAGAGATTGATCAGAAATATTTCAATACCTTTTGGTTTTTATTACTTATTTCTATTTGCTTTGGGTATATTGTAATGTACAGTTTTGTTATTTATCAGTTTTTTGGGATTTAAAATAATATAAAAATGCCATTTAGTGAGGGAAGTGTGCTAAAGACAGTAAATTATAGGATCACGCTGTAATTATTATTGAATGTATGTTTGTTATTTGCACCTGAGTCTCCATGATGACTGCCGAGAGGAGATGTGTGTTGAAGTGAGACCAGAAGTAACACACTTGTGCTGTATTTTTGCTTTAACACAGTAAAATCCCTCATCCTGGATGGCAATTCCAAAAGCTCCCAGCATGGTGGGGGGCCTCTTTTTTGGTTGGGCCAGGGCAGAGCTCTCTGTCCCCCCATGCCTCCCTGCTCTCTGGCTTTGGGGGCACCGCGGCGGTCCTGCTGGCCCTGGCCCGGGTGGCGGATGTTATCACCCCGGGGGCAGTTGTTCTCTGCCTGCTGCTGAGTGGCGTTAGGGGGGGTTCTGGCTGCCACGGCCGCTGCAGCGGGGGTCTTGGTGTGGGGATGGCTGGGCACTCTCACTTCCTTCTTTTCACGTTCCACCATCCATTTTAGAAGAACATAAACACTCACCTGAGCACAGGTGTTAGCTCACCTTTGCACTAATATTTAGCTTGATTGAATGAAATATTTCACACTAGTTGGTTTGAAGGCATAAGTATGCGTGCGTGAACACTATCTGTATTGTGTACATGTTGACATGTTGACATTTTTGCAGCTAACAGGTGTGTTGATTACATTTAAGTGTGTGTGGACAGGCCCCGTCCTTTGAGATTTGTATTACATCTGAACCGTACCGTAATGATAAACATCCAATAACTTGTGGCTCTATGCTGCTTCATGGTTTTACCCCCCCCCCCTCCTATAATCACCCTCCTATCCCCCCTCTCTCTAACGTCCCTCTCTCTTCTTCCCTTCTTTTCTTTTCCGTCCGGTCCAACACCAAAGATTTTCAAATATGACTAAAGAATGAAGTTTGGCCTCGATTACAAATGGGGTTTATTCAGACATACCTCTGGTTTGTGTGAAGATTAATAACCCCTCTTGTTAAAGTAAAATATGTCCAACACAAGAGGCCCTCAGCTCTCATCTGTCTGCCTAGCTGTTGGACAGGACAAGTTAAAAAAAAAAAGAAAAAGACTCAGAACAACAAATAAGAAAATAACAAATATAAAAAAAATAAAAATATAAAAAAAATTAGTTTTTCTCACCTCTGATTATTGTGAATGTGGATCTCCTCCACTTGTTTAGACATCAAGCATAATGTCTACAAACAGGCTTAGTTATGATGTCAGCAGCCATCTCATCTCTGCTGCAATTTAACAAATACACATTCCCTTTAAATAAACTTCCAAACAGAGCTTTTGACTGTTGTTGAACTGAAATCTCTGCTACCTGTTTGCAGTTTCTCTGAGATATTTTCCCACAAGCTTGACTGATACCAGTTGCTTTTTTTTGCCCAGCAAAAGTGTTGTGATCATGTGCTAACCACACAACTAAGATCCAGTTAATCTTTATGCTATCCATATGTGGCAAGTAGGACACGCCCACTAATTGTGAGGCAGCAGAACACACTTGTGTTAATTTGGTGGCGGTGCTTTAAAAGCTCTCCTCCTCTTCGTTCGGACATGAATTTGTGCTGTGCCATACATCCAAGGCATCGGGAAGTAGAGCGGGGGTTGACAGGCAGCTCCATGCACACAAGGAACCGGCCAGACTTTGGCGCATCTGCAACGTAGCGGCAATGATCTGCAAGCGTGACGTGACTCTGTTTACCTAGATCCGCCCTCCTCTCAGCGACCGGTATGTTTAACTGGCTTCCACCTGCACATACAAGTAAGGCTCCTGCAAACTATTTTTCTTTTCCTTCAGGAACGTGGTTTAGGCTGCACGCCCTTCTCTCCCCGCAAATAGGGGTTTAAGCTGCTGCTTTGCTTTTATTGTTTTTTATTGTGATTTCTGTCCGGGTCCCACCCCCGCCACGACGGAACCGGTTGGAGCGAACGCCCAGCTCACGGAGACGTCGTTGCTGTGGCATCTCACCGGACTGTGGACGACTCCCACCAGCTGATCGGCGGTGGTTGGGCGGCTTACCAGCGCCCCGGAACACTAATCATCTTTTTAATCTTAATTTTTAATTGTGTCTTTTATTGGTATTGTCAATTTTATTCTTGTTTCAGGAGGTAGGAGGCCGAGGTGGTGTACTGCTGTGTCTGGTGGTGGGTCCCAGTGTGCTGTGTGGTTTCCCTCACGTGTGCAGTGATTCACAAAGGGGTGTTTGCATTGTTTTTATGCCGTTTTTAGCCACCTCGGTAAGCTCCTCCTCCAGAACATTTTTAACTGACTTTTATCAAGGATTGTTTTATTAAAAGGTTTCTTAACATTGTTTTTAACTGAATTCTAATAAATTATATTTTAAAACAAACCACAGCCTCTGCCTTGGTTTAGAGCAGGACCTGCACCTGCCTTACTTTAAAATATTTTCCTGGGGCTCAGCAGCCCCAGGTGGCGTTGTCAACCAGTTTTCTCGTGCTGCCACACATAGGCAATTTAACATTGGGAGTTGGGTCATCTAGACCCCACAAGACAGTGCGCTGAACTTTTTTCTTCAATAATTTGTGATCTTCACTGGTGTCCATGGATTACATAACATCCTCTCCACCTTTATCCACCTTTGTCATGATAGGAATAACATGTCAATGTAAGGAAGGGGTCATAGGATAGCACAAGGGTTAAGTTCACATCATAAGATTAATATTTGCATTGAGGATGTTGATAGAGATGTACAGAGAAGGTCAGAGAGAGCTACACTGTCTTAGATCTGGTGAAAGCTTATAACAGGGTACCCAGAAAGGAACTCTGGTGTTGTATGAGAAAGTCTGGAGTCACAGAGACATATGTTAGAGCTGTGCAGGACATGTATGAGGACTGTAAGACAGTGGTGGGGTGTCTTGTAGGGGTGACAGAGGAGTTCAAGGTGGAGGTGGGATTACATCAGGGATCAGCTCTGAACCCCTTCCTGTTTGCAATGGTGATGGACAGACTGACAGATGAGGTTAGACAGGAATCACCACGGTCTATGTTTGCAGATGACACTGCGATTTGTAGCAAAAGCGGGGAATAGTTGGAGGAGAAGCTAGAGGGGTGGAGGTTTGATCTGGAAAGGAGAGAAATGAAGGTCAGCTGCAGCAAGACGGAGAACATGTGTGTGAATGAGTTTCACCATCATATATCTCTATTCTCTATCTATACATGCTTCAGGTTTTTGTCCGGGCCCATTAAAGAGAGTGCAGGTGTGTCCTGCAGTTTCCTTGAGGCTCGTTCACCTAAAGGGACATCATGAAGATTTTCCTCCAAGACCATTTTCACGTGTGTTGCTCACGCTTACATACAGTTGATGCTGTTGTATGGTGCCCTTACACCACATTCTATTTGTCTGGGGAATGCACTGGCTCTTTACTGACCTTGCGAGTTGTCTAAGTGTTTGCTAAAACCTGCCGCCTGTCTACTGTACGAATTCACAGAATGGTCTACGACCCCGATAATTCCTGCAGGCCATCTGTGTGCCTCATACAGGTTTGACCATTTTTTGCCCGCAGACAGCCCAATTCCACAAGTGAGGGCAGCTGTGAAGGAGGCTTTAAGTTACAAATGCTCTGTTTTTAATATTACCTTCAATATCACTCTAGAACAGGTCTCACTAACTAGCGGACCCTGGTCCAGATCTGGACCCAGACGCTAGGTCATGCGGACCCAGACCAGAATCTGAATCCGTACTTAACTAAGTATTACGATGGTCACCTCTATTTTAACAGCTCTTGCCATTGCAACACATCCTCACTCCCAGCTCATCATATATGGACTTATTTTCGGGTTGCCCTCCATGTCACTTGTCGTTTTTCGACGTACTGCCTGTTCCCATTTAATCAGGGGTCCGTAACTCGCTTGGTACCGGGCTGCAGACAGAAAAAAATATATACACCAACTTGAATTCTTTCTTTTTTTAATTTCCTGATTCAAAAGGAATTTTCATTTTGGAAAACTACTGGATTCTGTTTCACCACATCCGCCTGTTTTCCCACGTTGCGTGACATAAAGCGGCTGCTCACTTGGAGTGCTAGCTAAGTTAAAAGCCCAAACCTAAAAGTCAAGAAAAGCCAAAAAAGTCGCTCTGCATGATATGTGCCGACTGAATTTACCATGTTTCAAATAATCTCAATAATAAAGATGCAGACTCGATGGATTCACATTTGTATTATATGTAGAAATTACCAGTTTTACAACGGTTGGGATTTTTATTTCCCTTTATTTATCTGACACACCTTAAAAGTTGGAAGCTCCTAAATTTAGCATTCTGTTGTTAGCTTCCACTTTGACATTAAAAGGAATATCTTCATCACAAAGTCTAAGTTTAAACCAGCTGTAAATATTTGACCAAGTAAAAACTAAGTAGTTCATGTCTCAGACAAAAAAAACAAGCTGCTTCTCGCTGAGATCTTGTAGTTGTTTTGTGCATGTAGAGCTGCTCAAAGAGGCTCAGTGTGCTTTGCTGCTAACTAATGGTCGCAGGTGTAACCCTTGTGCTATCCTAGGCACTTTAACATTGGGAGTTGGGTCATCTAGACCCACTAGACAGTGCTCTGAACCTTTTTTCTTCAATGATTTGTGATCTTCACTGGTGTCCATGGATTACATGAAATCTTTCCACCTTTATCCATCTTTGTCATGGTAGGGAGAACACGTCAATGTAAGGGGGGGGGTCATCTAAGATAGCACAAGGGTTAAGTGGAAAACTAGAGTCAGACGCTGAAAGACGCTCATGAATAATTAAATGAATATCATCCTGATAAAATTATTGCAACTTTTAGAAAAAAAATAGCTGTCACTTCAAATGTTTGTGCTTCAATCATTACAAAAAATGCACCCAAGATTGTGGAGACTATAGATTAATGCAAACCATGGCTTCTCTCTGTTTTTTTTTTTTTTTTTTGTTGCAGTGGGATTTTTGTCGAGGAAAAGGTGCTCATAAAAGGTTGAAAAACATTGCTCTAAGGATAAGAGGTTTATTGCCATTTGTACATGTAAAACAGGTACATTGGAAATTTAATTTGGCAGCTCTCAGGTCATGGTGAATTACAGACGACAACAAAATAACAAAAACTGACATGGTTCATAAATAAGATGAGGAACAAAATTTAAGAAAGAAAAGGTAAAATTAGAATATAAAATACTGCAAAAATAACATTGCAGTGTTCCGACCATTTCATTATTGGACTTTTTGTCGTTTTTGTCAACTATTGTAGTTGTTAATTGTCCATTGCACTCAGTATCTCTGCTGGTTTTCCTGTTGTGTGGTTCAGTTCAGTCCAGTCTCCCCACCATAATGTCTTGTGCTAGCATTCTGACGGCAGCTGGGAAAGAAGCTGTTGTGGAAGCGTGTGGCGTGTGCGTGGATGCTTTCAAGGCCTGCAGTGACTGAGGTTTTGCCTGAGTCCACACACTGGATCAGTGGGTGGGAGGGGTTGTGTCTGTCCCTGATGATCTTTGCCGCTCTCCTCCTGCTGTGTTGTCTGTAAAGGGTTTCGATCGGTGGAAGGTTGCAACTAATGATTTTACCAGCTGTGCTGATGACCCTTCGCAGCATCTTCTTCTCTCTTATGGTTGTGTTCCCAAACTAAGCTGTTAGTCCGCTGGTGAGCTTTTGGGCTTGGGTGAGGGTCCGGCGCTTGAGTACTTCACCAGCTCGATGAAGTACAGCCTCTGTTGGGCTTTCTTCACTGTCCAAACAGTGTTTCTTCCCCAGCTGAGGATGTCTGTGATCTGCAGACCCAGGAATCTGTGATAGTTGGTCCGCTTATTTCTGTTGTTTTTTTCTACGTTGAGATCATTGTCCTCACTGTACATGGTGATCCTGTGCACCAGGTCTCTGATGAGACCAAGTTGGCAGCCTTGATGGACTTATTGAAGTCATAGTGAGCATGTTTGTACTCTGTGCTGTCTCCTGACTTGAAGGCTGCACGTCGTTTGCATTCTGTGTTAAACTATGGTTTTTAGTTAGGAAGGACACGAATGGTCCGAGAGGGACTGCATATGGAGTCTATGTAGCTGTTACCATCTTTTCATCAATTTGAGCCTACTTTTTTTATTATACTTTTTTTATATATATATACATAATATGAAGTTTGTTGTCAAATGAGGGGTCTTGTTAATGGTGGGTGATGTTAATTGCTTGCCATTGATAATTGCCCCATTGCCATTTTTCATTCCCTTCCGGGAATCGAACCCTGGTTTCCTGTGGTAGTCTTTCACCTATACCAACCAAGCTACCCAGCCGCCTCCCACTACCTCTCGCAATATTGTTTCCACTGGTGGGGAAGTTAATACATTGGTTGAATTTTGGCAGTCTTTTTCCGGGGATCACAGTGGTTGAAATCTCCTAGAATGACAAAAGCGGCAGAAGGGAAGTTATTCTCATTCCTGCTGATCATGTTGTGAAGCTCCTTGAGAGCAGCTGGCTCGTTAGCTGAGGGATTCAAACTGTGCTCAGAATGATGCACTGCAGTTCCCTTGGTAGCTTGAATGGCCGACACTTAACAGTTAGATCCTCCACATTCTCAGAACAAGACTGAGAGATGACGATGTTGTCGGAGCTTTAGGACTGTTAAACAAAAATTGCAATCCCCCCGCCACGCATTTTCCTGCGTTCAGCGGTGCTGCGATCGGCTCTGTAAACACGGTTTCCTATCAGTGTCATGGCGTTGTCGGATGTCCATCGTCAGAGCCACGTCTCACGGATGCATACAATGGAGCAATCCTGGATGTGTTGCTGTGTAGCCAGCCTGCAGATGAGGTCATCCATCTTGATCGCAAAAGACTGTCAGGTGTCGAGGCCGCCCTTGCACACCTGCCTTAGGTTCTCGCACCTGTTCTACATCTAATTAGTCTGTCTTTATTAGTCCTTCACTCCCTCCGGCCATTGTCAGTTCGTCTGTTTTCTTCTATTGAAGAGACCACTGATCCCTGCTAGTTAAAGCCTAGCAAAGCCAAGCCAAGCAGCACACATCCAAGCCAAGCCTAGCCAAACCCTGCCGAGCAAAACAAACTTAGCCAAGCCAAGTACATCAAGACCGACCTCGGCCTTTCCAAGCCAAGTCAGTCTCCTTAAGCCAAGCTGTCAAGCCTCGTCTTTCTAGTTCTGGATTCGGCCCCTCTTCATCATCTAAAGTTTTTCTCTGGATCTACTGCCAGTTGCCTCTCCTGAAGATTCCATCCTCTTTTCAATAAACTATTTCCAGTCTGCATTTGGGTCCAGCTTATTCAAAACCTGACAAAGACTGTACGTTGGTAGGGAGAATGGTGAGTGTCAGCCTCCCGCAGCCAGCCAGCGTAGCCTGCGTGCTGTCTCTCCCCGTCTTCCGTGCTTGCGTGGTGGCTTCTGGATTCCACAAGTGGTATTGAGTCCACCGCTGAGTTTTGTCTACTCTGAACTCGGTTTCTGGTTCCTTCTTTTTCTGCTCTACAGTCTGACCCTCCACCCTAGAACAGCCACTTGCCTGCCCTAACCCATCCTTCAGAAAACCACCTGTCTGCTCTGATTCTGCACTTGGGAAAATCATCTGACTACTTACACCTCAGCTTCAATAAATTATTTTGTATATTGTTTTCTTTCTGATCATGACAAGTCGGCAACGACAGTGTAGCCCTTGTGTTATCCTAGGCACTTTAATGTTGGGAGTTGGGTCATCTAGACCCACTATACAGTGATCTGAACCTGTTGTCTTCAATGATTTGTGATCTTCACTGGTGTCCATGGATTACATGAAATCTTTCCACCTTTATCCACCTTTGTCATGGTAGGGAGAACACGTTAATGTAAGGGAGGGGTCATTTAAGATAGCACAAGGGTTTTAATGTGAGACGTGGTGCTGGTCTTTTTTTTTTTCCAACAATATGTTTATTGTTTTTTCTTTTGTTGTTTTTTACATTCCAACACACAAAAACACAAACTAGCACAAAATTAAAGACAAAAATAAAAAAATATATATAGACAAAAAAAATAAACATTTTCCTCTCAGACAACGTAGGCTGTTTGTCTTATAACATATTCAATGAGTTTGAATACTTAAACACGAAACCTTGATATGTTTCCTGCAGTGACTTTCCCAGAAAAAAAGAGTAAAACAGTAATAAAACAGTAATACAGCTTATAGTTCACAGTACAGGGTACATGCTAAAGTTTCAAACATCACTGTCTGACAGATCAGTCCCCTCAACAAATGTAATAAATGGTCTCCAAACTGCTTCAAACGAGTTCTTTTTTCCTTTTATGAAAAATGTTATGCGTTCCATCGGCAGTACAGTTAACATCAGGTTACTCCATTGTTTTAGTGTTGGTCCTGAGCAGTTTTTCCAGATAATTGCTATTGATCTTTTAGCCTGCAGTAAACACATGTCTATAAGTGATTTTTCTGATATGGTATATCTATTGTCTTTGGGATAGATTCCCAAAATATAAAAGGCTGGTTCCAATGATATTTCTTTTGAGATAATTTGTTTAATGGTTTCTCTGAGGACAGACCAAAACTGCTTTATTATTCTACAGTCCCATATACAGTGAAAAAGTGTACCTTTTTCCTCATTGCATTTTGAACAGGAGTCTGGTATGTTGGCATTGAATTTATTTAATTTAACAGGCGTAATATAAACTCGCATCAGCCACTTGTACTGTAATAGCCTCAATCTTGAGTTAATTGTTTGCTTTTGTGCCTTTTTGCAGGCTATCTGCCATTCTTCTTCTGATATATCTGTCCCTAGGTCTTTTCTCCATGCATCAAGTTTCATTTTTGCATTTTCTTTTGAGTTTGTAATTATTAAATTATAAAAATCTGAAATAGCTCCTCTCTTATTGTCCTTGGTAACCAATTCTTCTAGTTGAGATTTTTGTGGTTTTAAAAGGGTTCTTTGTTCTGTTCTAATAAAGTTTCTTAATTGTAGGTATTTGTAAAAGTGTTTTCTATTAATGTAATATTTTGATTGTAGCATTTCAAATGACATCATGTCTGAGGAGCTATCTGGATACAGATCTTGTATTTTTTCCAAACCCTTCATTGCCCATTGTTTGAACACCGCATCTGCTTTGCCCGCTGTAAATTGCTGGTTTGCCCAAATAGGACTAAGCTGTGATAGCGTATTTTGTTCTTTTATAGCTTTTTTTACCCTATACCAAACATTGATCATGTTTTTAACCATTGGAATATTAGTTTTCTTGTTCAAGTTAGCTTCCAAGTCTGAAAATATAAAAAGAGGCAAAAGTGGGGTTAAAGTTTGGTTTTCCATTTCTGTCCATTGTGGGGCATATTTTTTTGTAAAATAGTATCTTATTGACCTAAGCTGTGCAGCCCAATAATACCACATTATATTAGGGCATTGTAGTCCTCCTTCACTGTAAGGCAGATGGAGGAGTGATAACCGTATCCTAGGTTTTTTGTTTTTCCATATAAAACACAGAATCATTTGTTTTATAATTTTGAACCAACTGTCAGGAGGTGGCAGAGGGATATTTTGGAAAACATACAGTAGTTTTGGTAAAATGTTCATTTTGTAGACATTAATTCGACCGATTAGTGACGTAGGAAGTTGCATCCATCTATTAATACTGTCATTTATTTCTTTTGTTATGGAATCATAATTATTTTGAACTATTTGTGCTTTATTTGGAAAAATGTTTATACCTAAATATGTAAACCATTGGACTGAGTTGAAATGCGTTCTTACTGTTGGTGGCCCTTCTCTTTGATTCTCGTTCTGCAGTAAAATGGACGATTTAGTTTTATTTATGGTGTAGCCAGATATGTGACCATACTCTTCGAATAATTGCAGTAGAGCAGGCATAGATGAGTCTAAGTTTGAGAGATATAGAATTATATCATCTGCGTACAGTGACAATTTATGTTCCACGTGATTAATCTTAATACCAGAGATGATTGGATGAGCACGCGCTGCTATGGCGAGTGGCTCTATTGCGAGGGTAAACAGCAAAGGTGACAAAGGGCATCCCTGCCGACACCCACATTTAATTTCAATAGGAGCAGAGATATTTTTATTTGTTAAAATTTCAGCAGTTGGATTTGTATAAAGTAGTTGAATCCATTTGCGGAATGTTTCACCGAAGCCGAGTTTTGCCAACACGTTAAAAAGAAAAGGCCATTCTACCTTATCAAAGGCCTTCTCTGCATCCAAAGAGAGCAGGGCCTGGTCTGCAGTGTCTTCCAGCCCATGGATGATATTTAACACTCTGCGAACATTGTGCAAGCCCTGGCGTCCTAAAATGAAACCATTCTGATCCCTATGAACAACATGAGGGAGAATATTCTGCAACCGCAAAGCCAAAATTTTACAGATTATTTTTAAATCAGAGTTTAGTAAATTTATAGGTCTCATGTTTTCACATTTATTACTTGGCTTTCCTGTCTTAGGTAGTAGGATGATTAGAGCACAGGTCATAGATTTAGGAAGGGCTTCATTATTAAATGATTCTTGAAGCATGTCTAACATTGGCTTTAGAATTTTATGTTGAAATGTTTTATAAAAGTCTATTGGAAACCCGTCCGGTCCAGCCTTCTTTCCAGAGCACTTCTTTTCTATGGCCTTTTCAATTTCCTCTACAGTTATATTATCTTCTAGCTGCTGTTTGAAATCCCCTGGGATTACCGGAATAGGTAGTCTATCAAGAAATGCATTTTGAGCTTCATGGTTTACTTTATCAGAAGAGTTATAAAGATTGCAGAAAAAGTTTATTTATTTCCTTTGGGTCCACTATGGTCATGCCACTTTTGTTAATTATTGACGTTATGTTTTTTTGGGCCTCCAATTGTTTAATTTGCCAGGCTAAGATCTTTCCAGGTTTGTCTCCTTGTTCATAGAAAGTTTGGTTTAACCTCAAGATATCTGAGGCTGCACGTTCTTTTGATTCTTTATTGTACTCAGCTCTCAAAATTTCTAATTCTTTTTCATCTTGCAGAAATTTTTCTTTATAAACTTTCTCCTCAGTTGCTTTTATTTTTTCTGCCAATTGTATTCTTTTTTTGCGCAATTCTCTTGATTTTGATGAAGTAAAAGAAATTATATGCCCTCTTAGAAAAGCTTTAAATGCCTCCCATCTTACACTGGCTGAAGTTTGAGTAGTGTTTATAGTAAAATATTCATCGATTTTATTCCCTATAAATTCAACAAAATTTTCATCTTTAAGCCATTTTAGGTGCAGACACCACCTGGGTGGATCCATTTTAAGGTTATTATGAGAGTATAAAATGTTACATGGGGCAAGGTCTGATATTGTTATACTATCGAAAAAACATTGTTTTATATTGGATAATAATTCTGCTGAGATTAGAAAGTAATCTATGCGAGAGTATGTGTCGTGAGTTTTAGAATAACAGGAATACTCAATATCTTTGGGTCTTGTGTGGCGCCAGATGTCTACAATTCCTTCATAAAATTCTGGATAATATTCCTACTTCTTTGGTGAGTTTGGTCACATCCAGATGATCTATCCAAAGAGGGATCCAAGACACAATTCCAGTCTCCTCCTATGATATTATTTCCTGGGAGTGAAGAAATGGTTAAAAAAAGGTTTGTAAAAAATTTGTCATCATCTGTGTTAGGCCCATACACATTCACCAGATTGATTGTCTCTTTTAGGATGGAACCCTGAAGAATCAGATATCTGCCAAGTGTGTCCTTAATAACATTTAGGACTTGAAAAGGAACAGATTTATGAATCAGTGTGATAACGCCACGTGCTCTTGAGATATGAGATGCTGCATATAAAAACCCCTGCCATCTTCTGCTTATTTTGACATTATCCTCTTCCAGAGTGAGTCTCCTGGAGGAAAACAATTTTGGACCCAATATCTTTTATCCTATTCATAACCTGTTTAATTTTTTTTGTTTTGTTCAAGCCTCTGCAGTTCCAAGATGTGCATTTAATTTCAAAGTTGTGTGTCACTTAAGTGCTGTTAGATAAACTTTGCTGCATTTATTAACAGGTCTGAGAGGTAAAACAAACACATGAACAATATCTCCTAGGAGATGAACAACATAAAGAACAAAACCCCTTTTTTCCCAGCTAACTGGGCGCCCCCCGATACATTCTGCTTCCGGCCGCAGTCCATTACGAACTTATTTGTTTGTAGAAACAAACCCCTAACCCCACCCTCCTCTGCTAGTTTTATGAGCAAATTCTATCCTTTTGAAATGCAATCAACTGCTCCTTTAACAATTTTGTGTGAAGTATATTGTTAGTATTATTGTATATGCATACATATATACAATATTATAGTTTTCTAAATGTATTTAGGATAGTGTTGACAAATGTTTTAACATAAAATAACTTTTCCTGCATAGTAATATATTTCCCTGTACTTGCAAACATGGTAAAATAAACTTCAAACCCAAGTCCACACTCTTAATACTTAAGGTCAAACTGTATTTTTTATTACTTCAACCAGCTGTCTCCTTTACACTTTAGTTAAGAGTGGTAGTAGTAAAAATGAACTTATCCTATGTATTAAACCGTTACCATATATTTACTTTGTGAGGCAAAATTTCCATTTAGTAGTTCTTTAATTTACCCCTTTGTCTTCTTGGATCTTGGATATGAAGCTCTGGGCCTCCTCTGCGTTGGTGAATTTGTGCACAGCGTCTTTGTACGTGACCACCAGTGTGGCTGGGGATAGGATCCCATGCCTCAGTCCAAGCTGGCGCAGATGCTGGCGTGCGGTGTCGAACTGCTTACGTTGTTTATGTACTTCTGTTGCGACATCGTTGTAGATTCTCACACGCTGGTTCTTATACAGGATTTCCTTTTTGGATCTTGCTGCTTTGGATACCAATTTCTTTATGACTGAAGTTAAGAAACCTCACAATCAGCGTTCTTGGGGGTGCATCTGAACTCCTTTTCGGCCCAACCCGATGTGCTCTTTCAATGGTTAGAGGCTGTCGCAGTTGAGCAATATCCAGGGCTTCAGGCAGCCAGCTTTCCAAAAATCCACATATGTTGGAGCCTTCTGCACCTTCAGGCAGATTAACAAGACGGAGATTATTCATCCGTGATCTTGTTTCCAAATCAATTATTTTCTCCTCCAAATACTTGTTGCTTTTCACCAGCTTCACAACTTCAGCATTCAAGCCTGTTTGTATATCCTCCACAGAAGAGAGACGCACCTCTGCCTCATCCATCCGCCCCGTGCATTCAGTCACTTGCCTTTGTGTGTCTTCAATCGCTTTCATAACACCGTCAAACCTTCCGGAAAATTCGGACCTTAATCCCCGGATTTCCTCTTTGAAGGCAAAAAGTTGGTCGTTGCTTATCTGGTGTTGAGCAGAGCTGTCCGGTTTATTTCCTCCAGCAGCGGTCGCCATTCTCCTGGTGACTGTAGCAGATTCCTCCTCGCACGCGGTGTTAGCTGTTGTGCTAGCATTAACGGTTAGCTTTTCCGTCACTGGCGACCCGAAGTCCGTCAATGTAGATTGTGCGGATGGCTTTGGCTTGTCTTTACTTCCTTTGCCTGTGGCGGGCATTTTCACAGATCTATCTTGCTGTTTGGAGCAATTAAAATCGTCTGTTTGACGGATAGTTCAGTGTTTGTTAGAGAGCAGAGTCGAGCGTGACTTTCTAGTTACCGGCCATTTCCGGAAGTCTGGTGCTGGTCTTTTGATTTAATCAGTGACTCAATGTTGGGCTGCAGCTTACTCACTGATAGTGTTAATATATCTTGCAAGTGTGAGTCCGTGAGGGTCCCTCCAAATTTGATCTTGTTCAGGTTCATGAGACTAATGTTTTCTCACAAATGTAGGTGCTGCCAAATAGAGATAGCATTATTTGTGCATTTTGTCTCATCTGTGGGTACCTTTGTAGTGATACATGTGGATAAAAATCCCTCTGGGGTAGTGGTGCAAATTTTCTTAGCTCTGTGTCACATTGAAACTCAACCAACTCCATCTGCAAATGTTCTGGAACTGAGTTGGGGCTCACGCTCTGGGGCTGAGAAAAAAGCTCCATGTCATCTGCAGTCTTGTAGTCCACAAAGCGCAAATCTAGGGCTGTGACGATAACCGCATCATCATCACCGCGGTGATGACCTCATCACCACATCACCGCACTTTTTTTACGCACTTTTTTTTTCCTTTTTTTTTACGTTTTGCATATGGTTCTTGTTTGGAACTATAATAAACACATTAAACACATTCATCTTTGCTGATAATTTCCTTTTTCTGCTAGTCCTGTGTTCAGACTTTCCTTCTTTCTTTCAGACTGTTCCACTCTCCTTTTTTCTCCCACCGCGCGCGTGCTCTCACTGACTGCCTCTGCGCTGCACGTGGCACGCGGCTCCCTTTACACAAACAGGCGCGCTTTCAGAAGCACACATCCTTATTATACAACATAAATTTACTGCTTTCTAATTATTAATTTCCATTGTATTCATTTCCATTACAAGCTGCGTGCGTTCCTAAGTGCGCGACACGGCCGCCCACCGGAGGATTTTGTGTTTGGGGGGGGGGGGGGGGGTGTATTACTGTCCTCCTTCAATCCGTAACACCAAACATGAACGCGCGCTGTTAGATTTCCATGAAAATCACTACATGTTTTGTTTGGGAACTATTATGTGCAGCGCAACGTTACGTGTCTGAATAACCAAAGGCGGAGCCTCCTGCCCCGCGATCTTCATGGGTGTCAGGCTTCACGGCTACCAAAAAGGTGACAACGTGTCTGCAGTCTGTTTATTACTGGGCAATAAATAATATTCTGAGTAGATGTCTGTACCAGAGAGCACAAGTGAAACTTGCGTGCAGCTCCAGAGCGGTCCGCTGCAGAAGAATCAACACACACCCCCAACACACGTGTGCGCACCTTCCTTCTATTCCTACACAAGACGCTCCGCGCTCACACACACAGTCAATCTACAACACCTATAGTTAGTTCACAAGTTAGATATGTAGTTGTTAGTTGTTGCTGTTATTTGTTAACAAAGAATAGTACGTTGTAACTGTATTCATTTCAGATGCGGCCGCCAGGGGATGTTGTGTTTTTTTTTTTTTTTTTTTTGAGGGGGGGGCTGCGGTTAACCGCGACACCGCGCCCCCTGGTGGTTCATCACCGCGGTGATGAAAATTTCGACACCGTCAAAGCTCTACGCAAATCAAACTTCTTGTTTAAGTTGCTGATAAGTTCTCCATATTCTGGCAACCTATCCACCTCCACATTCACTTCTGTCAGGCTGGGGAAGTGTGCCAAATTTTTCTAAAGAGAAAAAGTCAAATAAGAATGTGTCCATTATATGAGTGAGTTTGAGTGTGTATATGAGTGTTGCACAGTCCTGTGCTGTTGAAGGCCTCATGAGGGTGGCTTGCTGTGACTAAAGTTTAGGTAGTAGGCTCTTGGGAATTTGTAACACTAATTTGGGGGGAAAAAATAGCTACGTTGTGCCGAGTTGAAAGCCAAGCGCCTACTCACTCGTGGGTTGTTTCCCCTCAGCTGTGGCCTGAGAATGTGCTAACAACACCACCTAAAGGCCAAAAGTAATGTTTTTGCGAACACCATGTTTTGGAACACCATGAACAATGGATGAGAGGTTAAGGGGTTTACATAAACACGCTGCTGCCTCCGCACATACGACTTTCGTAAAAAAAAGATAACCTTTGGCGGGCCAAGTTTGGCCCGCGGGCCCCACTTTGGGCACCCCTGCTTTAGAATATATATGGGGTCAAAAGAAGAAGGAGAAGGACAGAGGGACTATGACTTGGAGTGTTATGGAGCAGTTTGTTACAGATCTCTCAGGCATGGTAACACTTGAATAGATTTTGTGCAATAGTAAAATTAAATAAGTGTTATCCCGGTTATAAATTAATGGTAAAGTAAAAAAGTTTTGAAATCTGAAGATTTGGCCAAAAGTCTGTCAGGGCTGTGCTGGTTGGGGGATGGAGTGGACATGCCGGCCTTTGACAGGTTTGAAGTGCAGCAGCCTGTTGGTTTCAGGGATTCATTCATGGAGACAGTCTGGTTCAGAGTCAGACAAACGTTCTCCACATTCATTTGTTCATGGAGACGTCTGTCCATAACACTTTTTTTCCAATCTTCATCCAGTCTCAGAAATGGCTTTTTCTTTGTCATCTCTCCTTAAGGCCAGCATCCCAAAGTCTTCTCTTCACTGTAGATGTTGATACTCGTGTTTTGTGGGTAGGCCTACTATGTAATGAAGCTGCCAGTTGAGGAGCTGTGAGGTGTTTCTTTCTCAAAAAAGACATTCTATCGTACTTATCTTCTTGCTCAGTCATGTCTTCCACTTCTTTCTCTACTCTGGTTAGAGATGTTTGTGCTGTTCTCTGAAGAGAGTAATACACGCTATAGATGGAAATGTTTCGTCTCTTGGCAGTTTCTCACCTGGAACGGCCTTCATTTCTAAGATTCGGTCAAGTTTCACATGAAAGTTCTTTTTTTGATCATTTTCAGCATTTAATCAACCCCCCCACAAATGTGATGCTCCAGATGCTCCACCTACTCAAAGGAAGCTCAGTTTTATTCCTTCCCTGACCAGCCAAACTGTTTTCAGCTGTGCTAACGTCATCGCAAAAGGGCTTTCTAACCATCTGGTAGCCTTCTCACCAAGGGCAGAGTGGGTAATCGGGAGAGTCGGGAGAATTCCCGGTGGGCTGCTTTATTCATGGGCCGGTCAGCATCAAGGGAAAATAACCATGGTTCAATATGGAATGAATGTTTGCAGCACTGTTCGCTCTGAATCAACCCGCCCCTTGGGCGCGGGCAGTTTGGGAGCTACTAAACCAACATCAACTCACTCTGAGTTAAAAGCCAGTAAAAAAAAAGTGAGTTTTCAATTTAGATTTAAAATCTTTCAGTGAACAGTCCTATGGAATGCTTTCCACAAGCTGGGGTCAGCAACGGCAAATGCTCTATGCCCTCTGAGTTTCCACCATGTTCTTGGCACATCCAGGAGCAGCTGGTCAG
Organism: Oryzias sinensis; assembly: GCA_037389245.1. NCBI lineage: Eukaryota > Metazoa > Chordata > Actinopteri > Beloniformes > Adrianichthyidae > Oryzias > Oryzias sinensis. The sequence goes on from JAUDJI010000031.1 coordinate 156,797, forward strand.
CTGATTTAAGCGACCGGGAAGGGGAATGCAGCAGTAGCTCAGAGAGGTGGGGCGGAGCTAGACCATTTAAAGATTTAAAAACAAATAAAAGAATTTTAAAATCAACTCTAAAATGGACAGGTAACCATTGTCGATCTTCACTCCTAAGTCTGTGACAGAAGATTTAGCTGATTGAGTGAAAGAACCCAGAGCTATAGGGTGTGACCCATTGTTACCACTGGGACCAGGACAATTACCTCTGTCTTTGAAGGGGAGAAAGTTGAGAGAAGGGAAGAAGAGAGAGGGATGTTAGAGAGGGGGGGATTTTAGGGTGGTTATAGAAGGGGGGGGGGGACCATGAAGCAGCATAAAGCAACAAGTTTCTGGATGTTAATCATAACGGTCAGGTTCAGATGTAATACCAATCTAGAAGGGGCGGGGCCTGTCCACACACTCATTCAAATGTTATCAACATACCTGTTGGCTCTAAAAAATGTTCACATGTCAACATGTACTCAATACAAATATTGTTTCCACACGCATACTTATGCATTCAAACTGACTAGTGTGAAACATTTAATTCAGTCATGCAAAGTAGCACTGTCAAGTTATTATACCCCACTTGAAACGGGAAAAGCACCCATGGAGTGTACTGAGCAGGAATTCACACACCATCCAAACACCTCAGTTTTGTCCGGATTTATTTGCCAGGATTTTGACAGGCTTAGACAATGAGATGCATTGTAGGAGTGATATGGGTGGTGAAAAACCTATACAAGAAATTACATTATATAAGTTAACATCAGTTCACAACAATAAATAAATATGACAGTAAATATTAAGCAACACTTCAACGTTAAATCTGTAGTTTACAGTTAATTAAATTTGAACAGTTGGTACAATCTAATTTCATAACTGTGGAAATCATTTACAATGCAGGAATAAATACATATAAAGATATTCTACAAACAGCAGTGACCGTACTAAGAATGAATCAAATGTTAGCGCTGACGTGGCACTCTACACAGTAATACGTAACCAACGCTGGGCTTTCAATCTCTCTCTCTACGGGCGCGCCTTCAGTCACCTCCGGTGTGCACAGCTGGACCTTGATTGGCGTTGCGCGCAACCCATTCACAATTCCCTTTTTTTATTTCCTACAACTTTCATTCAAATACACCCATACTTTAACTTTCATTTTCATTTTTACTTTTTATGTTTTTATATTTTTGTTTTTTATATATATATATATATATATTCTCCATTTTTATTTACTGTAAAAATAAATGATAGAAAATATAGACTTTCTTTCAGTTTGACATAACACCTCCCACTCAATATTCTTGTGGAAACACCGAGAATATCGTTTACTTTGAGATCAAACGATCATCAAATTAACTTGACTTTTGCTCTTCGATAGGAAGCAGAACAACTAGACGCCTAACATCCCTATGCAAAACGATCGCTCTCTCCCTGCTTTCCTTAGAGCCTGAAAAATCTCCATGCCTTTTCCTAACCCCTGTTCGTGCCTCAGGTGGACAATAACTCGGAGTGACTTTAACGGTAACATCACGAACTACACCTTTGCTATCCGGTTTTGTACCAACAACTCTTCCAAGTCTAAATTGACCCCTTAAAGCAGGGGTGTCAAACTCATTTTGGTTCGGGGGCCACATTCAAGGCGTCTGATCCCAAGTGGGCCGGACCAGTAACATAAAAGCAAAAAACAGTTTTGGGTTGTTTTTTTTTACTCAGTTGGAAAAAATGCCTCAGCCAACATGGTAGCCTAATCACTTATTATTACACATTCATTCACAGAGGCCAATGGATGTAAAATAAAATGAATTTGACTTAAAAAACTTGTATATTTAATTTTATGCAGACTGAATATTTTACATCTGACACTGAATCAATCCACATAATAAACTCAAGAGGGGCTACGGAAAAAATGGAAAAAAACACCTGCCTAAAATGTAAATGTGTAAATTAATGAATAATTAAACTAAATTAAACTTGCAAACATTTGTGAACATAACAAAAATTTGGAGTTAACCTCCTTTCTCTCTTCAAACGTCAGCCAGCCATCAATATCAGATTCAGATCCTTTGCGGTAACACATTTACTATCATTTAAGGGGGCAAAACACAATGAAATGTCTAAGAATCTTTTCCTGGTTTCTGCCTGAATTTTGTGGCAACACCTGCCTTCTTCCTGACCTTTAATGGGCGCCATCACTGACATCACGTGACCAGTTCACTCCAACATAGTCCAGCACTGTAACAAGAGAGCTGACTATGTCATCAGCTGTTGTTGTGTCCATCAACTCAAGAAACTCCTCTATGACGTGTCTTCAGCACCTCTAAGAAATATGCACAGTTGTCCAATATCTGTATCTGTGCTTTCATTAATAGTGACCGAAAATACAATAAATGACTGGATTCCTTAATATGGCGCCCAAGTCTCCTCAGAGATGTTATATCTGTAATCATAATCCTTGACAGACTGCTTTTTGTGAACAAGACTTTTGCAGCCTTCAGCATTTTTCCATAAGTTCAGCATCTGAAAATGGTTTGGATGTTTGCTCCAACTTGTCTGCAATCAGGTGTCTGTCACTGTTCCATCACTGACGTCACGCTGGAGTAAATGCAGACTTTTTTTTTCAGGCCAGCTTTTAGTTGGTAAATCCTCTCTATTCTTAACTGCAAATGGTGAAACCTTTCCTCATGAAGTCTCATAGTGGTGCTGAATATTATATTCTTTGAGCACTCAGGGCTCCAGACTGCGACCAATTGGTCGCATTTTGCGACCAAAATTTGAGAGTGTGCGACCAGTAAATTTGCCTCCCCCACCCTGCGTATTTTTTTATACATTAAACGTGGAAGGGGCACGTCAATGATCAATGAAATAATCAATGAGACGCGAGCGCACACGAACGCAGGCAGACACACACACTCGCGCACATACTCATGAAACGCGAGCACACACTCTCGCGTGATGCCCGTCTGTGAGGCGGCCACTGCGTGTGAGAAGAATAAGTCATTGTAAGTGGCTAAAATAGGTGGAGGGGGCGGGGCCTAGAGATAATCGAGTGCGCGTAAACATCTGTGGGAAGGAAACGAAGACAAATATCATCACAACCTGATATGTGCGTCTGAGCTATGAGTAAGTGAACTATTGATTCGTTCTTCCGACCTGCGGCTAGTGTACCAGTGCCAGAGTGTACAGCAGGGGTCTCAAACTCGCGGCCCGCGGGCTATTTCCGGCAGCCAAGATGATATTTCGCGGCCCCCGCCTTAATATGAAAATTTAATGTTACTGCAGCCCGCCAGTTTTAATGAATGACACTTTTTCATTGTCGTGCACGGAGATGACCAACCAATCACAGTGGGGTAAATGACTGTTGGGGGCGGGACAATGACAGGGCTTGATAGCAGGACACCTGACAGCCCCCTCCCTCCCCAGACCACATTAAGGAGTTCCTTACTTTCCTTCTTAGAACGTATCTATTCGCTTGTAATTTTCTAAATACATCCAGTCCGTGCTGAACTTTTCTCTGGGTCACACAGAACCGGAGGAAGGTTAAGTTTTGGTTACGTTTACGGCGGCGCATCAAACGGTTTATGCACGGCTGTTACGGCAGCACACCGCTCCCGCGGGAGTCAGGAGAATAAATGAGAACTGTGACGAAGCGATATATAACTCCAGAAGTGGCAGAAAATTTTATTGACATTTTAAAACAAACTCCTGCTCAGATTTTACCTTTGTCATTAAAATCATCAGTCAGAGAATCACAGGACAGACTTAAGTTTGCCATTGATACAGCCGCTCCAATGAAAACAAAAATCTTGAAACAGAATCCAAAGACGCCTTGGAGAAACAGTGCTATATTAAATCTGAAGAGAATTTGTAGGAGAGCGGAGAGAAAATTTAGAAAAACAGTCGACTATGACTTTTTAAAGGATCAACTAAAAACGTACAACCACGCTGTTAAACAGGCAAGGACACTTTATTTTTCTAATCTCATCGCTTGTCACCCTTCTTTTGACATCATCCCTTACATGATAAGGTCCAAAAAGGTCCACTGTTGTGAATTGGAATGGTGCTGCGGGCGTGGTTCTTTCCGGTGGTAAGGAGCCCATTTTTTTTTTTTTTTTAACTTGTCCTGTCCAACAGCTGGGCAGGCAGATGAGAGCTGAGGGCCTCTTGTGTTGGACAGATTTTACTTTAACAAGAGGGGTTATTAATCTTCATACAAACCAGAGGTATGTCTGGATAAACCCCTTTTGTAATTGAGGCCAAACTTTATTAATTTCAACCATGTTTGAAAATCTTTAGTGTTGGACCGGACGGAAAAGGAAAGAAGGGAAGAAGAGAGAGGGATGTTAGA
>JAUDJI010000031.1:161239-173408 GCA_037389245.1 Oryzias sinensis
TAAATGTATTTGGTTAAATGTATGTTAACTCAGATTGACCTTTTTACCTCTTCTGAAAACAGTTCTGTGTGTTTGTTCATCTGCTTCTCATCCCCCACCCAGGATGAGGGGTTTTACGACACACTGTCCTCAGCTGATAAGGGATACTGTTTGAAGTTAGAATCCAACCAAAAGGGTCATTTGACGACACCCCCTAATGAACTTTTTCTCTGTCTTGAATTGTTACCTCCTTCTTGTGTTCTTAATAAAAGGTGCACAGGGAGAGGCAGAACCTTTGAGAAGAGAAACGTGGTGGACCTTTTCCAACACATTTGCTCCTCTCCCTCGTGCATGAGAAACTTGATTCTTGTTGTGGTTTGTTGTTTATAATTGTGTTTTTCTTTAATGTCTAGATGCATTTATCTGACAGAGGGTGATAACAGGAGGGGAGGGGGGATAAGACCATGAAGCAGCATAAAGGAACAAGTTTACTGGTTGTTTATCATTACGGAAAGGTTCAAATGTAGTACAAAAAGGGCGGGGCCTGTCCACACACACTCAAATGTTATCAACACACCTGCTAGCTGCAAAAATGTCCACCTGTACACATGTACACAAAACAGATTAGGGCTGCAGCTATCGATTCTTTTTGTAATCGATTAATCTAGCACTCGTGAACAAGACCCCAAGGTATTTAAACTCTTCCACCTGGGGCAGGGACACTCCACCCACCGAGAGATGGCAAACTACCTTGGATGTAAATTCTCAGCTGGGATGTTCATTCTATTATACTTATACTTATACTGTGGACAGTCTGGACACTCTGTGCGCGACTGCCCGGTAAACTCCAGGGTTCATCAGCAGTGAAGGAACTGGTGAGCCGCAATTCTTCTTTCTCTTTTCCCTCACGGCCCTCGAACAAGGTCTTGGTGACCCATGCAGGAGTTCAAGAGGAGTTTGAGACTCTAATTGACTCTGGCTCCGATGGTGATCTAATCTCTCAGGAGGTGGTGAACAAACTTAAAATCCCTGTTGAACCTTTTATAACCCGTGTTAGTTATTCACGCCATAAATGGGTCTGTTATCCATAAAGTGTCATGTCGTACTGTTAATATCTCTGTGCCTGTCTCCGGAAACCACACAGAACGGATGAGTTCCTATGTTGTGGAGTCTTTGAAGCCACAGGTAATTTTGGGTTTTCCGTGGTTGTGCAGACACACCCCTCATGTTGACTGGTCTACTGGACGGGTTTTTCATGGAGTCCCTTTTGTTTACTTAACTGTCTCTCTTCTGCTGCATTTCGTAATCCTGTTACAGCACCGCAGTCTCCAGACCCATCTGATCTCAACAATGTTCCCTCTGTTTACGATGATCTATGCACTGTTTTCTGTAAGGTTCGAGCTAAATCCCCCCTCCCCCCCACTGCCCTTATGATTGTGCCATTGACATTTTGCCCGGAACCCAACCGCCTAAAGGCCATATTTACCCCCTGTATCCACATGAGCTGGAAGCTATGGACAATTACCTGCAGGAGAGTCTACAGGCTGGGATCATTCGACTTTCTTCCTCTCCTATCGGGGCTGGGTTCTTTTTTGTGGGAAAGCGTGATAGAGGACTGTGACCCTGCATCTACTACAGTGGATTGAACAATATTACGGTGTGAAATACTTATTCCCTTCCTCTGTTACAGACTGCGTTTGACCTATTGAGCGTGGCCTCAGTATTTTCTAGACTGGACCTCAGGAGTGCATATCATCTGGTCCGCATACGAGAGGGGGATGAGTGAAAGACTGCCTTCAATACTCCGAGCGGACATTTCGAGTACCTGGTTATGCCCTTCGGCCTCACTAATGCTCCAGCGGTCTTCCAGTGTTTGATTAACGATGTCCTGAAAGACATGATAAACAAGTTTGTCTTTGTTTATCTTAATGACATCCTCATCTTCTCTCCAGATCTCGACACCAATGTGCAGCACGTCAGAGCCGTCCTCCAGCGCCTACTAGAGAACCAGCTTTACTGTGAAGCAGAGAAATGCGAGTTCCACACCAAGAAGACTTGGTTCCTTGGTCATGTGGTTTCCCCCTGAGGCGTCCAGATAGACAGCGCCAAGGTCAAAGCTGTTCTGGAGTGGCCTGTTCCTTCTGGACGGAAACATCTCCACCACTTTCTCGGGTTACAGGTGCTTCATCCGAGCCTTCAGTGGCGTTGCTGCACCCCTCCATACGCTTACGAGTTCTCGTTTCCATCCTCAGCCTAACGGCCAGGTAGAGCGGTACAACAAGGATTTGGAGACAACCCCTCGAGCCATGTGCAGCAAGAACCCCAGAACTTGGTCGTTTCAGCTCCCATGGGCTGAGTATTCCCACAACACCCTAATCAACTATTCGGGATACTCCCCATTCCAAGCTACCTATGGGTATCAATCCCCTTTGTTTCCCCACCAGGAACAATTGGTTGCCTCTTCTGGTCCCGCTGCCTTTTTGAGATGCTGTCGTCGCACCTGGAGCAGGTACAGACTCAAGCTTCTGCAAAACAAGGAGCGATTCATGGCTGTAGCCAACCGTCGGAGGTCCGCAGTGCCGGAGTACAAGGTGGGGGACAAAGTATGGCTCTCCTCAGCCAATGTTCCTTTGAAGGGGGGGTCCAGAAAGCTGAAACCCTGCTACATCGGTCCCTACACTATCTCCAAAATCATCAATCCTGTGGCTGTGGAACTGAAACTGCCTCGCTCTCTGAGAATCCACCCGGAGTTCAACGTCAGCAAGATCAAGCCTTCCAGGGGCTCTCCCCTACAAGCCCGCTCCAGCTTCTCCTCCTGGTCCCCGTATCGTGGATGGTTGTCCGGTTTATGCTGTCAAGTCCCTTCTCGCTTCCAGACAGGTGGGTCGGGGCCTGCTGTACTTGGTCGATTGGAAGGGATACGGACCGGCGGATCGTCAGTGGATCTCCGTCTACGCTTAACCCAGGCTGGAATGATGTCACTGTTGTATGGTTTCAGACGATCGTGATGCATTATCTTGCTGCGCTTCAGCCCCTGAATCTCATAAAGAACAGGACCACGACATGCGGATTCAATCATTGGTCCCTTCCATGGCGCTTGAAGCTTTGGGCTCAGACCTTTCTTTTTGGTGTCATCCTTTACATAAACCAGATCTCCAACTTGGCTTCGCTTTTAACTGTGCAAATGCATCTTGATGCTTTTCTGTCCAAAGAAAGGGAACCCCCTTTTTTAACAGGCAGTGAAGGGGACTGGCTAACTCTGCAAAAGCTGGAACAAACTTTCGATAATAGTTACACAATCCAAGAAAAGCTTGTAGATCCTGTTGGTTCTGGGGTGGCTCCCAGAGCTGCACATCACTAACCAGCGCTGGGTTTGGCTGAACTCCTTGACCATTCACAATGTGGCCCAGGAATAGCACCTCATCCTGAAGTAAATGGCACTTAGATGGTTTTAACTTGAGCCCATAGGTGTGTAGACATTTAAAAACTTGTGCTAGCCTGTCCAGACTTTCATCTACCCCCCGACCCAGAACAATGATATCGTCCAGGTAGATCAGCAATGTTTCCCACTGGAGTCCACGGAGCACCAACTCCATTGCCCTCTGAAAAGTGCTTGGGGCATTACAGAGGCCAAATGGCATGCGTGTATATTCATATAGACCCCATCTAGTGATGAAAGCTGTCTTCTGACGATCTTTTCCATTCATTGCTATCTGCCAGTATCCGGACTGGAGATCAAGCGTTGAAAACACAGTGGCTCCTCCAAGCACATCCAGACACTCTTCAATCTTGGGTAAAGGATATGCATCTTTGGTGGTCAGGTTGTTGAGACGGCGGTAATCTACACACCATCGGACTCCTCCATCTTTTTTTCGTACCAAGACTACAGGGGAAGCCCATTCAGACGAAGATGGTGTTATGACTCCAGCTTTTAGCATAGCTTGAAGATGTGCCTCCTCTTCACCTTGAAATCCAAGAGGTGTGCGCCTTACTGGTTGACGAACAGGCTTGGCAGATCCTGTATCAATCTTGTGTGTAACAGCAGACATATAACCCAAGTCCGAGTCATTCTTGGCAAACAGAGATTGATATGTCAGCAGTAGTTGGATGAACTGTTGTTGTTGTTCCTCACTTAAGGTTTCACTGACAGCTGCTGCGAGGCCATGAAGATGTTCTCGGAGGTCGGAAGATGTGACTACTCTTCCCACAACAACTGACGAGCTCTTCCTTCCCATGTTTAGGTCAGGTTCTGCTTGATGCTCTCCTGCACATTCTAGCTCTGTAGGATCAGCTTCAACCAGCAGTCCAAGACAAGCTCCTTTTGGTAGTGCTGATTTGCTAGTTGCAGAGCCTGACTGGCACTCTCTTTTTCATAGTTGTAAATACACCCCCTGAAGCTATAGCTTCAGTGATGCTCATTGGTTCCAATACTGCTGGTATTTCAGGTCTTGGGTCGTCAACTTCACCCCAAACTACACATTCGGATGATGGTGGTATGGTTGTAGTCTGACTCAGCATCACTCTGGTAACATAATAGTCTGTTCCATCCCCCCTCACTATTTTGGAGGGCACAAGCTCATTATCAATAAAGACTTTGCCGCGTGCATGAATGACAACATCATGACACTTCATTAGATCCAGTCCTAGAAGAACAGAGTCCCGTATCGGGGCCACATGCACATCCCAGTCAATGGACTTGGATGCAATTTTGAAGTTAACATTTAGACCACGCTTTGCAACCATGCTATCACCAACTCCTGCGTTTAGAAGGTTTGTTTTAGATAGTTTCTTCTCATTTTCTTTGGAAAACTGCTGGAAAAGTTCCTCAGAAATTATAGTTGTTTGAGCTCCTGTATCCACCACAGCTTGTGTTGGGATGCCTTTCACTTTCACTGGAATCTGTAGGCTTTCCCCTTGGTTTTTGGTTCAGCCAATCTGTAATCCATGTTGCTGTTGACTTGTGTCAGATGTCATTTCTAACTGTAAGCCTTTGTCAGAGTTTTTTTTACCCTGGTTATGTGAAGCAGGCGGGCTCTTTGACCTGATGCAGTCTCTTCTTAAGTGTCCTGACTCTCCACACCTGAAACATGTGCCAGTGAGTCCACGTGTGGGACTGGGGGATTGGGACCGTATTCGGCCAGGCTGCACTTGGTGGAGACTCAGTGGTCTTTCAAACTGAACTGAGGAGTGAGTTGGTGATCTGGCTCTTTGATGTTCAGATTAAGTAGATTGGAGGAGTTCAAGCTGTAACTGCAGGTTTCCTACAGTGTGAACCAAGTTCTTAACTTGATCTGTCAATGTTGCAAATTGAGCAGTAGTCACATATTGAGGGGACTGTACCCTGCGAGAAGTTGTTGGAAAGTCTTCACAGGTGTCTCCATCTTCAGCCCAAGAGACTCGCCTCGTTCGGTTCCTTATATCGGCCTCACGTCCAACAGTCGCTCGAAAATTATGCTCATGGGCCTCGACACATTTTTGAGCTTCTGAAAGGGAGCAAGGGTCTCGATTCATTACTTCATAGGCCACCTTTTGGTTTCTCAGTCCTTTTAGAAAAACATCAGTTGCCATCTGATCTTGAAGATCAAGGTCCACCCCTGGATAAGCCAAGGTGACCAAACGTCGGACCTCTTCTGCAAATTCAGCAGATGATTCTTTTCCTTGGCGAAGCTCTCCTAACTTTCTCCTCACTGTTGTGGGGGGGTCCATTTTTCCAAAGCGCTGTGTAAGCTGTTCCACCAGGAGAATATAATCCTCTCTTGTTATTTCAGGAAGGGAGCACACATAGCGTATTGCAGTCCCTCTTAAACAGTCATGCAGCCGGTCCACCCTCTCAGCTGCACTCCATCCACATTTACGAGCTAGTCGCTCAAATGGGAGCAGAAACGAGTCCCAGTCATCATTCCCATCAAATGTGGCGAGCTTAGGTCTATACATTTCTTGTGAAGCATGATGACTTTTGTGGCTAGTGGTATTAAATCTTTGCTCATCACGGCTGGGTAACAAAGGATCAGCTCTATGCTCCAACTCCCTAGCATCTTGTCGTCTCATGTGATGCTCTTGCTTTGAGATTATTCTAGCAGGACCAGAACTGGAAGCACGTTGGTTAATAACATCCAGTTCTGCTGTAAAGGGACCACGGACTCGCTCTTTCTGTCTCACAGACGGCTCTGAAGCCAAAGGTGCAACAACAGGTTCTGGTGATTGCCTGCTTAAAGGGGGCAAACTTTCTCCATTTCTATTTGAAGTTGCAGGGGATGAAAAATCTTGCTGTGCATTAGGTATTCCCCCAGTAATGTGTGTTAAAACAGGGGCTAGCATCATCTGAAGGTGCTTTGTCTGCTGGTTTTGATTTTCTAACAATGCTTGTAACCATTTTGGGGCACTCTCAGACTCAGATGTGCTTGCTGTAGCTCCTTGTAATTCCTCATCCATCTTGAAATACTTTTAATTCTTTGATGTTATTGTTTCTTTTTCATGAATGTGTTTAATTGGGAAACACTCCTCAACCGTCTATTCGATAATTCTGCAGCGTTTCCTCACAGACCACAAGGTTACATAACTCCCAGAGCACTGACCTGGTGTAATATGGCCTCCGGCCAAAAGGTGGCGCTAGTGACTGCGTTGCAGGCCGGACTCCGTGGTCAGTTTATAGAAGGTAAACTTTAGGCAGACTTTTCTCTTTCTTGTGAAGTTGGACCAGTCGGTTTTACTTTGTTTGGTGAGGTGGATTGTACTCACAATTTTTGAAAGCTTGAAGATCCCACTTCTGACACCATTTGTCGTGCTGTGGTTTCCCGGTGATGGCGATTGCGCAACTCTTCAGGACGTGCGTGGGGAGGGAAATCACTGCACACGACAAGAACTCTTTGCACGGAAACTTTTACTCGTCTTGAGCAGGTAAGTACAGATGATGTTTTCTTTACGGCAACAGGGTTGCAATATTTGCTCAGGCTCTTGCTCGGGCACAGAACAGCGGAGAGACCTGTCCATGCAATGAGCGTGAGCACCAACTGAAAACTCCTCACGTTACCCACAACTTAATCTGAACTCCAAGTATCGCGTTACTTCTTAACCAATAAGAATAGGCTGACAGGGGTTATCCTATGTTGAAGTAGCTGCCTTACAATATATTCTATTCTACAAATAATCATAGGGAACCTATCAATGTGGTAAACACAGAGTTAAACAAAATAAAACCATGGATAAATTAATTACAACAAATGATCTTTTAACCTAGATAAAACCAAAGCGATGTATTTTGGAGACTAAAACGCCAAAAAAGAGCTCTCAATTCAAATAAATAATGTCTTAATTGAAAGTGTTACAGAAATCAAATTCTTAGGGTTTTTTATCGATGACAAACTAAGTTGGAAGTCACACATCAGACACATACAAACTAAAGTCTCAAAAAGTATTTCAATCATAAATAAATCTAAACATATATTAGGATACAACAGTAGACTCACCTAAGCTGCCACATAACTCAGCCACTCTACAATAGTACTGATCTGCACAACACACTCAGACACTCAGCATGTCCAGCATTACATAACATGCACTGTACATTACACATAAAGCCTCATAGCAACATCAAGCACACAATTATGTGTACATATATACTCATTTTTGCCTCCATCAATAACATACAGTTTCTAGCATTCACCTCAACAGCAGCATGTCCACCCTAAAGTTAGTTACTTAGAATGTGCACGGAGCTGGAACCAGAGAGAAGAGACTGAAAATAATGACCAAATTAAAAGATCTCAAAACTGATTTTGCGTTTCTTCAAGAAACTCATGTCTAATTCCTCAGTGAATATTCTCGCCACAACAGATTTTCCCAACGTATATTCAGCCTGTTATAATTCTAGACAGAGAGGAGTAGCAATTATGATAAATAGGGAAATTAAATTCACAGAAACTAGTACAGTCATAGACCCAGAAGGAAGATTTATAATAGTCACTCTTTCCACTCAAAATATGCAGCTGTGTTTAGCTAATGTGTACGCCCCCAATGTAGATGACCCTAAATTCTTTCATTCCTTCTTCTCTGCGCTATCTGAACATACAGACAAATCACTAATTATTGAGGGTGACCTCAACATGTGTTTAGATCCAGAGATGGATAGGCTAAATAACACAGGAAATCTTAGAATCAGGCAATCCACAAACACTGTTAAACAGTACATTGAGGATTTTGGTCTTTGTGATGTTTGGCGTTTATTCCATCCCACAAAAAGAGCTTATCCCTTCTTTTCCACAGTTCATCAATCATACTCCAGGCTACATTATATCTTGGTTAACAGTTCCTTGTTGAGCATAGCTACGGAAGCACAGATCCACCCCATTACTATCAGTGACCACCCACCAGTTTCCCTGACTCTTAAAAACAAAACATCACCACCTTCATTAAGGAGCTGGAGGTTCAATACATCGTTGCTCAGAGACCCTAACTTTATAGATTTCTTTGCTAAAGAATGGTCCTCATATCTTCAAAATAATGACCACCCAGGTATTTCCTCATGCCTTTTATGGGAGGCCGGGAAAGCAGTCATGAGAGGAAAAATAATCGCCTTCTCATCCCACAAAAAAAGAAAAGAAAACTCTAAACTAGTGGATTTAGAGCAAAAAATCAGACTGTTAGAGGAAACCTACAGCAACTCTCCGGATGATCAAACTCTACAACAAATAAAGAAAGTAAGAATTGAATTAAATGAAATAACTAATCAAAGAACACAGTTTTTATTACAGAGACTACACTTGGAGAGGTTTGATCACAGTAATAAATCTGGGAAATATTTGGCAAATCAACTCAAAATAAACAAAGAGAAGACAACTATTTCATCAGTCATAGACCTAACAGGAAATGCAACACATGATCCAGCTGCAATAAATTCAGTTTTTAAAAACTTTTACCAATCTCTCTACTCATCCCAAATTGATCCTTCTGACAATGACATCAATAGTTTTCTTAATAGCATAGATTTGCCTAGACCAACAGAAGAACAAATCACAGCCCTGGAGTCCCCTCTTACTAAAGAAGAACTACATAAAGCATTAACCAACATGCCTAGTAAAAAAGCCCCAGGACCAGACGGCTTCCCTGCAGAATTTTATAAAGAGTTTTGGCATATCTTGGCTCCCATTTTTCTCAGAATGACAATAGAAATTAAGGACAACAATTATCTACCTCCAAATATGAATTCTGCTAATATAATCTTACTTCTGAAACCTGGAAAAGATCCCACATCACCATCCAGCTATCGACCCATATCGCTGATTAAGCAGATCCTAAAATAATCTGCAAAGCCTTGGCAGGAAGGCTGGAGAAGGAAATTTCCTCTCTAATACATCCTGACCAAACAGGTTTTATAAAGGGTAGACATTCATCTACCAACATGCGCAGATTAATCAACCTCATAGATTATACAACCATCAACAACCGAGAAGCAACCATTTTGTCACTGGACGCAGAAAAGGCATTTGATCGGGTCAACTGGAAATTTTTAATAGCCACCCTGAACAACTTTGGCTTTGGAAAATCATTTATTAACTGGATTAAAATATTATATGCCTCTCCTAATGCTCGTATCAGAACAAATGATCAAACATTTCCAAGCTTTAATTTACAAAGAGGAACCAGACAAGGCTGTCCACTATCTCCGTCCTTATTTGCACTATTTATTGAACCTCTAGCTGCTGCAATTAGGCAAAGTCGAGACATTGAAGGCATTCAAACCAAAAATTTAGAACACAAAATAAGTCTTTATGCAGATGATGTTTTACTATTTACTCCAAATTCACAATCTTCCATCTGCCAAATCATCTCCCTAATTAATAGATTTTCCTCAGTTTCAGAATACTCCATAAACTGGTCTAAAAGCACAATTCTACCAATTAATTGCAATTATCTAAATACGTTATCTATTAAAATACAAACAGACAACATAAAGTACTTAGGTATAAATATCTCCACTAGGCTTTCTGATCTATTCAAGCTAAACCACACCCAACTACTTAAAACAACCGAGGCTGATCTCACTAGATGGAAAACTCTACCCATTTCTCTAATCGGGAGAGTTGCAACCATAAAAATGACGATTCTCCCCAAAATTAACTCCCTGTTTTCAATGATTCCTTCCAAACCTCCAACTACTTGGTTTTCAAATCATTAGACTCATTCATTTCCCAATACCTCTGGGAAGGTAAACCCCCACGGATCAGTTTAAAAACTATTAAAAAACCTAAAGATAGAGGAGGACTAGGCCTTCCAGACTTCCAGGACTACTACTCCGCGAACAGATTATGTTATGTACAAAAATGGCTGAATCCTGGTGTGCTAGATGAATCCTGGCTAGACATAGAACAAAATCTCTGTGATAACCTAGATATTTCTAATTTACCTTTCTTCAGTTCTAAAATTAAACAACACAATTGCTTCAGAAGTTTAAACATCAGCTCATCCTTAACAGCTGGGTGGGATTTTCTTAAAAAAAAAACAACCTCACATTATTTCCATGTAAACTTACCCCCATTTGGAACAACCCTGATATTTTGATTAACAAAAACATGATTCACTTTGCTTCATGGAAGAACAAAGGAATCCAGCAGTTTTAGCATATAATTCAGAATAGAAAATTTATGTCCCTCTCAACGTTATCCTCAACCTATGGAATTAATATAAACAAATTTCTAGAATATCAGCAACTTAAATCAGCTATAAGCACTAAATACTGCCTGACCCAAATAGACCTAGACCTTCCCCTTACAGTAACACATTTCATTGACCTTAAAAATCCCAAGCTCACCTCCAAAATTTATAAGATGTTATCGGACATAGATGAAACAATTTACTTACCCATGACAAAATGGGAGTCTGAGCTATCATTGAATTCTAGTGATCAATTTTGGCTACAGATCTGTTTGAATACCTTTAATATTACCAAAAGCCCTAATTTGCAACTTATTAAATACAAGATTCTCCACAGAACTCACTACACTGGACAGAGGTTATGTAAAATGGGTCTCAATCAGTCTGCTATATGCACACAGTGCATAGGTAACAACATAGACGACTATTTGCATGCCCTGTGGTTCTGTCCACCTGTCCAATCATTCTGGCGTAAGGTTTGTGAGGATTTATCAGTCTGGTTTAGGGCTGGACGATATGAGGAAAACTTGCGATATGCGATATTAGTGA
Source organism: Oryzias sinensis (assembly GCA_037389245.1). NCBI lineage: Eukaryota > Metazoa > Chordata > Actinopteri > Beloniformes > Adrianichthyidae > Oryzias > Oryzias sinensis. The sequence goes on from JAUDJI010000031.1 coordinate 172,418, forward strand.
TCAATATTGCGATAACAATAAATTTGCGGTAAATAAACAAATAGAAAAAGAAACAAAAACATCATTCCCATTTCATTGAAACAGTTTAAAAATTATACTCCAAATGACCGTCATCGACTTGGGGGACAAACATCTAACATAATAGGCCTCCATCTGATTGGTCAACAATGGGAAGTCGTCCATCTGATTGGTCAAAGCACAAAGGGATTTATTTGATTCATTAAATGCTTCAAGCTGCTAGAAGATTGTTTTAACACATTTTGGGTTTGCGATTTATTGCGATATTCGCCGTCTTTTGCGATATGCATATTGCAGAGCTGGATATTGCGATAACGATAAATTTGCGGTATATTGTGCAGGCCTAGTCTGGTTTAATCATAAGATTCCTGCTTGCCCCAAATTCTGCTTATTAGGTGACCTGAATAACATCAACATGGAATCTAACAAGGCTTATATGGTTCTCACCGCTGTATGTATTGCAAAGAAAACTATCCTCCTAAACTGGAAATCTAAAAATAATCTTAGCATCAACCACTACAGAAACCTCATGTCAGAGCATATTAGTTTAGAGATAATGTCCTCCACAAAAAACCTGTTGGCTTCAGACTCTCCCTGGCTCCAGCTGATTAGTCACATCACCTGGTAGGGGTGGGATGGTTATAGGTTGGGCCGGGTCCTGGCTGGTTGGGTGGGCCGGGGTGGGTTTGGGGGGGTAGGCTCTGCCGGGCCTGCTGTTCTCCCGGCTCAGGGCTGTGGTTGCCCGGGTGGTGTGGTGGTGGGGGCGCACACTCTGCCGGCAACTTGGCAGGGGTTCCTGGGCGGATGCCCTCTGGGCGCAGGATAGGCAGTGCGGCTGACCGGGAACGGCGGCCGGGTGCCGTGCTGGGTGGCTGGTCGCCGTGGCAGGGGCTGGGGGGGCTTGGGGCCTGGGGTCTTCTGCCCATGGCCGGTGTTTCGCCCGTGGCCGGTAGTTGGCGTGTGGCCTGGCCCC
>JAUDJI010000032.1:0-27386 GCA_037389245.1 Oryzias sinensis
GCTGCTCTGATTGGCTGACTGTTGTCCTGAAGCCTGTCATCATTCTCTTCAGAGCTTCACTGAGAAGCTGCAGCTTCACAGGAAACTCTGCATCTTTGCTCTCAGACTAACTTTAGGACCAAACATCTGGAAGCAGCTGGACTGACTCCAACCCTCTACTGACCTCAGAGTCTGCAGTTTGGAGTTTGGACTCTCCACCAGATCCTGGAGCTGCTGAACATCTGAAGAATGAAGGTCGTTTAACCTAAGGTCCAGTTCTGTCAGGTGGGACGGGTTGGACTTCAGAGCTGAGACCAGAGCAGCACAGCTGGTCTTTGACAACCTGCAGTCCTTCAACCTGAATCCAGAACAAAGAGTTGAGTTTAAAGACAAAGTTCATGTTTTTCATCCTTCACTTCTTCTAAAGAGTTGAGAGCTGAAGAAGATCAGAAAGTTTAGAAAAAGTCCAAAGATGTGAAGCAACAGCAGCCGATCAGAAGAGTCCAGCAGAAGCAGGGAAGAAGAACATTCAGGAACATTCAGGACAACATGCAGCTGCTTCAGGAAAGAAGTCCAGATGTGTGAAAGTCAAACATCAGCCTGTGGCTGCATAGAATAGAATAGAATGCCTTTATTGTCACTGTACACATGTACAATTCGCATCACACACACATGCAGTGAAATTAAACCGCTCACTATTCAGTGCAAACATGCAAGAGAGAAGTAAACTCGCACAATAATATAATAATAAATAAAATAATTTCACAAAATGAAGAGCACCATATACGAAGTACAATCTACAAAAGAACAAAATGTACATTAGAAATTTCTGCAGAGAGGTAGTTATAACAAACACAAAATCCTGCTGTGCCCATGAATGCAGAGATATATTGCACATAATGTATTGCACAAATTGAGATGGTTTGACATGATGGGATGCACATAGTGAGAGAGAGAGACATGGGGGTGGAGCTGTCAGTGACCGTGCATTTGGGAGTTCAGGATGGTTATGGCTTTTGGGAAAAAACTGTTTTTAAGGCGGTTTGTCCTTGACCTGATGCACCTGCATCCAAACCAACTGATGTTTCTGCAGCAACAGCAGAAAAAGTCCACTTCCTCTTTCTGCTCAGCTCTTCTCCAAACAGCACTGAATCATGGGAGAATTTCAGCAGCAGGATGCTGGAAAGTCTTCCTCCCAGTTTTCAGGAGATGATCTTCCAGTCCTTCTCTGCTGCAGCCCTTCAAGCAGAGACTTTGAGCTCCAACAGATCAAAGCAGAGAGAAGAAGGAAGTGATGAGGAAGAGTCAGCAGCAAATGTTGGACATTGATCCCTGATCAAGCATGACTTCAGCTCTGAATGAAGAGTCAGAAGCTGCTGGGAGCTTTGATGGATGATGTGATGATGTTTGTGGATGAAAAGGTGAGGATGTTTGTGGAGGATGTGTCTGTCAGAGCAGCATCCAGCTGCAGCAGGACTCTGTCACTGTCTGCTCACAAACATCAGCCGCTGGACTCTCAGCTGCATCTGCTGAAACACAGCAGCATGACTCAGAGTGCATGTGAGCGTGCACGGCTGCTTCTTCTGCATGCGCTTTAAAGGAGTCTGTTGGAGCAAAGACACAAAGAAGAGCTGATGGCTGCAAGCAGAACTTTGTGGAGCATAAATGTCAGCAGACAGCTTTGAAACAAGCAGCTGCAGGAAGAAAAGAAGAAGTTCTTCTGCAGATCTTTGAGGAGAACAAGCAGCTGCAGGAAGAAAAGAAGAAGTTCTTCTGCAGATCTTTGAAGAGAACAAGCAGCTGCAGGAAGAAAAGAAGAAGTTCTTCTGCAGTTCTTTCAAGAGAACAAGCAGCTGCAGGAAGATGCTGCTGCAGATCAGATTCTGGACATTTCTTTTCACTGTGGGTCAACACAACGTTATCATCATATTGATCTGAACACAACTGAAACATGTAGTCTGACCTCAGAGACTGCAGTCTGCAGTCTGGACTCTTCAGAAAACCACACAGATGAACAACTCCCGAATCCTGCAGATGGTTCCAGCTCAGGTCCAGTTCTGTCAGATTAGACGGGTTTTTCTTCAGAGCTGAGACCAGAACTTTACAGCTGATCTCTGACAAACTGCAGCTCCTCAACCTGTAATCAGACAGAAAAGTGTGTTCAGGAGCAGTGATGGAGCTGGAGGTCCAGGAACTTGGTCCATTCAGTCAGGTGGGACCCGCCCTGATGACAGACTGACAGATGACATTTTCACTGTTCAGCAATTTCTCTTGTATTTTGGTGCAAAAACATGATGATTGTTAGGAGTCAAAGCTCTATCTCCCCCTCTGTTCACCAGCTGAAACCATTCCAGAGTACTGAACGCACTTCATCTCCCAGCAACCCCAGCACATACTTTCTGAAAGCCGCACACCTGACTCTCATTCACTCAATTAAGCACAGCATACTTAACCCTTCTGCTATCTGAGATGACCCCATCCTACGGAGATGGAAAACTGGTCATATGATAGGGGATTCAAATTTTCAGTGGCTAAAAACAAAATGCATGTTTTTTACTAGAAAACGAGAAACTGTTTTGAACTTAAAATTATATGGAGAAGTAATGGAGCAAGTGCATAGTTTTAGGTATAATTATCCTCCTGAGACCTGGCCCAGTCATTTATGTCCTCTATAATGGACATTTTATTTACCTGTGTATTTCTAAGAAATTAAGAGATACCTTTCCAAATCCTACTCTACTCTGTAGAGGACATCCTGGGCTTTCCAGCTATGTGTCTTGTAATGAGTTTGCATGCTGGGAACTTAAAGTTTTACCTCAACCAAGATGGCTGCCATACCATTTACCTCATCTTAAGGAGACGTGAGTGGCAAGTCAAATATTCTCTATCTATTCCTTTTTTTTTACCATGATAATTATATATATTCTCTGTCATAAACATGTCAGGAACAATATTTTTAGATTCAGGAAAAAATAACTTAAATAACTTGATTTTTTCTTTGTGTTTTTTAAACAACCATCAAATCGTGTTTACACCTGTACTACCAGGGCGCCCTGCCTATCAAGATGACGCCAAAGTTTGTTCATACCGGAGTCCAATCTCGTACTTTTCACAGTACATTGATAACATTTTCGAGGATCTGTTTTTGATTTAGTTGTGTTCCAACTACCGGGGAATCCCACTCCTCAGCCTCCCTGGGAAAGTCTAGGCCACAGGACTGGAGAAGACAGTCGGTCCGATTGTCGAATCTCAGATCCAGGAACAAAAGTTCAGTTTCCGTCCTGGTCGTGGATCAGTATAACAGCTCTACACCCTCTTTAGGGTGCTGGAGGGAATGCAGGAGTTCGCTCATCCAGTCCATATTTGGTTTGTGCATTTGGAGAAGACATTCGACTGCGTCCCCCTTATCCTGTGGAGGGTGCTATGGGAGTATGGGGTCCAGGGAGCCTTACTGAGGTCTGTCCAGTCTCTGCATGACCGGAGCAAGAGGTTTGTTCGCACAGCCGGCAGTAAGTCAAACATGTTCCCAGTGCATGTTGGACTCCGGCAGGGATGCTCTTTATCACTGGTTCTGTTGATAGTTTTTATGGACAGAATTTCTAGGGCACAGGCAGGGGCCGGAGGGGGTCTAGTTTGGGGAACACAGGGTTCCATCTCTGCTCTTTGCAGATGACTTTGTCCTTTTGGCATCATCAACCTGGGACCTCCAGTGTGCATTAGGATGGTTTGTGGCCGAGTGTGAAGCGGCTGGGATGAGGATCAGCACGGCTAAATCTGAGGCCATGGTTCTCGACCGAAGAAAGGTAGTTTGCCCTGTCTTGGTGGGTGGAGTGTCCCTGCCCCAGGTGGAGAAGTTTAAATATCTTGGAGTCTTGTCCATGAGTTGGGGAAGACAGGAGCAGGAGATTGACAGGCAGATCGGAGCAGCTTCCATAGTTATGCGGTTACTGTACCGGTCCGTTGTGGTGAAGAGAGAGATGAGCCAATAAGGAAAGCTCTCAGTTTACCGGTCGATCTTCCTCTGTAGCAGATGGTCCAACAAGTAACAAAAGAGTGATGCAGAATTTTATTGTTTTAGAACAAAATTCAATGTTTTTTGGGTGAATATCACTCTAAAGATTTAATCTGCTCCTTTTTCCTGTTTTTTCAAATTGAATTCTATTTTCACAGAAATATCGTCCTGTTGTCCTCTACAGTGGACGTGTTGGGGAATTAAAATAAAAAACATTAAAAAAAATTAAATTGTAAGGTGTTTTTTAGGCCCTAATAGATAAGAAATCACACAAAAACAGAAATTGTAAGATGTTGAAATTGTAAGAAATTTTTTTCTCGGTTCTCAGGAGGATCTGGGAGTTATATTTAATACAAAGTTGAAATAGAGAGAGAATATTGATAGTATAGTAGGGAGATATAAGAAAGTCATAAATATAAGGAGATGCTTGAAAGGCATTTGGTGGGGAGCTAGTGCACAGGCTCTAAAACAAACGTATGTTACAATGATTAGGTCAGTCGCAGATTATGGAATTATTGTTTACAATACAGCTTGAAAAACGCTGTTACATAAAATAAACGTCATCCAAAATCAGACATTGAGAATATGTATTGGGGTTATGAGGTCAACTCCTGCTGTGTCATTACAAGTTGAAATGATAAACTGAAACATGGAGTCTGACCTCAGAGTCTGCAGCCTGCAGTCTGGACTCTTCAGAAAACCACAAAGATGAAGAACTCCTAAATCCGTCAGGTTTCTGTTCACGCTCAGGTCCAGTTCTGTCAGATTAGACGGGTTTTTCTTCAGAGCTAAGACCAGAGCTTCACAGCTGATCTCTGACAATCTGCAGTTCTCCAACCTAAAATCAGACAGAAAAGTGTGTTCAGGAGCAGTGATGCAGCTGGAGGTCCAAGAACTTGGTCCATTCAGTCAGGTGGGACCCGCCCTGATGACAGACTGACAGATGACATTTTCACAGTTTAGCAGTTTCTTTTGGATTTGGACCCAAAAACATGATCATGAATGAAAATGCAGTAGATCAGAAATGACTTTAAAGTGAAGTTAAAAAAGACGAGCAATTGAAATATTTGTCATCATGAATTATTAATTACTAAATACATTTTCAAAATGCATAGTAGAAATGCAGATTGAACTGACAGTTGGGAAAATTAATTTTCATTAAAGTTATGGAACAAAAAAATAGGACAATTTAAAATCCAATAGATTTTACTTTGATTTCGAAAATATCAGATTAAATTGCATTTCTTCATCTTAAATCCTAAATTGTAAAATGCATGTTTAAATGACTTCATCACATTGCAAAGTGAATTGTCCATTGAGAACTGAAGATCACTCTGAATTATGAGTAAAAACAAAATTCCATTGGAAAAGTTTTATCACATTTCAAAAGATCCAACACAAAATCGAAAGAAAAATGAAAGTTTAAACCTCCTGCAGATATATTACAGAGGATAAAGATTTAAGAGAATAAAGTTGCTGATTCATGAAACCTTCGAAAACAGACATTGAAGAATGTTCCAACAGCAAAGCTAAATTAAACCTGTTAAGCCTGTTAAGAACCTTTAGCACAGAAAATTCTCCTCTGTGTTACAGAAAAAAACACAATGTGTCTAGATTTTTACAAATAATTGGGATTACCCGTTTGACCCTGAAGAACTCATGACTAGTTCAGATAGTTAACTGCACATTTAAAGGGGGAGAAATGACAAAGCAATGCCATATTTGAGTGTGTCTGAAGGTCACAGACACGACAAGAGTCTGAAGAATCAAAGTCAACAGATCATTCTGGCTGGAAGTGTGAATCTTCAATTAGAGAGTAGATTTCCACAGCTGTGACAGCATTAATGTTTCCACTTGAACTGTTGGAGTTTCCATGAGGTTCAACACAGATTCAGATGAAGACTGAAGAGGACACAAAAGAAACCAGCATTCAGTTGTTCCATGGAAAGATTCTGCAGACACTAAACACTCTGGTTCCTTTCAGATCAGAGGAACAAAAAGCACATTTAGAAACTTGTTGAAATGTTGGATTTCATGTTGAAGTTTTGGAAATAAACTATTGAAAGTGTAGAAAAATCCAGGTCAGCACAAAGTTTCTCTGCAGAAACTCAAAGATGTTCACCACAATCAAAGAATGAAGCAGAGCTAAACTTTCCTTTCTTTCTTTTCCTGACTTGAAAAAGCAGGCTGTGCAGAAAAACAGCTGAAAAAGTCTTTAGCTCTCCTCTGAAAGCATTTCCTGACATCTCTAAACTGTAGAGGGGCCTTGAAAAACATGAGGATCCAAGGGGCCCAAAATGTCTGAATGTGGCCCTGAAGAGGAGCCACTGATGGTTCTGCTGGTAGTTTAAGGGTTTCAGCTGGTTCTGCTGGTAGTCAAAGGGTTTCAGCTGGTTCTGCTGGTAGTCTGAGGTATTCAGATGGTTCTGCTGTTAGTCTAAGGGTTTCAGCTGGTTCTGCTGCTCCCAAAGTTTTTTTTCTGATCCCAGAAGTCCTTTAGGATATTTGTATCGGGCCACATCCAGCACGGTGTGATTATATCTGGCCTTAGGGCTGGTCGATGGATCAATTTCTGTTTTATCCATAATTTGAATTAGTTGTTTTAGAGCAGGGGTCTCCAACCTTTTCTGCTCACTGAGCTACTTTTGCATAATGAAACAGTCGGAGAGCTACTTTTGTTAGATAACAGATATTTTCACTTGAAATTTTCACACTGAACAACTGAAAACAGCAAAGTTAAAAACAAAACACATAATGTGTTGAAAACAGTCTTAACTTTTGTATAAGGTTTAGTCAGTGAGAAACTTGGCACTGCATAGATTTAATCAGAGAGCTGTAAGCTACATAGTATCCACTGATGTTTACTCTGATGGAGTCATTACAGTTTTTCTCCATTGGTTTGGCTCATTTCTTGAAACAGAAATTACATTCTCAAAAAAACATGGACAAACTTCCAAACCACTCTGCAATTGTTCACAACAGAATGGCATTTCTCATTAGTTTCATCAAATTTCAAATGTCTTAGTACATGTCTCAATGTCTCAGTACATCTTTCAAATGATTAAGTACAGGTAGCCTTCATTAGCACAGATTCCAAGTGAATAGATCTTGTTGATCTAAACTGATTGTTGATTCTCAGTCTAATGGTTGTTCACTCCAAAATGATTCAGCATCATTTCATTGTGTAAGTCATCACATGCACAATAGTCTGTTCAATTGTCAAAATCAGTCAGAACATAATACCATGAATATGACAAATGAATCCACTGGAACATTTGATACATTTATTACAGCAATTGACAGTCAGGTGAAACTAGAACTTGACTAACGAAGGAGGAAGTCCCAGGCCAGCGAGGGGGCAATATGACTATGTGTGCTGCCATATCTGAGAATGTTGTGGCCACTCACATCACCAGTCTTGGCCCATACAATACACAGAAGATCCTCAACTTCTTTGACCACCTTCATTTTGATTTGATCCCTGAAACTGAGAGAGGTATCTTAGGGCCTCACCTACCACTATATGTTATTGTATGGGACAATGTGAATTTCCACCATAGCCCCGCTCATCAGGGCCTGGTTCACTACTTATCCAAGGATGGTCATAGTGTTCCTACCACCTCACTCTCCTTTTCTCAATACTGTTGAGAAGTTTTTCTCCGCTTGGTGGTGGAGATTGTATGAGCATCGAGCTCAAGATCAGAGGTCCCTGCTCAAAGCCATAGATGCTGCGTGTGAGGATGATACAGAAGATCAGTGTAGGGGATGGTTGCCACATGCACGCCGTTTCTTCCCTCGTTGCATCACAAGGGAAAAATACGCTGTGATGTGGACAAGAATCTGTGGCCAGACAGACAGCAGCGTGTGGACAGACACCAGGGTGAGGACGATGGACAAGAGAGGGAGGGTGAGGACAGCAACCAATGAAGAACTGTCAGTTATGTAACTCAAGAATTATATACAGCACTGTAGGCTGCATATAATTTTCAGTGTTTTTTGTTTGTGTTTAAATTATAAAGTATATTATGCTGTATACATTTTCTTTTTATTCTGATGTATGAAAGTTACTTTATGTGTGTGAATGATAATGGTTACAATTTCCTTGGCAGTATAAGTGCAATGTGTTCTGTTACTGTAAACCTTAGAGGCTACTCTTACCCTAAAATCCTTTTTTTCAGTTTTGTACAAAGTTTTATTCTGTTAGCTATACAAAAACAGTACAGTTACCATTGTCAATAAAGGACTGAGGTACAACTGAAAGGTGGACATGAGGGTTATTTCAATGGTCCTCTGCTATAGTGACAAAACATCTAATCATTTTGACCTGCAGTGCTTACACAATGCCAAAGGGACAAAGTATTTTGGGGGCACTGACTGTTTAGATGAGAAGGAAATTTATTTTTGACACATGAGTGAATTGCTTTGGGAGAGATATGGCTTTTGCAGGTTAACCATGGTGTTGTGCCGAACCATCCACATTATTTTGAGAAAAGCACTAAGAGTGTTGAGAACGTCCGGTCTAATCAAGAAATGAGCCAAAGCAATTGAGAAGGATCTTTGCCTTTTTGGTGGCACTGACTCTTTACATGGGAAAGGAATTTAGTTTTGAAGCATGAGTGAACAGTCTTGGGAGATATATTAGGTTATCCAAGTTAGCTATTGTGTTGTGCTAAACTGTAATACTGTTTTGCCAAATGATCTTAGAGTTTTGAGAATGTAGTTTCTGTTTCAAGAAATGAGCCAAACGAATGGAGAAAAACTGTAAAATGCTCATCTGTTAGTCTGGTTCTGAACCTTGACTTACTGACATTCATGTCAGAAAAGGCAGATTCACGAAAATATGTCGACCCAAATACTGCTGCTGTCACTCCTATACTTAAAAAACCAGGATTAGACCCCTCCAACTTAAATAATTTATGCCCTTTTTCCAATCATCTGTTCATCTCTAAAATTCTTGAAAAAAGCTGTTGCAGAACAAATTCAAATTCATCTTTCTCACAATAACTTATATGAACAATTCCAGTCTGACTTCCGTCCCCGAAACAGCACAGAACTGGCTCTCCTCAAAATCTCCAATGACCTCCTCCTTTCTGCTGATTCTGGTAATTGGTAATTTGGCCACACCCAGAAATCAGAGCTCTCCATTTAGTGTTTGAGATCCCAGCAGAGAGAAAAAGGAAGTCATGAAGAAGTTCCTAATTTCTGCAGTTAAGTGTCAAGACAGCTTCGTCATCATATTGATCTGAACACAACTGAAACATGTTGAAGCTGAAGGTTACGATTTGTATTTCAAAAGCAGAACAAATCGGATTGGAGGGGGAGTTGCCCTTTATATTGACAACGGTTTAAAATGAACCATTACCATTTCGTATTATGGACATGTTATATTGCTCTTTGGTTTTACCTGATTTTACATATTGTATTGAAGTTTGATGACATACATATGAAACTAATATAATGCCCTTAATTCTATTACAGAAGAGAGTTATTCAAATTATTCATAAAGATAAATTTGGATATCACACAAATTAACTTTTCATTAAGTCAGGTTTATTAAAACTTAAAAATGTAATTGGATTGCAGACCTCATTAGTTATGTTTAAAGCCAGAGACAGAGATTTACCTGAAGACTTACAAAAGCTTTTTATTTTCACCACAGGAGACGAAAATCATAGGAGAAAATTTGATTTCAAACAACAGATTCCTCGAACAACATTAAAGCAAAAGTGTTTGTCTATAGCAGGGGTAAAAATGTGGAAATCCCAGGAGAATCAGTTAAAAAGTTGTCAAAATATTATTTAATTTAAACAGATGTATAAAGCTAAACAAATTAGTTTGTACAAACTTGACTGTTGAACGGAATGTTTGGAAAGTATGTATTAAATGAATGGAATGTATTTACTGTTTATTTGAACTGTATGTAGTGAAATCTGAGCACAGGTGATGGTGTGAGAAATTCAAATATGATTCAATGTTTAAAAGGGAGCAGACAATTATAAGAATTGTATTCTTCAATTCTGCTCCCTTCCAGTCATGAAAATGTTTACTATGTAAGACAGCCATGTAAACTTATTGGACATCAATAATTTTCATGAAAGGAACAAATAAATAAATGAAATGAAATAATATGAAAATGAAATGTAGTCTGACCTCAGAGTCTGCAGTCTGCAGTCTGGACTCTTCAGAAAACCACACAGATGAAGAACTCCTGAATCCTGCAGCTTCTGGTTCACGCTCAGGTCCAGTTTTGTCAGATTAGACGGGTTTTTCTTCAGAGCTGAGACCAGAGTTTTACAGCTGATCTCTGGCAAACTGCAGTTCTCCAACCTGAAATCAGACAGAAAAGTGTGTTCAGGAGCAGTGATGCAGCTGGAGGTCCAGGAACTTGGTCCATTCAGTCAGGTGGGACCCGCCCTGATGACAGACTGACAGATGACATTTTCACTGTTTAGAAATTTCTCATGAAAGTGTCTGCAATGCCATGTCAGGCAAAAGTTGCTTTCAGCTTCTGGATAATGACATTAGATGTGGTGCCGTTCATTTTGTCAAGTTTAAAATATCTGCTGTAATAGTCAATGTTGATGTAGCTGTCATTATTCCAGGTGAAGAGGTCTAATGCAAAACCTTGCCATGGTCTCTGGGGAATCTTATGATTATATTATATTATAATTATTGTTTCTTTTGTATTTGCAGTTCAATTCTCAAGACATTGTGTACAGTCCTTTACCATATTTTCAATCTCTGTTCATTCCAGGCCAGAAAAGTATGTTGCGTGATATATGTTTATATTTTTCCATACTCATGTGCCCTACATGGACATGTGACTACATTTCTGCACGAAGTCAAACTGGAATGTTAATTTTTTCTCCTTTGAATACCATTCCATTAATCACAAATAATTCATCTCTGTGATTCCAGAACTCTGCAGCAACTTGAGGACATTTTCTCCTCTCCTCAGGCCATCTGTCATGAATGACTGTGTTAAGTACAGTCAGCTGAGTATCTTTGTTGGTTTCCTCTTGGATTTCATCGTCGCTGACAGGTAGATTGTCGTACACAGTGTGCACCTGCAGGTCCATTCCTCTTTTCATCCTGACCTGGCAATGATTTCCATTTTACTGAAAGCTTTTTTGTGCTGTGCATCCCATTCAAATTCACTAGACTCTTTCAGGAGTTGCCGCAAGGGAGCATTTACGTTAGAGAGACAGGGTGCAAACTTGGACAGATAGTTGACCATTCCCAGAACAGTTTCAAGAACACCTTTGTTTTTAAGGGGTTCCATCTCCTTGATGGCTCTAATTTTTCCTGAGTCAGGTTTGATGCCATCAGCTATGAGGCGGTGTCCGAAATAGCTTACTTTGGTGGCAAAAATAATGCTCTTGTCTGGATCCAGCCTTACATTTCTCTCTCTAGATTGTGAAGCACATATAGGACTCGTCTTGAAGGGTGTACTACAGGAGTAGCTTTTGGATCAAGATGGATTGAACACTCACCCGGGAATAATCTTATTCCTGAGAAGAGATCCTTGAATTCATTTATAATGTTTGTCTTTAGTGTCTGGCTCACAGACATCCCTAGCTGAATTAGGCCGAAGTCCAGGCAAGCTTTTAAACCTAGAACAGGGGGTGCTCTGTTGTCCACAACATATAGTTTTGGTCTTAATGCTTTGTCTTAATGTTTACACTTCACAGTATATTTGCCTCTTGCAAGTCGTTCCCTTCTATATCCATAGAGCGGGTGTGAGACTGGTTTCAGGCGCTCTAAACCTCTGATATTAAGCATATTTGTGGGAATGACATTAGCGGACAAACCCATGTCCAGTTTGAAATTTACAGTATTTTAATTGGGGCCAACATCAAGTTCTGCAAAAGCTTGTGTGTTACAGCCATTTCGTGTGATGAACTGCATCCAAAAACAGGTTGCTGCACTCAGATCCACTGTCATTCACTGTGTGAACACCTTTCTTTTGGTAAGAAGGACTGCTCACCATTGATACCACTACCATTGCTTGTTTACCCCCCCCAGGAATTGAACTCTGGTTATACAGTACATATACATACATATATGTGCTCTTTTGTCTTGCTCGTGTTTAGCAGCAGGTGGTTACCTTCACACCAGCCCACAAAGTCAGTGATGACCCCCCTGTACTCCTGCTCGTCCCCCCTGATACACAGCCCACAATGGCACTGTCATCTGAGAACGTCTGCAGATGACAGTGGTGGGAGTTGTAGGTGAAGTCTGATGTGTACAGGGTGAACAGGAATGGGGAGGGCACAGTCCCTTGAGGTGCCCCCGTGCTGCAGACCACCACATCAGACTCACAGTCATGCAGCCTCACAAACTCTGGCCTGTCTGAGGTACAGTAATTGATGGTCCAAGCATCCAGATGTTGGTCCACACCTGCAACCTCCAGCTTCCTCCTCAGCAGTGATGGCTGGATGGTGTTGAAAGGACTGGAGAAATAAAAAAAACATGACTCTCACAGTGCTCCCAGGGGCCTCCAGGTGAGACAGGCCTGATGCTGCAGGTGGATGATGGCGTCATCCACCCCGATGCCTGGTCGATATGCAAACTGCAGCGGGTCCAGTGCTGAGCTCACCTGGGTGCAGAGATGGCTGAGGATGATCCTCTCCGTGGCCTTCATCAGGTGGGAGGTTGAGGCGACAGGACTGAAGGGGTTCGGTTCCGTAGGACGAGGTATTTTTGGAACCGGAACCAGGCAGGAAGTCCTCCAGAGGACTGGTACCTTCTCCAGTCTGAGGCTCATATTAAATATGAACAGCATCACCTCACAGAGCTGGTCTGCACACTCCCTGAGGAGCCTGGAGGTGATGTTGTCAGGGCCTGTTGCCTTCCTGGCTTTTGTTCTCCTTAACTCCTTCCTAACCTGATTCAGGGTGAGGCAGAGGGGGGTTGGAGGGTGGGTGGGCGGTGGCTGGTCTGGTGCTGTGAGTCGTTGAGGGGGTCCCTTTGCTTCTGTTGGAAGAAGGGGAGAGTGGACTGCTTGGTGCTGAGGTGGTAACAGCTGGAGCTGGGAGGAGACGCCTGAACTGGAAAGGTGTGAAGAGGGGGCCGTGTTGGTGGAGACTGGGGACTGGGCAGAATCAAATCTGTTAAAGAACAGATTCAGTTCATTTGCCCAGGCTTGGTCACCTGTGACCTGGCGACCATTTCCAGCCTCACCGTGGCCCGAGATATTTTTCAGACCTCTCCACACATCACGGATGTTTTTTTGTTCCAGGCGCTGCTCCAGCTTCTTCCTGTAGCTGTCCTTGCACTTCCTGATGTTGTATTTCAGGTCCCTCTGTACTCTGTGTAGCTCCTCCTTGTCCCCAGAGAGAAAAGCCCTCTTCTCATTTAGGAGGGTCTTCAGCTCAGGAGTGACCCAGGGCTTATTGTTGGAAAAACACTGCACTGATTTTGTTTGCACTGTGTTTTCCACATAGAAATTGACATAGACCGTGATGCAGTTAGTGAGACTGTCAATGCCCCCTCCCTGTGTGGACTGCAGAGAACGTCCAAGTCTGTGGTGTTAAAACAGTCCCTTAGTCGCTCTGTTACCTCCTCAGTCCGGATTTTCACCGTTTTAAGCTGTGGTTTCTGCTGTTTCACCACTGGAGTGTAAGCAGAGGACAGATGGACCAGGTTATGATCAGAGCATCTTAAAGGGGGGAGGGGGGCAGAAGTATATGCATTCTTGACATTATCATATAAAAGGTCCAGAGTTTTCCTGTCCCTTGTATGACAGTTCACATACTGGGTGAAGTTGGACAGGGTGCAGACAGGGGTGCAGGCATGGTTAAAGTCCCCAGAGATCAGGATCAGGGCGTGCGGGTGTTGTGTCTGCAGCTGGGACACAGTGTTGTGCACGTGCCCACAAGCGGCAGCAGCGTCGGCCGACGGAGGGATGTAAACAGTGACCACCAGCACACGGGAGAACTCCCATGGGAGGTAGTACGGCAGTTCAATGTCTTTGCTGCAGTGCAATTCTTTCACAGTGATGTGGTTCGGGTTACACCATCTGTCATTCACAGACACCGCCCAACCACCACCTTTCTTCTTTCCGCTCTGCGTCGCCCGCACCAGCATGAATCCAGTTACTGAGACCACGGAGTTTGTGGTTTCCTGGTGGAGCCACGTCTCGGTGAAACACAGCAGGCTGCTCTTCCAATACACCCGCTGCAGACGCATGAGCGCCGTTAGCTCATCCAGCTTGTTAGAGAGAGAGCAGGCGTTTCCCATAGTAACGGATGGTAAATATGGCTTGTTCCTCCGTCTTCTCTCCCGGCGTTTAACTCCAGCTCTGCAGCCTCGTCGTTTCCTCTGTATTTCAGCTGGAATATCTGGCTTTCCAGCGAGGACAGGCTCAGCTCGGCCAAGAGCTAACAGCTGATCTCGAGTGTAAACAATGGGGCTGCATCCTAACGGATCCCCCGAGGTCCGTTCAAAAAGTTAAGACAAAAATAATAAAACAAAAATCAAAAGTATTGATGTTTCTGTCCTTTGTAGCAGAACTTCGTATTAATTATCGTAAAATACAAAATCACAAGTAAGGTGGAAGAAAATATTAAAAAACACAAAGTAAGGAGCACAAAAGGGTAGAGTTGCCCAGATTAGCTGCCACACACGCGGCGCCATGGTAAAAATATAATACTAATATATATTAAACATATATACCAAATAAAAAATAAAAACAACATCAGACTTTAACTTTAACCTGGTAGACGCCGGTCCTTGAAAATATTGTCTGACATTAAACAGATATGCGGCTACAGATCTGCAGGTTTACTCAATTCTTTCATTTCTCTTCACCAAAACTCTTCTTTCTCTGATTTTCCTCTCTAGTCTGACTTACACTTGTGTGTGTGCACGTGCATGCTCATGTGCTCTGCTGTGTCTGATTTGAACTTTGACCTCGGTCAGCTTTCAGGCAGGTTTGATCAGGATGACTATTCGGTCATTAGTTTGAGTTCTTGTTTGTTTTCTGAATCTTTAAACTCAGAAATCTGTCAAATGTTTCAACAGCTGAACTTTTTGTTGCCATGGAAACATCTTTGTTCTAAAGAAAATCTAAGCAACTGTTTTTTTCCACTGCAGAGTCAAAGATGTTCAATTTCAGGAAAATCCAGAAAATCTTTGAATCCAAACCTTTCAGTTTCAGTGAAGAACTACAAATGTAGAAAAATGAACCAACCAGCAGCTTCAATGTTCTGACCTCAGAGTCTGCAGTCTGCAGTTTGGACTCTCAAATCCAGAACACAGAACCTCCATGGAGGAACCCTCCAGGATGTTGCTGGTCAGATCCAGTTCTGTCAGGTGGGACGGGTTGGACTTCAAAGCTGAGGCCACAATTTTACAGTGAGTCTCTGAGAGTCCACATCGTTGTGAAAATCTGTGAAGAGGAACAAAGACAGAAACAGGTGATCTTATGATGAATTCAGGCTGTGATGAAGTTCCAGTTGGAACTTTCCGCCAGAACTTTCCAGGTCTTCTTTGTAGAAAGAGACTAAAGTGACTGTTTCTATTCTCAACGAGCTTTTCTAAATTTGTACTTAATGCTTTCTTGAAGCTGTTTAAATTGACATGGACACAGCACATTCTGGGGGTGAGGTCTTTTACCAGCTGACTGGCATGAAAGTGTTTCTTCACTTCTCTGCTCCTCTAAACTCTATGATGACTCAGCATTGATGTTCTTTTGGGCTTGAACGTGAAATTTAATCAAACTCTGCAGACGGCAGACTCATTTTTAAGAACAACGTCTGGATTTCATAAGAGTGATGGCCGGGGGAAGAAGCCGACTTTGTGGCGAGGGTTCTTGGTGCACATTGTCCTGACAGGAGAAGGCTGAAAAGGTAGTGTCTAGGATGAGAGGGGTCTTTTGTGATTCTGCCAGCTGCTTCCTGACCCTGGACCGGTACAGGTGCTGAATGGAAGGAAGACTGGATCCAATAATCTTCTCAGCAGATCTGATGAATCTCTGTAGTTTGTCCATGTTGTGTCTAGTTGCTGATCCAAATAAGACAGATTTGGTCAAGACAGACTCTATTATTGCAGAGTAGAAAAGAATAATTTTCTGCTTCAGTTTGTTCTTCTAGTCATCAAACTGTTTCATTCACATATCAAGGTTTTATCTAGAAAGAAGATGATGAACAGAAGAAAGAGCATTTTAGAAATGTGCTTCTGACATTGTGGAAATGAAAACATCCATTCATTCTGGACCGTCTGCTTTGTGTTCAAACCTTTCAGAAGATTCTGGATTGGATTTCATTTGGACAAATATGATCCTTCTTTGATCTTTAGCTAAATGATCATATGAGTGTTAAAAACAAACTGATTTTCTTATTTCATGTTTTTTATTTCTAATCATTTTCAAACCTTTCATTCTTTGTAAATCAATCTGAACACTGATCTGATTTATCATCACAATCACTTCTGGACTCACCTGAACTTTCTGCAGTTCCTCACAGCTGGGATCAGTCTCCGTTTTCCCTCATCTGATGATATCTTGTACTGGTTCAGGTCCAGTTCATCCAGAACCTCCTCTGACATCTGCAGAGTGAAGGCCAGAGCTGAGCAGTGGATCTCTGAGAGTTCCTTCTCTGATTTGTTCTCTGACTTCAGGAACTCTTGGATCTCCTGATGAACTGAGAGGTCCTTCATCTCCATCAGACAGTGATAGATGTTGATGCTTCTGTCAGGAGAGACTCCTTTAATGTTGATCTCCTTCAGTTTCTTGATGGCTCCCTTGATGGTTCCTGGGTTGTTCTGTCTCTGTCCCGGCAAGCCTCCTAAGAGTCTCTGGTTGGACTCCACAGAGAGACCATGAAGGAAGCGAACCAGCAGGTCCAGGTGTCCAGTTTGACTCTGCAGGGATTTCTCCATGACTCCACTCAGAAACTCATCCAGGGATGGGTTCTCCGTGTTCTCCTTCAGGAAGTCCTCAATTACCTTTTCTTTCCTGTTGGAGTAACAGTGAAACATGTAGACTGCAGCCAGAAACTCCTGAACGCTCAGATGAACAAAGCTGTAGACCGGTTTCTGGAAGATCCCACACTCTCTTCTGAAGATCTCAGTACAAACTCCAGAGTACACTGAGGCCTCTGTGACATCCAGACCACACTGCTGCAGGTCTTCTTGGTAGAACATGATGTTTCCTTTCTCCAGATGTTCAAATGCCAGCCTCCCCAGCTTCAGAAGAACTTCCCTGTCAGTCTCTGTCAGCTCTTGTGGACTTGTCTGATGTTCCTGCTGGTACTTGTTCTTCTTCCTCTTTGTCTGGACCATCAGGAAGTGGGAGTACATGTCAGTCAGGGTGGTGGGCAGCTCTCCTCTCTGCTCTGTGGTCAGCAGGTTTTCCAGAACCACAGCAGTGATCCAGCAGAAGACTGGAACTTCACACATGATGTAGAGGGACATGGAGCCCTTGATGTGGCAGATGATTCTGCTGGACAGCTCTCCATCTGGGAACCTCTTCCTGAAGTACTCCTCCTTCTGAGCATCATTGAAGCCTCGGACTTCTGTCAGTCTGTCCACACATGAAGCAGGGATCTGATTGGCTGCTGCAGGTCTGGAAGTGATCCAGACCAGAGCTGAGGGCAGCAGACGTCTCTGGATGAGGTTAGTGAGCAGCACGGTGACTGTGGACTTGTGTGTGACATCAGACACCAGCGGACTGTTGTTGAAGTCTAGAGAAAGTCTGCTTTCATCCAGACCATCAAAGATGAACAGAAGTTTGCAGTCAGACAGCTGTTCTGCTGGGATCTTCTGGAGTGTTGGATGGAACAGCTGGATTAGAGTGAGAAGACTGTGCTGCTCATCTCTGATCAAGTTCATCTCCCTGAAGGACAGAGGAACCACAGCACTGATGTCTTGGTTCTCCAAGCCCTCGGCCCAGTCCAGAGTGAACTTCTGCACTGAGAAGCTTTTTCCAGCTCCAGCAACTCCGCTGGTCAGAACCACTCTGATGGATCTGTGTTGGTCAGGGAGGACTTTGAAGATGTCTGGGTTCTTGATTGCAGTGTCATGGAGCTGGTTGGTCTTGGTGGTGATCTCCAGCTGCATCACCTCATGTTGGGTGTGAGCCTCTGGTCTCAGTCCCTCTGTGATGTAGAGCTCAGTGTAGACCCTGTTGAGGAGCGTTTCTCTTCCTGCTTCTTCAGTTCCTTCAGCCACATGTTGACTTCTGCTCCTCAGACTGATCTTATGTTCTCCAAACATCTCCTGCAGACCAACATCTGCTGACAGAGCAGAGAAGAAAGCTCCTTCATGAGGGTTCCACATGTTTCCAGAAGAATCCATCAGCAGATGATCAGGCTCTGACTCACCAGCTCTGGCTCTTTCTACAGACTGGGGTCCGCTCCTCTTCTTCTCTCTGTGGACACTAAGGAGAAATGGGTCCAGCATAAAAAACATATGCAAAAAATATGTCTGCAAATCACCTGTGTCAATTAGTCTAAGCAGTAAAGTGCAGTCAGGGAAGGCACAGCCTCACTTGCAAAATATAGCTCAAATTGTTCATAAATTATATAAGATTAATATTTTTTATTTAAAAAAAGACAGATATTATTTTTTAGAAATGACTATTCTATGATTACATTTTTCTGTGTGTGTTTTCTTTTCTTCTTCTTCTTTGTTTAACTCTTCCTGTCCAACAGTTGAGCAAACTGATGAGAGCTGAAGGCCTCTTGGGTTGGACATATTTTACTTTTACAATCTATCTATGTATCTTCTGACAAACCAGATGTATATTTGAATAAATCCCTTTTGTGATTTAGACTAAAATTTGTTCATATTATTTATATGTGTGACAGTTTTTTTGTTGGACTGGACGGAAAAGAAAAGGAGGGAGAAGAGAGAGGGACTGTGGCGGGGTCCCGCCGAGAAAAGATGCAGAGGAGCCAAGGTGAGGAGGTTCTGTGTTTATTGTCAACACTGTTGCTACAATGAGCACCACGCAGGGCCAGGCAGCACACAGCACACACTGTCACTCCCCTCGTGTCACCACCTGCAGTGCTCCCTCTTAAATAGGACGCCACGCCCACGGGGCATTGCTCTCTATTCCCGTCCAGGTGGCACCACAGGTAGCAATCAGAAAATACAAAATACATAAATACACAAACAATAAAACCTGGTGTGGCCCCCCCTTGGCATCTGACGGTGCCACACCGTCACAGGGACGTTGGGAGAGAGTGTGATTATGGAAGGTTCGTAAAATCCTGCAAGGCAGAGGGCGCTGGTGACTTTTAAAACTGAGTAAAGAAACGGAAAACTTCTTCAATCAAGTTATTGATGTGTTTCTTCAGAAAGAGCGGTGCACAGACTTGATATTTGAAAAACACTTTCTGGCTCCTCTCTCTCTGTGTGGGGTGGGTGGGTGGTGTGGGGCCTGGGAGGTCTGCGCTTCAGGGGATAGGGCCCCTGGGCTGAGGAGACCTGAGCCCTATGCTGGGGGGAGGGACGACTGTTTCACCACTGGGGGACAGTCTACCAGCTGTCCCCATCTTACCCTCTTCCTCATATTATCTCTTATTAGGGTAAGGGGGTGGGGTGGGGGTTCAGCCTGTGATGCACCTTGGGGGGAAGAGCTATTTGGCAGTGGTCCCCCTCCCATGTTTGCCATACGGAATAGCCCCCCCCCCTCTCGGTTTTCATTACACCATAGTAGGGGGGTGCTTGGACATCACTGCAAGCAGGCAGCAGATGTCCCCTCAGTGCCCTACCCACCAATTTTCTCTGCACCCCCTTAATACACACACTCTTGTTCCCTCAAAATATACAATCCAACACAAACACACATACATGCACACACACACCCTCACAAACACACATGCATTTCACATGGAAGGTGGGACCTCGGACCATCTGTCCCCTACCCCATCCCTGGTAGGGGGCACTGGGCCCTTGGCAACGTCGGCCGTGTTCCCTGGGTGCTGGCTTCCTGGGCCCGGCAGCCATCTCTCTACGCAGGAAGAGGGACTTCTGAGTTCTCTGCCAAAACCAAGACCCAGAGATCACATCACATCTGAGCCTGGGGATATTCCGTGTCCCTGTGGAGTGGGTTCTGGTACTTGTCCCCGGGAGCTGGACCTCGCCAAATTTCCAACTGTGGCCGAGCCTGGTCGGGCCATGTTTACAACAACCATCGTGGGCCCCCTTCTCCCCGGGGTGCCACGGCTGGCCCCTGCCTTGCTCCTTTCTGGACCAACCATGGTCCGGGTGGGTGGGCAGGTCTCCCTTGGGGGGTCCCGACTCATACCTGTGGTGCCCAGAACTCCTGGGTGGTGATGAGGTGCTCGTCCGGGGCTGTAGCTTGCACTCTCTGCCCCCCCATGCCTCCCTGCTTTCTGGCTTTGGGGGCCCCCGTGGCAGTCCTGCTGGCCCTGGGTGGCGGATGTGATCAACCGGCGGGCAGTTGTTCTCTATCTGCTGCCGTGCGGGTGTTGGGGGGGTTCTGGCTGCCGCTGCTGCTGCGGCATGGGTCTTGGTGTGGGGATGGCTGCGGACTCTCCCTCCTTCTTTCTAAATTCCATAATCCATTTTAGAAGAACATAAAGACTCACTGAAGCACAGGTGTTAGCTCACCTTTGCACAAATAGTTTGCATGATTGAAAGACATGTTTCACACTAGTTGGTTTGAAGGCATAGGTATGTGTGGGTGAACAATATTTGTATTGTGTACATGTTGACTTGATCATTTTTGGAGCCAACAGGTAGGTTTATAACATTTAAGTATGTATGTGGATAGGCCCCGCCCTTATAGACTTGTATTACATCTGAACCTCACTGTAATAATTATAACCATCCAGCAACTTGTTCCTTTACACTGCTTTATGGCTTTACCCCCCCATCCTTCCTTAATCACTCTCCTATCGCCCCCTCTCTAACATCCCTCTCTCTTCTCCCCTCCTTTCCTTTTCCGTCCGGTCCAACACAAAAGATTTTCAAATACGATTTAAATAAATAAAGTTTGGCCTCGACTACAAAAGGGGTTTATTCAGACATACCTCTGGTTTGACTGAAGAATCATAACCCTGTCCAACTCCAGAGGCCTTCAGCTCTCATCTGTTTGCCCAGTTGTTGGACAGGACAGGTTAAGACAATTTAACAATTTTCTTTTTTCCTTTATTCTTTCTACATGGAGAATTGTATTCAGCTTTTCTAGAAAAAAGTCTGGATTGACTGACAGAAAATGCTGAAAGCTGGAAACTGTTGATCCAAACATGTCATGTTATTCCAGACTAAACGGCTCAGTCTGTGTTCATGTCAAAGTCCATCAGCTGTTCATGAAGAAACCCCTTTTGTAGTCGAGGCCAAACTTTATTTATTTTAATCGTATTTGAAAATCTTTTGTGTTGGACCGGGGAAATAAACGGCTAAGCACTGCCAGTTATCAGATACCCTGCAGGAATAATAAGATGGCCAAAGGAAGAGATACAGACCACGGATGATAAGAAACGAAAGCTCCTCAACATGCCTGGAAGGTTTCCATCCCAAATCCAGCACCCTGAGATCTGCTTCTTGTTCTTGCCATTGAGCTGGCTTTTCAGGACTTGCCTTACTCAGTATTTAGCTGTTGCAGGTTTCCTTGTTGCCTGTTCCAGGTTGCCATTTTTTCTGAAGAATTCCAAGGTACTTGTAACTGTCCTCAATGTCTGCTATTGCTCCTTTTGGGAGTGAGACCCCTGTGTGGCTACCTTGCCTCTCTTTGGCCGCCTTTACACTGCATGGTTCAAGTGACCCAATTCCGATTTTTTTTCCTCTCACGTGGCACAGATCAGATATGATCAGTGAATGTGTAAGCAGGACAAAAGCGCATGAATTCCGTTTTACTCAGATCCGATACAGGCCTCTCTCATATGTGGAAATAAATCGGAAACTAATCAGATACGTGCATTAGCGTGTGCCGTGTAAGCAGACAAATTGGATATTCCCCAGTGACGTCAATTCAGGACACCACCAACTGAGATCACATGACTTATTAAAGTGCTTTTTGTGCTGATTTTGCTGTCAGCTGTTACCTTTCAGCCTCAGGCTTCAGACCGTAGTTGGAAGCCACTGTTATTTCCGGTATGGTCCCGGTCGGGACGCAAACGGTAACTAATGAAGCGGGACACCGTTGCTATGGAAAAGGCTAGAAGCTGTTTATGTCTTTGGGGGGCATGTGTGTGTGTGAGCGCGCGCATGCTTGCGTGTGTGTGTAAGGAGAGAAAGAGGGGGTGTGAGCGCGGAGCGGGGGACTGTCGGAGAACCGTAAATTAAAAATAAGGTGATGCTGTAGTATCGCGAGACCCAGCGAGACGAGTGTGGTGAGTCGACTTGGCGGCGCGTAAGCATTTGAACAAACATTTTCGATCTTGTTTCATTTTTCCGCCATATTAAAATATTTCCGGCAAACTAACATAACCTGTTAAGAGTATTAAGCTTCTGTCAGCCTGGAGGACCTGGAGAAATTCATCAACGAGTGCTATAATACCTGCGTCATGGTGAAACCCAAAACCGCCACCACCACCCCCTCCTCCAAGCGTGTACGGCCTGAGGACTCTCCCGGGGCTGCGTCCTCTCCAGGCAGCGGCGTGAGCGATATCCTGGACTCGATTGATAAAAAGCTCTCCAGCTTTGATTGGCGCCTCAATTTGCTGGAGATCCTCCACAGAGAATTTAAAGGTCTGCGGGAGTCTCTGGAATCCAGCCAGCAGCAGGTGCGGGAGCTCACAGAGGAGAACCAGGCCCTCAGACAGACCGTCAAGACTCTCAGCAGCGACACCGCTCGTCTCTCCGAGGAGAACCGATCAATCAAGGAAACCCTCCTGGATCTTCAGTCGAGGAGCATGAGGGACAATCTAGTGATCCTCGGGGTTCCAGAGGAGGCAGGAGAAGTCCCCGAGGCCACGGTGAGGTCCTTTTTGGAAGACCATCTGAAGCTCCCCAAGGAAGAAGTCCAGAAGATCTCCTTTCACAGGGTTCACCGGCTCGGAGGAAAAAGGCCGGACAATCAGCGTCCCCGCCCTATTGTTGCTAAATTTGAACATTATAAACAAAAGGAGCAGGTAAAAAGCAAAGGACGAGAGCTAAAAGGCACACATTACAGTGTTAATGATCAGTTTCCAGGCGAGATCCTCCGCCGGCGGAAAATCCTCTTCCCGCTGGAAGAAAGCATCTCTCTGCTGGAACCCGTGCGGTGGTTGCCGTTGACAAACTTTTTGTGAATGGCAAGCTGTTCCGGGACCCAGAGGTAACACCCTGGCTGTGCTGAAGGCTTTCAGAGGCGCACTGACATCTGCGCCGCCCAGAAGAAACCCGCAAACTTATTTAATTGAATAGGAAATAATCGGATCATCAATAATCCACACCTCTCAGGAAAAGTGTTTTTTCTTTCTCTCACATTCATGTTTCTGTTGTTGTTTCGTTGTTTTTGTTTTTTCTCTTTCCCTCTCTCTTTTCTCTTGTCCCCCCCCCCCCCTTCCCATCTCCTCATATATGAAACAGGTAAAGTCAACGCAACCACGGTGAGTATTTATTTATGCACGGAACGGGCGCGCGCGCATACTAGCGCGCATAAGAGCATGCACACGCGATCCCGCACACACACGTTGATAAACTGCAAAAACCTCACTTAGGCTCACACAGGACGCACGTAACATGCAGCTGACAGCCAAGACATGTTCACCCCCAACGCACAGCGCTTGTCAGTGTAGCAGGTACGCACAGCGGGCACGCGCACACGGACGGGCACACGCATTATTTAGCCTTGCACTCTCCCGGTTAGAACAGCTATGAACAGTCTTAACATCGTTAGCTGGAATGTGCGTGGGCTTGGCTCTGGGCCAAAGAGATTGAAAGTGTTAAATCACCTGGATGATCTTAAAGCTGATATAGCTCTGCTGCAGGAGACCCATTTATCTTTATCAGCTGGTCATCTCCTGTGCTGTTCCCAGTATCCAGTTATGTATTCTGCCAGTTTCAACTCCAAACAAAGAGGGGTTGCAGTTTTGATTAATAAAAATGTTACATTTACTCATAAGGATACAGTTACTGACCCAGAAGGCAGATTTGTAATCATTAATATATACATTCAGAATAAGGACTTTTGCATAGCAAGCATATATGGCCCGAATGTTGACGACTCTTCCTTCTTTCACAGATTCTTCACCTCACTCTCAGTTCACTCTGACTCCACAATCATTATAGGAGGAGACGTCAACCTTGTTTTGGACCCTGAACTTGACAGACTCAGCACAGCAGCAAACCAGCGTACATGGCAATCTGCAAGTATTCTAAAGCAGTACATGAATGATCTGGGTCTCTGCGACGCTTGGCGCTCATGTCATCCAAACACTAAGGGGTTCACCTTTTTCTCTCCAGTTCATCATTCACACTCTCGTTTAGATTATTTATTAGTCAGTAACTCCCTTTTGAAAGAAATTAAAAGTTCCAACATTCATCCAATTATTATCAGTGACCATGCACCAGTTTCTGTTACTATTTCAAGGGAAGTACCCACACCCTCAGGTTCAACCTGGAGGTTTAATACGTCTCTGTTAAAAGACCAGGAATTTATTGAATTCTTTAAAAAAGAGTGGGAAACCTTCTTAGAATTCAACAATACTTCTGAAATATCACCAAGTATTCTTTGGGAAGCAGCAAAAGCAGTCATGAGAGGGAAAATCATCTCTTATTCAACGCATAAAAAACGCAAAGAGAAAGCAGATTTATTAGAATTAGAAAATAAAATCAAAACTCTGGAGACTGCTTATGCTGCTTCTGCCCAGGAACACATACTGGGCGACCTGAAAAATTTAAAGCTGCAGTTTAATGACATCATCAATAAACAAACACAATTCCAGATACAAAGGCTTCGACTGGAAAGATATGAAAACTCAAATAAATCTGGCAAATTTCTAGCTAATCAGCTTAAAATTAATAAAGAAAAATCAACAATCACTTCTATTATGGACCAAACAGGGAATGTCACCCATGACCCGGTAAAAATTAATAATGCGTTTAAAGACTTTTATCAAAACTTATACACTCCACAGATCAATCCATCAGAACAAAGCATCAACTCATTTCTTAACAATATAAACCTGCCCAAGTTAAACGAAGATCAAATCACAAATTTAGACTCTCCGCTCTCGTTGTCTGAGCTTCATGAAGCTCTGTTACTTATGCCTAACAGCAAAGCACCAGGACCCGACGGCTTTCCTGCAGAGTTTTATAAGGAATTCTGGGAACAACTGGCACCAACGTTTTATAAAACGGTAAAATTTATCAATGAAAGCCAATCTCTACCACCTAACATGAACTCTGCCAACATTATCCTTCTTCTAAAACCAGACAAAGATCCCAATAGTCCTTCAAGCTATCACCCCATTTCTTTAATTAATGCAGATGTAAAAATTATCTGCAAAGCACTAGCACAGAGAATAGAAAAAGTCACTCCTCACATAATTCACTTTGATCAAACTGGATTCATCAAAGGCAGACACTCGGATGACAATGTCCGCAGACTCGTTAACATAATAGACTTTGCCACCATCAAAAACCAGGAAATGACTATACTTTCACTGGATGCTGAAAAAGCCTTTGATAGAGTAAATTGGAAGTTCCTCATTGCTGCCCTCCATAAGTTTGGGTTTGGAGAATCATTCATCAATTGGATATTATATCACAACCCCAATGCATCAGTTAGAACTAATAAACAGACTTCCAACAGGTTTTTTCTTGGAAGAGGAACTAGACAGGGTTGCCCACTCTCCCCCTCTCTTTTTGCTATATTTATTGAGCCTCTAGCTGCAGCAATAAGACAGAATGAGAGTATTAAAGGAATTAAAACCAAACACAGCCATCATAAAATTAGTCTCTATGCAGATGACATATTACTGTTTTTAAGTAATATACATTCTGTAAATGAAACGGCAACAATCATTAATGAATTCTCTTCTATATCAGACTATTCCATTAATTGGAATAAATCTGTTTTATTACCACTGAACAGTAATGCGGAGCAAGGACTCACAATACCAGTTAAATCAGGCAATATAAAATATCTAGGTATTTATTTTCCCCCCAAAATATCAGAACTGGTGCAACTAAACTACACCCCATTACTGAAAAACATACAGGACGATCTAACACGCTGGAACAACCTGCCTCTGTCCCTTATGGGCAAGGTAGCCACGGTAAAAATGAAAATCTTACCCAAAGTTAATTATCTATTCTCAATGATTCCCACACAACCGCCATTAAAATGGTTCAAAACATTAGACTCATCCATATCAAGCTTTCTATGGAACAATAAACCTGCAAGAATTAGTCTAAAAACTTTAAAATCTGCAAAAAGCTGTGGAGGATTAGAATTACCTAATTTCCACAATTACTTTCTTGCAAATAGATTACAATACATCTTAAAATGGTTAAAAAATAATCCAGAAACCAACTCATGGTTAGACTTGGAACAGGCGTTATGTGGAAAGATCAACCTGTCAGATCTTCCATTTATCAGCCAAATAGTTAAAAGACAGGATTGTTTCAAAAGTACTAATATAAATGCCACTTTAACAACCTGGTGGGAATTTCTCAAAATATCAAAATCATCACTTCAACCGTGCAAAATGACACCCATCTGGAACAACCCAGACATCCTCAAACAAAAAGATTATCCACTTCCCAGCTTGGCAAGCAGGGGGCATAAAACAACTAGAGCACATAATTATTGATAGAAGATTCATAACTCCCCAGGAACTTCAAGACAAACATGGAATAAATAACTTCTTGGAATATCAGCAACTTAAATCAATTATTACTAAAAAGTTTAAATACAGAGACAACGATTTAAAGCTACCAGATGTAGTTACCACTCTGATCAATTTCACAATGAATAAAACTCTCTCCAAAATATACAAACTTTTATGTAATTTAGATAATAATATTTCACTTCCGACAACAAAATGGGATGCGGATTTGAGCATCAGCACAGATGAAAGCTTTTGGTCAGAACTTTGTCTAAACACCTTTAAACTGACAAAAAGTCCAAATCTGCAGCTAATCCATTTCAAAATTCTTCACAGAATTTACTACACTGGACAGAGGATGTTCAAGATGGGTCTCAGCAACTCAGACATTTGTCAGCACTGTGACAGTAATCTACCCGACAATTACATGCATGCACTGTGGTTCTGCACGCCTGTCCAGGCTCTCTGGCACTAGGTATGTGCCGATCTATCAGTCTGGCTTAAGGTCTCAATCACAGCTTCACCGTCACTTTGTGTGCTTGGTGACATGAGTGCCATCGATGTAGAAGGAGGATTAGGCTCTATCATTTTCATAACTCTTTGCATTGCTAAAAAAACTATTTTAATAAATTGGAAAAGCAAGAAAAATATAAATATAAGTCAAC
>JAUDJI010000032.1:30797-57174 GCA_037389245.1 Oryzias sinensis
TTCTTACTGTGCCTTTGAGCAAAAATTTTCTCCCCTCCCACATACTCAAAGACTTACCAAAATGTCCACACACCCAGTATGCGGTGTAGAGGAATTTTTCACATGGTGAAGGACTTCCCTCAAAACATGATGTCATCACAGCGGGCAAAACAGGAGAGAGAAAAAAAGAAAGAACTGAATGGGGCCAAAATATTTCTAATGGAGCCTAAAATAAATATTTCAGAATCCACTTATGAAACCAAAACATAGGGTTTGTCTGAATTCCCTCCCTAACCCCTATATAGTGCTGTCCGAATCTGCAATTCCAAAATCCAGTGCCCTAGAAACTTCCCAGGAGTCTCTGCGGAAAACCAGTGTGCATTGATGCTCACTAGATTGGTGAATATAGACCATAATGCATTGCGTCGGGACAGTTTTTACCAAAAAAGTATCTAAATGTATTTTTTTTGATAAACCATCAACGTTTTTATCTTTAGAAGACAGTGAACTCATAAATAATCATCACAAAACGTTCATTTTAATTTGATTTTAACTTCATGAAATCGATGACGTCAAATCCACCGTTTAAAAAAGAAAAAAAAATGTAGTGAGCATGGAGTCCAAATTGCTTTTAAAATTAGCGCATTACACTACATAGTGCCGCACTATATAGTTTTTTAGTTGGTAGGGGCTAGGGTGGGAATTGGGACACAACAACCATAGTGTTGGACATATCCAAAGGAAGTTTAAAAATTATTATGGGATGGCCACGGGACCTAGAGCTTGGCACCCATTTTGTGCCAAAGTGTTTTCATATTTTACTACAATATGTGAAAAGAAAACTTTTGTCTGCACGATCTTTGTGGAAATGTACTGTCTACAACCACAATTGACAATTCGTTGACCTTTGATCTTGGGAAAGGCTGCCATCTTGAAAAAAAAATAACTAGCTAGTAAGGAAAATATGTTTAGATTATAAGTAATAGATTTTGTAGCGTGGCGGGCTTTCAAAAGTGGCATTTTCCTGTGTTTTTACCAGAACATTGAGGCAATTTCATACATGATTGTTGGCTCAAGCTAAGTGAAACAACAAGAACATAACAGTAATGTGGGCATGGTTGACAATAAAACATCAGATGACAAGAAAATCCAGACGTTCACGTTAGGTGATTCTTCTAAAAATGCATATACATGCATATCAAAATATAAAATGGTTGCTAATTTTGAAATGTTTTGCCATTTTGAGAAAGTGTTTTGGAGAATGTTCTATGTGCAGCTCTGACCAGGATGGCAGGTGTTTTTCTCTACAAGTGGATGCATCAGAATGGAGCAGGACTGGGAGCTTAAGGAATGCCCATTGTAGCTTTTACATTGCAACTACAGCATTTTTCCAACGGCACGTTTTTCCTGATTCACAAAGTTTTAAGTAAAGAAATACACAAAATGCCATTTTAAGCTTAATTTTCTTTCTATAGTCCCCCATCATCAGAAAAATGCCACAAGAACATGTTTGAAACGCCATTTTCATCTGAGCAGGTCTTTAATTATGAATTTAGATACTTAGCTTAATCCAGGGGTGTCCAAAGTTTTTTTGGTGAGGGCCAAATACAGAAAAATGAGCAAAGGTCCGGGCCGCACACAAGAGGTGACATATTGATTGCTGTGTATTTCTAACTCACTCTCAGTGGGAGCAGTGATGCTGATCTGGGCCACATAAAACAAGCGCACGTCAAAATGAAACATTCACTCAGACAATGAAACCTCATTCCAACCAGGCAGTTCAGAACGGGTTTATTGAGCAGCTGAAGCCAGCAGATCTTTACATAAGTAGACGTTAGTGGGGTTGACTGGCAGAGTGCATGATTTTGTAGATTATAAAGTGTCGAAGTCCTGTTTTCTCAGAAAAGTAGACCAAAAAAAAAAAGGGTTTATGGGGGACCAACGAGGACTATTCTAACATTAAATGCACACAATTTAAAAAGCTTAATTTTACAATTACACTCTGTGACAAAATATGCAGCTATGAACAAAAAAAAATTCCAAAAACAAAACAAGTTCTTTTTAACATAAAGGAAATACTTTTTCACAGTTCAGAATGCTATTTATTAAAATGCTCCGTCCTCCGAACACACAATATATCGACCCCCCACACCTCCGCTCCGTGCTCACACACCCATCTGCACGTGCTCCTCCCCCTCTCTTTCGTGGCACGCGCCGCGCTCAGCAAACACTTTGTCCACACTTTTTGTTCACTAGAAACTGCTTCTTACTGTGAGTCTGAAGGTCCTGGTTCACTTCTGAAGTTTGGATTATCACGTTTGGACCGGTCACTCTTCATGGATCCACAGCTGGAGGCTGCAGACTGGACTCTCTGTGTGACCTGTTGACCTCTGCAAACACCAAACCATCAGAGTGTTGGAGGATCTGCTTCTTCATGAACAGCTGATGGACTTTGACATGAACACAGACTGAGCTGTTTAGTCTGGAATAACATGACATGTTTGGATCAACAGTTTACAGATCTCATCACACACATGATGCTCCAAGTGAGTCTGATCAGAGAGATCCAGAACTGAACCAGACCTCAAGTCCTTCATCTGAAAACTGAATCCAGCCTCCTTTAACTCTGACAAATACTCACTGTTCCACTGCTGAATGGATGTCTTTGAATTTAGGATTAGAATGCTTTGATCTGTCACTCCTGTTGGACCCACAGCTGGATCCAGATCCAGGTCCAGATCCAGGTCCAGGTTGGTTCCTGTGTAGAATGAAGGTTGCTGGTGTGAGTCCTGAGCTCTGACATGGAGAAGATCATGGACAGTTGGAGATGTTCATCTCACCTCTGAGCTTTACTCTGGTTGTCATGGTTACCATCTCTGCTTTTAGAGGGAGGGGCTCCCTCCTGTGGCTCCTCCCACTGATCCATGCTGCTGGATTCCCTGGATCCACATCAGCTCACACACACACACCTTCCTCCTTCACCTGCAGAGGAAACCCTCCTCATCATCAGCTCTGATCCTCCTTCACCAACAGATCAGCTGCTCCTCCACTGATTGGCTCTTCTCTTGTGTTTCCTCTCAGGTTCAGGTGAATGCAGTCAGACAGCAGTGGGAGGCAGAGGAAGCTGCCATCAGCTGCTGCACCTCTGCTCTCCCTCCACCAGGTGGAGACATGGAGCTGCAGCAGCAACATTTCCATTCAGTCACTTTGACAAAGAAACAACAAACTTCCTGTTTCTACACTTCAGGAAACATCAAGAAAAACAGACAGAAATCAAAGAATGAGGAGAAAAGAAAGAAAGATATGAATTCTTCCTCTGACTGAGATGCAGAAACGAGCAGAGAGCTGGAGGCTGAGAAGCTCTGGAATCATTGATTTGATGAAGGGCTCTGGATCACTGATGAAGCTGTTGAGAGCAGCTTCATCAGTGATGCAGAAATCTGAGATTTCCTGAACTAAAGACAGAGAATAAGATCAAGAAGAAACCTGACAGCAGCTGAGAGGAGGGGCGGAGCTTCAAGCTGATTGACAGATTGTTGATCTCAGTGACTGTAGCAGAGTTGGAGAACGGTGAAGTCATGTGACCTAAGGAGAACCTTACAAAGCAGAACAGGTGATGAAGAAATGGTGTTTGAGGAAGAACCAATCAGAGAGGAGCTCCCAGCTGTGTTCCATCAGAATCCTGTCAGAAGTTCAGAAATGAAGGAGATGTCAGTACTGAGAGGATTGGAAACATGCAGTTGTTCAGCACTGAGGACCTGAGAGCCTCCCAACCTTCTTCAGCAGAGATCAGAGCACTGAGGAGCTTCCACGGCCTCTCACAACATTTGAATGTCATTTGAATGTCATTAGAATGTGAGCTGAGAGGAAGAGTGGAGCAGAGTCACCAACTGTTTGGAAGAACAAAAATCCGGCAGAACTCAAAGTTTGCCTTTGCACTAAAAGTTTGCATGATTGAATGACTGAAGTATTTCACACTGGTTGGTTTAAAGGCATAAGTATGCGTGTGAACACTATCTGTTTTGTATACATGTTGACATGTGGACATTTTTGCAGCTAGCAGGTGTGTTGATAACATTTCAGTGTGTGTGTGGACAGGCTCCGCCCTTGTTGTACTACATTTGAATCTTACCGTAATGATAAACAACCAGTAAACTTGTCTGCTATATGCTGATTCATGGTCTTATCCCCCCCCGCTCACTATCACCCCCCCCCTCTAACATCCCTCTCTCTTCTTCCCTTCTTTCCTTTTCCGTCCGGTCCAACACCAAAGATTTTCCAACATGATTGAAATAATTAAAGTTTGGCCTCAATTACAAAAGGGGTTTATTCAGACATACCTTTGGTTTGTCTGAAGATTAATAACCCCTCTTGTTAAAGTAAAATATGTCCAACAAAAGAGGCCCTCAGCTCTCATCTGCCTGCCCAGCTGTTGGACAGGACAAGTTAAAAAAAAAAAAAAAAAGAACTCAAAGTTTGTTATTCAGAGCAGCTCTGACAGCTGCATTCAGGGGGGTATTCCAGAAAGCAGGTTATGCTAGCTCTCACGATAAGTTTGAGGCTAAGGAAGTTGATAACCTCAGCTTTCGGTTCCAGAAATGGAGGTATGTTTCAGGGTAGGTCAAGTTGCCATAGCAACTCATGCTCTGAACATAACCTGGTCCGGAGCAGGTTTAGTTGAAGCTTAGTTTGTTTACAGAGAGGTGAAGCAGCATGGAGTGTCCATTTGAAGATGATTTAGTGGATGAAGAAGCTCAGATAATACTTTTTCCACATTGAGATGGTGATAAGACCACATATGGATGTTGGAAAAATATTTTTTTTTACTTTGATCTAACTTAATTATTTGTTTCAGTTAAGATAAATCTTTTTTTTGTAAGTCAGTTTAAAAATTACACGTAGTTTTCAGACAGTTATTTTACTTTCATTCAAAGTAATTCAATTAAGTATGCGTAACTTGGTGCTGCTGTTAGATCGGCACGGCAAAGGATTGTGGGATATCATTCCCTTTGCCTGTCTGGACGGATTTGGGTTTAAGTGTGGATTTTTGACCAAATGTGTTTTTTTGTTTAGCTGTTTTACTGTGTTATTTTTATTTTGCCCTACTGAGCTTACGTCTCTGCACCATGAGTGAGAGTGAAGGAGAGGATGATGAGTTTATATAGCACCCCTACGGACAACAGCTATAATAACAATGACGGTAAATTCCTAGTTGAGATTTTGCACTATGTGCAATTCACCCCCCGTCTTTTTTATTGTATAAAAATGAGAATATCTGCCGGCTCAAACTTAGACATTTGAGAGTTCAAGAAATATTATTAATTAAGATGGAAAAAAGATTAATTGAATTGGAGTAATGTCACATTTAGTTAAATAAATATGTAAATTTGAGTTGTATGAACAATTATTGAGTTTTATAGACGTTTACTTTGTCTGCTCTTTTTCTACACGCAGAAACTCTTTCTTTTACTGATGATGCAGCCGTGTTACTTTTTTTGATGGACGTGTAATCTTCATACGCCGTCTCACTGAAGTACTGCGTTTTCTTTTTTTTTTCACCACGCGTTTCCATGGTGACTCCAGAAATCGGCGATCTATTGAGAATGTCTTTATGTACCTGCTGTGCACGCCCGTTAACCCAGGGTTACCAAGTCGAGCGTAATTACGCCAACTCTTATCCGGTCTTTTGGAACCGACACACCCAGAGTAATAATAATAATAATACATTTTATTTAAAAGCGCCTTTCAAAACACCCAAGGTCACTGTACAAAGTTAGAGGTAAAACACAATAAAATCACAAGTTAAAATCAATAAATAAATTGGATTCATTAATAAAATCAGCTGACAGAAAATGAGAAACTGTGTTCTGGAAATGCAAGCTTAAACAGATAAGTTTTGAGTCTGGATTTGAAGATCAGAAAGGAGTCAGTGTTACGGAGGTCTGGGGGGAGAGAGTTCCAGAGTTGGGGAGCAGAGCGACTGAAGGCACGGCTCCCCATGGTGACCATACGGGCAGGAGGGACGGAGAGCTGAAGGGAGGAAGAAGACCGAAGAGAGCGAGAGGGAGTGTTAACATGGAGGAGATTAGAGAGATAGGAGGGAGCCAGGCTATGGAGGGCTTTGAAAGTGTAGAGAAGGAGCTTGAACTTAATCCTAAAGGCTACTGGAAGCCAGTGCAGCTGCTGGAGAACGGGAGTGATGTGATGGAAGGAGGGGGTTCTGGTGATGATGCGGGCAGCTGAATTCTGGACCAATTGAAGCTTATTTAGAGTTTTGTTGGGAAGACCATAGAGAAGAGCATTACAATAGTCGAGACGAGAAGTGACCAGACTATGAACTAAAATGGAGGCGGAGTGGATGGTGAGGGAGGGGCGGAGTCGATTAATATTGCGTATGTGAAAGTAGGCTGACCGAGTAATGCTATTGATGTGGGATTGAAATGATAATGTACTATCAAGGATGACACCCAGACTCTTTACTTGAGGGGAGGGGAAAACTGGAGAGGAATCGATGGAAATGTTAAAATTAGGAACTTTGGAAAGGGTGGATTTGGAACCTACGAGGAGTAATTCGGTTTTAAGCCTGTCAAGTCTGAGGAAGTTTAGGGTGAACCAGGTTTTTATTTCAGACAGGCAGGAGGAGAGGGAGGCAGGTGGAATACAAGAGTTGGGTTTACTGGACAGATAGAGCTGAGTGTCATCCGCGAAACAATGAAAATCAATATTGAATTTACGAAATATATTGCCAAGGGGTAGCAGGTAGGTAATGAAGAGAAGGGGACCGAGAACAGAACCTTGAGGAACACCAGATGAAATGAGTGAGGGTTGGGATTTGAAAGAATTCAGTTGAATAAACTGAGTGCGGCTTGAAAAATAAGAATGAAACCAGCGGAGGGGGGTGGACTCGATACCGAGGGCTGAAAGTCTGTGAAGGAGGATAGAGTGAGATATGGTGTCAAATGCTGCGCTCAAGTCGAGGAGGATGAGGATGGTGATGAGTCCAGAATCAGCTGCAGGGAGAAGGTCATTGGTGATTTTTAGTAGGGCAGTTTCTGTGCTATGAAGGGGACGGAAACCAGATTGAAAGGGTTCAAAAAGATCATTTTGGGTGAGATGATGGGAAAGTTGGGAGGTGACTATTTTCTCAAGAATTTTTGAAATGAAGGGGAGGTTAGAAATAGGACGAAGATTATGAAAGGAATTGGGGTCTGAGCCGGGTTTTTTTAGGATGGGTCTGACGGCAGCGATCTTGAGGAGTGAGGGGACAATACCTGATGTCAATGAGGAGTGAATAATGGCAGAAATGAAAGGAAGAAGAGAAGGAAGGCAGGATTTAACCAGGGATGTTGGTAGGGGATCTAGCAAACATGTGGATGGTTTTGACTTATGGATGAGGTGGGAAATTTCACTGGGATCAGGGAGGAAGAAGGAAGTGAATGTATGAGTTACAGAAAATGAGTCAGTCGGGGTGGGAGGAGAGGTGGAGGAATGGAGATGCTGATGGATATCTAGAATTTTCTGGTTAAAGAATAACTGAAGAGAATTACAGTGCTCATCTGAATAAAAATGAGGGGGAAAACTGTTACGGGGTTGAAAGACATTATCCATTAAAGAAAACAGCATTTTGGAATTTCCCTTATTTGCATCAATCAGTTGAGTGAAGTATTTTGTTTTAGTGTTAGAAACCAAGTCCTTGTATTGTAAAATCTGTTCATTGTAGATTTCCTTATGAACGGGAGAGCCAGTTTTTTTGCAGAGCCGCTCCAACTGGCGGCATTTGGCTTTCATTTTATGGAGTTCAGGGGTGAACCAGGGGGATGATTTAACAAATAAAACAGACCGCGTTTTTACAGGAGCGAAATTGTTAAGAACATCTAAAAGGCAGTTATTATAAAAAGAAACCAGATCATCAGGGTTGGACGAGTTTGGGAAAGGAATGTGCTCCAACTGAGAAGAAAACAGCTCCACGTTTATATTCTTAATGTTTCGGAAGGAGATGAGGCGAGTGGGTTTGATCTCAGATAAAGTCAAGGGGATGCTAAAAGAAACAAGATGGTGATCAGTCATAGCAAATTCATCTGTGGAACAGTTAGAGGGGGTTAACCCAGAGCAGCAGACCAGGTCCAGAATGTGTCCCTTAGCGTGGGTAGGCAGCTGAACATGTTGACAAAAACCAAGACTGTCCAGGCATGAGCAGAAGTCTCTGGTGAGGGGGAGGTGGTTGTTATCAAAATGTATGTTAAAATCACCCATAACCATAACATTAGGAGAGAGAGACGATAGGTGAGTTAGCAGAGTTCCAAAATGCTCCAGAAAGTCCCTGTTTGGTTTTGGGGGGCGGTAAACCACTGCTATTACAGTTGGTGTGGGTCCAGGCAGCATGAAGGCAGTGCACTCAATGAAGCTGAATTAGGGGAGCGGAACCGGGAGGACTTTCCACGTCTCGCGGTATATCACCGCGAGACCGCCTCCGCGGCCATGGCAACGAGGCTGACAGAGGTAAACAAAGCCGGGAGGGGTGGAGTCATTGAGAGAGGAAAAGTCATTCTGTTGCTGCCAAGTTTCCGTAACGCAGAGAAAGTCCAACTTACGATCCACAATTAGATCCTGGATCAGCTGACCCTTGTTAGAGACGGAGCGGATGTTGATGAGGCCAAAGTTGACAGTTCTGATGACTTGGCGCGGCGCCGAAGAAGTCGAACTCAGTCACACAGGGGCCTAAATTAAAAACACGCTTAAGGTTTTGGGCCGAAGAAGATAAACATTTACTGAACTACACACTAAAGCTAAACTTTTGTTTTTTTTTACTATTTTTATTGAACATTTTTTATATTGAACAGACATACAGAGTGTATAATGAAACGTCCAGAAAAAGGCAATGTGTAAAAAATAAACACTCGAATGTCAACCCATCCCACCCACCCACCCACCCCCTTCAAGAACCAACTTTTAAACCTTTTAAACTGAACTTTTTGAACATAAATATGAATAAAAACAGGAACACAAGTTAAACCCTAAATAACTTGTAATATTTTTCTCTCAATAGAAATATATTCTGTCAAAATTATACAAATATGAACATGCTGCAGAACAAAACAAAGAAAGCCTGGAAATATTAATAAGAAATTACATATCAAATAATTCCATTTTTTTGCTCTTTCATCATTTTTTAAGAGCATTTTTTTTAGAGCTGGACTCCTGCTTCATTTTTAGTAATAATTTCTTAATGTGTGACGTCCTGTGTGTCTTTGTGAAACATATCAGAGGGATTAGATCTAAAAAATAAAACTTATTGTGATTAATATGTTTAGGTCTTATAAAACATTAAAGACTAAATCATAGAACTCATCAGTGGGATTACTCAAAAAATATTTGGCATTTCCCTAAATTTGTGCAACACCAACAGTAGAAATCATCCAAAAAACCTCCATCCATAAAAACTGGTCTGCGCTCACCCCCCCCCCCCCCCCCCTTCCCTCTCACACACGCGGCTCCGTCTCTCTGACGGGAGGCGCAGCTGCGGCTCAGAGTTGATTGTCAGATAGAAAAAGACTCTCAATTACCTGTTAGTGTGAGTTGCGCCCACCTCTCGAGTTTTTTGACTTATGTTCCAAAGAGTACCTCAAAGAGGTGTGGCGACAAGCGTCTGCAGCAGAGGGCGGTGGTCACGTGCACGTCAGGTCTGCTGTGTCGGAGCAAGGAATTCTGGGAAATGATCCCCATTGCCTGCTTTTGTCGAAATTGGGTCGAGCACGGGTGTTTGTTCTGCCTAATTCCTTTTCATGTGCCTGTTTTACGTTGTTTCACTCTGAGTTATTTCATCCTTTTTTTTTTTTTGCACCATAAGTGTGAAGGGTAAATAGGAGGAAGACATTCTTAACGGTCTGATGTTTCAAATCATAAGTGTTATGTGTCGGCAGCTGAAGCAATTTCAAATTAAAAGCTCCAAGTTTTCTCTTTGAATATAGTAAGTATCACATTATGTGTAAAGCATCGGGCACGACAAATGCCGCCCCCTATGAAGTGCCACCCTGGGCGACCGCCCACATCGCCCACATCAAAAACCGCCACTGAGCAGCGGCAACAGTCATGCCAGCGTCCACTCAACCGGAAGCGTCAATAAAGCAGTAAGCAAGTTCAGGCGGATTTCAGCCAGAGTTCAGGCTCAAAGTCAGGCTAGTTTAAACATGCTTCCTGGAATACCCCCCTGGTCACTTTGTCTGTTTGTGTTTGAGTTTCTATCAGAAAGGTGACCTGTAGCTTCTGCTTTTTGGAAGAACTCTTTTCTTTTTGAACAGAAGAACAAGTTCAAGACAAACTTCAGTCTGAGCTCTTCCTCTGCTGCTCCTCTTCCTCACAGACACATCACGGCCTTCATCATGAGTGGAGAAGACAACAGAAACACAAAGACTCACCGTGAAGAAGAAGAAAGTCCTGCTCTGTCTGCTCAGACACGGAGGAAAACTCTCAACTTCCTCATTTCCTGATTCAGGAACACCTGAGCAGAGCTCCACCCCCTTATGTGTGCGTTTGTGGTAGTCTCCTCCCAACGACCTGAAAGAGTCTCTGTTGTACTTTACAGGAAATAAAAAGACTTTTCACAATACACGTTGTTTTCTATTTCTGTGTATGTTTGTGCTGTGTGTGTGTATGTGTGTGAGTGTGGTGTGTATCAATCAGTTGTTGGTAAATAGATTTATAAGTTTGTTCATGTGACTCTAAAGGCTCCTGGCAGAAATTATCCTCACAGCGTCTCTGAGTCTGGATCCAAGCTGCAACATCAAAGCTTTTCCTCTGATCCATTTGTCTGAAATACTGTGATGGACCAGCAGCTCCACTTCTATCTGGACAATTATAGTCCAACAACCTCCACTGGTCAGGTCAAAGTTCAATAACTGTTATGAAGTGGACTGTGCAGAACATGAACACTGATTCCAAGTCCACAAGTCCTTCACAAAGACCAATGTGGATCCAAGTGATGAAGATCAAGCTAGAAGGTCAAATGAGTTTCTCAAAGTCCAAACATTAAAGAATCTCCATGAATGCAGACAGTGAGGTGAAGCTGCTGCTCTGAATTTATGGACCAGACTGGAAAACTTCACTAAACATGTGTGACAAAAAAGTTCAGAATCACAAAAAGACTTGGGTTTTTGTTGTCAACTCTGTGAAAATTGTCTGACTTAAAAAGAAGCCCGAACCATGTTCCCTCCTCCTCCATATTTAACAGTTGGTATCAGTTCTTGTGTTTTTAATGATGTTTGGTTTTTTAAATATGGTGCTGAGCCTGAAAGTTCTGCTTTTGCCTTTTAACCTGTCAGTTTTGATGTAAATGTAACCAAGATGCTTAATTGTTTTTAAAACAGCAGCAGCATCATTGAACAAGAGTCTCTGTGGTTGGACTATTTATAGCACAGGGAAACTGAAATGAAAAAGAAAGAGCAGTCAAATGGGCCTGAACAGTCTATGTCAGCTGTCTTTCTGCATTTCCTCCATGCTTCTAATTGTATTATTTGTGCAATTCTCTTGATTTTGATGAAGTAAAGGAAATTATATACCCTCTTAAAAAGGTGTTAAATGCCTCCCATCTTACACTGGCTGAAATTTGAGTAGTGTTTATAGTAAAATATTCATCTATTTTATTCCGTACAAATTCAACAAAAGTTTCATTTTTAAGACACCACCTGGGTGGATCCATTTTGAGGTTAATATACGACTACAAAATGCTACATGGGGCATGGTCCCTTATTGTTATACAATCAAAAAAACATTGTTTTATATTGGATAGTAACTTTGCAAAATTAAAAAGTAATCTATGCAAGACCATGTGCCATGAGTTTTAGAAAAGCAAGAATACTCAACATCTTTGGGTCTTGTGTGGCACCAAATATCTACCATTTTTAATTCCTTCATAAAATTCCTAATATCATTCCTGCTTATTTCGTGGGTTTGGTCAAATCCAGATTATCTATCTAAAAAGGAATCTAAGACACAATTCAAATCTCCTCCTATGATGTTATTGGAAGTGAAGAAATGCTTAGAAAAAGGTTTGTAAAAAAAATTGTCATCATCTATGTCAGGCCCATAGACATTCACCAGGTCGATAGTCTGTTTTAGAATGGAACCTTGAAGAATCAGAAATCTGCCAGATGTATCTTTATTAACATTTAGGACTTGAAAAGGAACAGATTTATGAATTAATGTGATAATGCCACGTGCTCTTGAGATATGAGAACCCTGCCATCATCTGCTTATTTTGACATTATCCTCTTCCAGAAAGTGAGTCTCCTGGAGGAAAACAATTTTAGACCAGATATCTTTTATTCTATTCATAATCTGTTTAATTTTTTTTTTGTTCAAGCCCCTGCATTTCCAAGATGTGCATATCATTTCAATGTTTTGTGTCGCTTAAACGATGTTAGATAACATTTGCTACATTTATAAATGGGTCTGAGAGGTAAAACTAACACATGAACCATATCTCCAAAGAGATGAACAACATAACACACAAAACCCCTTCCCCATCGAAACTTTGGGCCTCCTCTGTGTTGGGGAATTTGTTCACAACGTCTTTGTACGTCAGCACTAGTGTAGCTGGGGATAAGATGCCATGCCTCGGTTCAAGCTGGCGCAGATGATGGCGCAGATGCTGGCGTGCTGTGTCGAACTGCTTACCCTGTGTGAAGAAACTGGATTCTCTAGAAAGGACTGTATTAAATATATTAGGTTCGTACCCCGCCAGTTTCCTGCACACAGAAATAAATGAATAATGACTCAGAGACAGTTACTTAGCTTTTGTGGAGGTTTTACTTCGTACAAACACGGGGAAAGACAGATGAACATGGTGCATTCAAAGTCCGAACCAACGAGCTCAGGGTTTGTCTTGGTATAAAAACCCTACATTTGCATATTCAGAAGATCGTCCAATGGACCCCGTGTGAAAATCACGCCCACAGGTTACTGCTAGAGAGAAGTTCCAAGGCTAAAGTAAAGATAAGTCTGAGGCCTGCTCAGCAGATCACACATGCACAGAAAAAAGGGAGTATGAGAATGAACTGTTAGAACAATAGTTTGGCTGTGCTTTCTTCAAATGTAATATAATTTTGAGATGACAATACATCCTCAGTGAATTAAGTTTAAACCATTAATGTAATAAAAGTTAAAGGCAGTTTTCTAACTATTCTTCACACCCTGTTTGTGTACTTCTGTCGCGATGTCGTTGCAGAATCTCAAACGCTAGTTTTATACAGCATACCTTTTTGGATCTTGCTGCTTTGGACACGAATTTCTTCTGATTGAAGTAATGAGACATGGTGCCTCTGTCAGCCCCTCTCTGCTCTGCTCTGGAGGATTCCCAGCTGTTGCCACTCACCTCATCAGTCCTGCTGCCTTCTTAAGGAAATCCACAGCCAGTATTCGTCACCAGTTCGTTGCTCCTCCATGGTGTTTGTCTGGTCTCTCATGTTTATGCCAAGAAAGTTAATCCTGTTTAGTAATTTGTCTCACGCCTCGCTTCCAGAACTCAATCATCACAAGTGCTACCTGGGATTTCCTCCGGAACCGCCTGTTCTATCCACGCTCTCCTCGCCAGCCGTTCATGCCCTCTCAGCCTCCGCAGAAGCCCTCCAGCCACGCCTTGTCTCCCTGCCACCTACCTGCAGTCTCGAGCCGAAGACATCACCTCTGGGAGATCAGCAACAAGAACAAAATAAATCAAATTACTTACCTTATAACTCTCCCGTGTTCCTTCAGGGTTCCAGCATCTGGGTCTGTCTCGAAGCCTCGAATACCATGACACCAACTTTCCAAAAACACACATACGTTGGAGCCTTCTGAGCCTTAAAGTTGGGTCCAACTGTAGTATTTAAAGTAAATCAACTTCGATTTATTAGTTTGAACTTAAATACATTAAGTAGGACCAATATGATTCATTTTTATTCAAGTAAAGCTATCAGGTGGAGCTCCTTTCCATAATTTTTTTATGTTCATTCAATGTGAACGAACCAAATGAACCAACACTTTAGAAAATCTCATATCCATGTTCATACTTTAACTTTTCTTCATGGTGTGTCTCTTTGACATGAACTCATGTGTTGAGCAGAAACTTCAACTCTGCATCACAAAAAGGTCACTTTGTCCTCAGATCCAGTCAGACAGGTTTTTCTATTTTTGTTGAAGCTGAAAGAACAGCAGAGTGTTTAGACAAGAAACATCAACACAAGTAGAGTTTGTGATGCTGTAGTTCTTGTTTTGATTGTTTATTTAAAGCCTTAAAATGATAAAATAATACAATTCAAACAATTAAAAATATATGAAACTCATTTTACATATCCAGTCATACATTATTAGAAAATGAAAAGAAAAATGATGACATAAGATGCATCCAACTACTAAACAATGTCATTCCTTATGGTCATAAATAGAGGTATTTGCTGTAATTTTTACAGTAAACACACACATCACATTACAGTGCAATGAGCTTCATCCAGTGTGGGTTCCTAGACAAGATCCTTCAAGCTATTTCCTAGGTATGGAGCCACAGGGGGGAACCCCGAGTCTGGGTCTCCCTGTGCCGGTCCCCAGCCCGGTTAAAATACAGGGTTGCATGAGGAAGGGCATCCAGCGTAAAACTCTCTGCCAAACCAAATGTGTGGATCAATTAAAGCTGATTCACTGTGGCGACCCATAGCAGGATGCGCTAAAATATGAACAACAACTTTGTTAAATAGAATGAATATCAAATAAAATCAAATAGTTTGATTAGTCGCTTGAAAAAGAGTTGGAATAAGCAAACTCATTATTGGACCGTATCTAGTAATACAGTGGAGTGCTTATTGATTATCCTCAGAAAAGATTCTTAAATCATTTTAGTAAACATTATGAACGACATGTCATGTAACAGATATGTAAAAGTCATTGACGATTATTAGTGTACATTATTATTATTATAATTTAGACAGACACACCGTGTTTAAACAGGAAACAGAAACACAGAGCAGCAGATCAGCCTCCATTCTCTGCTGCTCTCTGACTCCAAGAAAAAGCTTCAAGTCTGCAGAAGAAGTCAATGAAGATGAAAGCATGGAGGCGGAGCTTTTCTTCAGCTCCTCCTCAGCTTGAAGATCCTCTTCCTCATCTTCATCTTTCCTGCAGCTGGAGAACATGATCATCCAGATGTTTGTTCCAGCAGCTTTGACTGCTTTTTCCC
Organism: Oryzias sinensis; assembly: GCA_037389245.1. Taxonomy (NCBI): domain Eukaryota; kingdom Metazoa; phylum Chordata; class Actinopteri; order Beloniformes; family Adrianichthyidae; genus Oryzias; species Oryzias sinensis. The sequence goes on from JAUDJI010000032.1 coordinate 45,982, forward strand.
TCATCTCCCTGGAATGGATGGATTCTGCTTCATCTTTTTATTGGAGAGCCTCCTCTCAGACTGATGACTGATGAAGACTCCTCCTCCTCAGTCTGTTGAACCAATGAGACTGTTACCACAGCTTGAACAATAACTTTTACAGTCTAACACTTTTTTAAAAATGGTTGTCATAAACCATAAACCTGATATGAAAGATCTCAGTCGTGACTTTAAACATGAAGAACATCTAAAGATTGTTGTTGACTGAAAATGAAAAACCTTAATGTCTCTGATTCTAAACCAGAGTTTATTCAATCAAGTAGAAACTATTTCTGTCAGAAAATGTTTCTAATGAAAATTAATTGTTTGCTTGAATGTCCAGACTGGAGCAGCAGAAAATCCCAACAGATCAACTTTCTTTTCCAGACTCACTAAAGCAGTTGTTGACAAACATTTGATCATCAAGTCAGAAACTTACGGAGCCCGTGTCCTGACATTAAGATATAAAAATATATCTTGTTCCCACAGATTAATATCTTGTTCCCACAGATTATTATCTCGTTCACACGAAATACTATTCCGTTCCCACAAGATACTATTGCGTTCCCTCAAGATACTATTCCGTTCCCTCGAAATGATTAACTCGTTCGAAACGCAATAATTAATCCGTTCGAACGCAATAATTATTCACGTCATAAGTCATTCACGCGGATATGCTCTCTGTACGCCGGCAAAAGCCACTTTCAGCGGTAACTTCCGTGTCTCTGTGACCCATATTCGTTCAAAAAAGGAACATGAAAAACAAAAATGATCACTTTATTACTGTCTCAATGAATATAAGAAAAATATCAAAAGATTTATGATAACTAGGCTGCTTTGTCATTCGATAGCTCCTGCTAGGCTACTACTAGCGCCGCCGCAGAGCTCTCTGATGTATGCCGGCATTTGGGCAACTGGCTGGTCGGTTGACAGACAGCTGATATTGTAGTTTATGGTCGAATAGGAATAATAATGTTCAGGACTTGTCTTTTATTAACTTTAGCAGTCAGTTGCTTTACATTCGAAGGCTATTAGGCTACATGCTAACTGACTAGCCGATCATTTCCTGTTATTAATTTACGTCATAGATTTACAGCAGATACCTTCACATTTCTGTCTGTGTGTGTCTCATTACATTGCATTGAAGACACGGAGGATGTTTAGAGAACAGATTTATTTATTTTAAAAAGCACAGAAGCATCCATCGTATATTCACGTTCACATCATCTGGTACGCCCTCCGGTCATCTTGCTGCAAAAGCCGCTTCCTGCCGCTACTTCCGTGTCTCTGTGAGCATTCAATAGGGGTAAAAATAAAAGCAAGAATGGTCGATCTGTTATTGTCTCGATGAAAATCTGAAAAATATCATATTAAGCTGGCTGCTTCGCCTAATGCACTTACCTTTAGCTCGTAGCATAACAACAATGGCAGTACGTCACGTTTCCCAGAATTCATAGCGGCCAATCATTGGCCAATCATTGCTCTTGTTGTTAAACCTTGGTCACAGAGACACGGAAGTTACCGCTGAAAGCGGCTTTTGCCGGCGTACAGAGAGCATATCCGCGTGAATGACTTATGACGTGAATAATTATTGCGTTCGAACGGATTAATTATTGCGTTTCTAACAACATAATTATTGCGTTCGCACAGTTAATCATTTCGAGGGAATGGAATAGTATTTTGAGGGAACGCAATAGTATCTTGTGGGAACGGAATAGTATTTCGTGCGAACGAGATAATAATCTGTGGGAACAAGATATATTTTTATATCTTAATGTCAGGACACGGTCTCCGTAGAAACTTCCTGGTTTCTTGGAAAGACAAACCAGAAAGAAAGTTGGAACAGTGGATTTGATATTTCGTTAATTTTTGAAGGTTTTCTGTTAGATAAATGGACTCAATAGAAATATAAAGTAACATCAAATGAAAGTATATTCCAGACGCCATTTTGGTTCAGGAAGACCATAGAGTTTCAAGACAGAAAAGTCTTGTTTTGACGATGACACAGATTCTCCATTTAAACACACCATCATGGGATTCTGTCTCTCTCTCTGAGTTAGAAGAAGGAAAACGGGAGACACCTGCTGGCTGTGTTTGGGAAGTGCAGAGAAAGTGAAGAGGAGGAACTGCACACCAGCTGTAAAATATAAGAAGAATGTCACAGGAAAATATTGAACTTCAATTCTTGTTTTTTTTTTTGTTGTGTTTCATCTGACTTTTATGCTTTTAAAATATTTTTTATTTAATCATTGAGGACAATTTGCTATTTGGTTTTTAAGATGATTTTACAATTATTGCTTTTTTAATTTAAGTTTCATATTGTTATTATTTTCTTTAAAGGTGATCTTCATTATTCTTTGCTTTGAGGTTTATTTTATTCCATTTTTTGTTCATTTTAGTGTTTTCTTCATACATTAGTATAATTTAGGAATACTTTTAAAAACGTGTTTAAAGCTCTTCAGCCTTCCTGCATCCAGCTCAGTGGCCTTGTGATAGAGTGTCCGACCTGTGACTGGAACGTTGTGACTTCAAACCCAGGCTGAGTCATACCAGAGACTCTAAAAATAGAACCCAATGCTTCTCTGCTTGACACTCAGCATTAACCTTTGTGCTATCCTATCATTGAAGAAAAAGTTTCAGTGCATTGTCTAGTGCAGCGGTCCCCATCCTTTAATGCACCACGGACCGATTTAATGTCTGGCAAAATTCTCACGGAATTCTCACACGCAGCAGCAACGCTGCACTAAAGGCAGAGACACGTGATAAAACATACTCTGAACTTTTATTTTGACATGCTAAACATTGTACATCGCACAGGTGTCGTCATCCTCTCCCCTTCCCACACTCATGGTGCTAAAAATAAGTAAACACAACAGGAAGAAATAACTAAGGATGAAACTGCCAGATGAAAGGACCCGTAGGCAAAAAGAAACACCCGTGCTAAACCCCATTTTGACCAAAGCAGGAAAAGGGGATTGATTTAATTCCCTTTGATGCCAGCTCTGACAGTAACCCCTGCAGCCTGCGGAAGTCCAACAGCAGACCAAACGTGCACGTGACCAAAACTACAATACAAGAAAAGAATATGACTTGCATGAAAACTGTGGTATTTTCTAAACATAACACTAAACACGAATTATGACATAAGCAACGTCCTCTCTGCCCGCAACACTCCCTGGTCGCTATTTTCATAACATTTAAACATGCCTTCAAAATAAGTGCATGGAAAATCCAACTCACCACAATGCTGAATGGTTCGAGGGAATCTTCTTTTGGGATAAATCTGTATTTTAAGTAGGACTCCTGATACTATGAAAGCGATTCTGTGGCATAAATAAAAAGCAAAGTCAAACCCAGAAATGCTTTTTCATTTTTAAAATGAAGCTGCATTTTTTGACTCAAAAATAAAATGAAAAAGCAATCCACCAAAATGCTTTTTCATTTCCTTCCTCAACACAGCTTTTTCTGTCACTTAATTAAAATTAAAAAGAAAATGGTATTTGACATTTCATTTTCAAAATGTTCTCTGGTAAATGTGTAGCAAAATTCATTTAGAAATGTCTAATTTGACAATTAAAATGGATTAACAGAAATGCTTTTTCATTTTCAAAATGAAGATGCATCAAATGCCTCAAAATTAAAAAGAAAAAGCAATATTTCAAAATGCTTTTTCATTTTATACTTAAAACCGCTTATTCTGTGTCATAATTAAAACGAAAATGCAAAGAGGGGATTGCATTTGCATTTTAACATCCACCCTGGGAACTTTGTCTCAATAATCATTTAGAAAAAGCATTAGCAGAGGGGAGGCGGGGCGATGACGTCACTGCTTTCTCCGTGTGTCCGGCCGCTGACAGACACAGACAAACCAGCAGACTGTGTTAGCGGCAGAGTAGAAGACGGCTTTGTGGTGGTTATGTAGTCTCAGGACTACATAGCTGCATGTCCGCCTTCTGCGGTCCTCCTCCTGACGCACCGCGGACAAGCTTTTTATCTGCGGACCGCCAGCTGCCTTCGCACAATTTGTGTTTCCAGTGGTGTCCAGAACAAAATAAAGACTGATGTAATTCCGTCATATTTACACATTTATTTGCAGCTTCGCGCTGAATTTACTGTTTGATGACAGCTGGAGCTCCATCAATAGACAGCAGATTTCTCCATGCTAAACGCTGCTGCTTGGACCAACACTCACTCAGCGCGAAGCTGCAGGAGACTATCTTCATAATGTGCTTTTATTACTGTCATGATTATATTTAAGGGCCTGCTCTGCTCGATCATATATTTTTAAATCGGTGCCGTCAGACGACATGAAGTTGGGTTGCGATTCACATCTTCTGATTCGCGAGGGCACTAAAGGAACATTCTGCTGCATTTTTCATATTAAGATTACGTAAAACCGGGTCCTGTTCAAAAACCGCTGGACCTGGCCAGAACAAACCTGGATTCTTGGATCTTAATGCGAGAAATGCAGCAGAATGTTCATTTAGTGCCCTCACGAATCAGAAGCTGTGAATCACAAGCCAACTTCAGCTGCCGGACACACGGAGAAAGCAGTGATGTCATCGCCCCGCCTCCCCTCTGCTAATGCTTTTAAGAAATGATTATTGAGACAAAGTTCCCAGGGTGGATGTGAAAATGCAAATGCAATCCCCTCTTTGCATTTTCGTTTTAATTATGACACAGCATAAGCATTTTGAAATATTGCTTTTTCATTTTAATTTTCAGTCAAAAATGCAGCTTCATTTTGAAAATTAAAAAGCATTTCTATTAATCCATTTTAATTGTCAAATTAGACATTTCTAAATGCATTATGCTACACATTTACCAGAGAACATCTTGAAAATACTATTTTAATTTTAATTTTAATTAAGTGACAGAATAAGCTGTGTTGAGGAAGGACATGACAAAGAATTTTGGTTGGTTTGCTTTTACATTTTATTTTTGAGTCAAAAAATGCAGCTTCATTTTGAAAATGAAAAAGCATTTCTGGTTTTGACTTTGCTTTTTATTTATGCTACAGAATCGCTTCCATATGATACTTTCTATTAAATGTAGCTTTCTTTTTTTGGAAGTGGAAGGCTCCCCTTCTGTCTCCTGGCTGGGCCTTTTCCACTTGGCAAAGAAACTTTCCAAATTTTTTAATTTTTGCTAGTTCCTGGTTTTTTTTTGTGATATCCTATCACGTGACCGAGACTAGCGAATTGGCCTGCGTCTAGAGTAATATAGACAGATGAGTTCTGGTGTTACTGCTGTCATGTCCTTTGCATTTGATCACTGCTACACTTTAGGGAATCAGCAATGCTTCCGCTAACTCCTTCATTTCCCTATCATGTTTAATTGGCTTGTGTCCTGCTGTGAGAAACCCAACTCTGAGCCATTGTTTCAGCTCCACATGCACTGCACCTGCTGCATACGCTGAATTGGTATACACATTCACATTCTGTCCTGCTCCTAGTTTTAGAGCCTTCATGACTGCGACAACTTCTGCTCTTTGAGCTGATTGTGTAGTCTTTCTGCCTTTCTGACCACATGCTGACCATTCTGATCCTCCACTACTGCATATGCTGATCTCAATGCATCCTTGTCATGTCTGAAACAACAACAATCTGTGTGCAACTCTCTGGCTCCTACCAGAGGCATGGACTGCAAATCTGACCTAATTTGCGCTTAGGTACATAAGTATTACTCTTCCTCCCCCTTTTCTCTGAAACAGAACATTGTTTGTAACATCTGCTGTTCCAAAAACATCAAAAAAAAATGTTCCATTATAATCTGGTGTGGCTGCAGCCAGGGCCTATTTTAGTTCAATGAAAACAATCTCAGCCTCTGCAGCCCAGTGCAGGTCTGCTTTACGGTTCCTCAGAGGAAGACTGGAGGGGTTGCAACATTGATAAACATTATTTTTTTCTTTTACCTCTTCTTTTGTTCTGGCTAATTCCAGTGATAGATAAACGTTATAGTAACTGGCATATTATGTCACCTCAATGTTAATGGTCAATATATATGATGTGGTTAAAGATTTGGATGGACAAATACAGCAGCAAAATATTGTGGAAACAATTGAGGCTTTAAATCCCCATAAATGTACCAGCCTGGATGGTCTCCGGAGGGAATCCTATGTTTGTTTTGGTTGGTTGATCATTATAAATTTTTTGTATTGGTAGATTTTTGTATGACTACTAATTTTTTGTTACAAATTTTTTAGTTGACTGTTTAGTTGTAATTTGAGATACACATCTGAGACGATGTGTATTTTTGTATTTGTGTTATCGTGACAACACTAAAAAAGTATCGGTTACTGGTTTGCTGGTTTTAAGAAATCCTGTCTCCTCTGCTGCTGAGCTGCACCTGCACCTGGATCAGGTGTGTTTAGCCAATAAGGAGCTTAAATGGCAGGTTAGTTGGAAAACATGTAGGACACTGGCCTTCTGGTCCTGGACTTTGGTGTTTGTAGTTTAATAAAATTCATTTCTCTAGCAAGAAACCCCCCAAAAATCCCTGTTTAGGTAGAAAAATCTAAAGTTTTTGTTTATTCTTTCATGTAGCGTTGCTCCAAATCTTTGTTTTTGTTTTCTTCATAAATGTGAGGATAAGAGAGTTTTTTGTTGTTAATTTGTTTAGTTCTTGTAAAACTGTTTTTGCAGTTGGATAGAGGAGCTGATACAGACACGCAGCTTTATTGTGGGAAAACTCCACAGAGAAAGAAATCAAATCACAGCTGGAGTGCTGACTCTTGTGGCTCCAAAGAACCTCTTCATTTCTGATCTCTGTTCCTCTTTCAGCTTCTTTCAGCCATTGGAAAAGAAAATATTAGTTTATTCCATGTTTTCCTACAAGCCTTATATGTATGCAGTTATCTATTAAAAACACAGTGGCTGCTGTAAAACACTTTAATCAAACCTTTAGACCAACAACTGGACTTGCTGGAGAGACGACGTCTCCTGACTGATCTGGAACACCTCGGAGGAGCTGGAGGAAGTGACCAGGGAGAGGGAAGTCTGGACATCTTTGCTGATACTGCTGCCCTTGTGGGGCTTGAAATGACACATGTGGGACATTTTTTCCAAGTCCATTTTGACAGAAAGGTCATAAAAAACAGCAAATTTAAGAAAAGATGGAAATAAAAAAAACTTTAAGCTGCTGGTTTTTATTTGCTGAACTTTTACATTTGACGTCCCATAAAAATGTCCGTTAAAATCTGCTCCAATCACCTCTCTACCCTCTAGGGATACCAGGGATCTCCTCATCCGTCTCCCCACTGAATTCCTTCTTTTAACATCACACCTCATCTTCCAGCTTCAGACTCCTCCCTCTGTCTGACCCCCTCTTCCCCTCTAGAACATTCTTAGGAGACTCCTCCTTCAGGATCTCTGATCCTCTTTCCATGCATTTCATAATCAAACATCTTCAAGCTTCTTCTAATCTATAAGTGTTGCTTCAGCTTCAGCTTTAACTGTGAATTATTTTGTAACCTCTTTAACGAAGGCTGCAGGGTAGAGCAATATCAACAAGTGCTTAGCACTCTCGCCTAACAGCCAGAAGGCAATGGTTCAAATCCCAACTGGGACCTTTCCATGTGAAGTTTGCATATTCTTCTCTTGCATGTGTGGGTTTTCTCCAGGCATTCTGGATTCCTCTCACAGTCTAAAAACATGTTTCATAGGTTCACTGGCAGAGGTGGAACCAAGTCATTGGTTTAGAAGTCTCAAGTCCCAAGTCAAAGCAGGCAAGTCTCAAGACAAGACCAACAAGTCTCAAGTTGAGTCAAGTCCTACCATTGAATCTTTCGACAACAGAGTAATATTATTTACACAGACCATGTGCGCTTTTTAGAAATGTACTTATCAAATTTTGAAAGTATATTAGGTAAATTACCTCTGAGTTCATCCATCCCCACTTCAAAAACAGAGAAGGATTTCTATTTGACAAAAACCCAGTTTACCACATTTGTAATGTAAGGGATGGAAGGAAACCAGATTCAACACTCATTTTTCTATAGTGCTTTAGAAATTGATATTTAAATAAAACAATTTTTTGTTGCTTTAATTTTGGAAAAAAGCGAATGAACAAAATGAGAGGTTGTGGGCACTTCTACAATGTTTTATTTCATTCTTTCTGACAGTCTGCATTGCAGCGCTGCTTCTCTATTCACACGTACGCTGAAGTAAAAACAAACTTCACCGCTCATTGCCACAATGTCTAAAACTTGCCCAGTATGCCTTCTGCATTTTGACAGTAGCTCCTGTCATGGGTCCCACCCGGTAATAATGCAGGAGAGCCAAGGTGAGAGTGTTCTTTCTTTAATTCGAGAACCTTGAGGACTTCATTAGCTCCACGCAGGGCACACCAGGTCATGACACCTCCGTCACTCTCCATTTTCACTTCTGCTCCCTTTTAAATGATAAGCCCCTCCCATTGGGCGTGGCTTTTCACTATCTTCCAGGTAACATCGCAGGAATCAGTCTTCCAATCACTGGCAAGACATATTTACATAAAATGAATACATGATGTTGGTCCCATCATCATCTGACGGTGCCACACTGTCACAGCTCCGCACATCCACAAAGCCTCACCTGTACTTATATGAGTCCAATTAGTCCAAGAGTTATTGTAGAACTTAACATGATGGGGGGGAAAAATAACTTCATACATGCAGGCTCAAAATGAACCAAAATCTCAAACGAGAAAAACCTCCAGTTAACTGGTTAAAGAAAAAAAAAAAAAAGAAAATTTGTTAAAGAAAATTTTTAAAATGTTTAAGTTGCCACAAATGATTTTTAAAGTAATGACTAATCTAAAATTCTTTGCCCAATTAGCAGCATGCTGTCTATCCACCACAGCTCATTCAACATTTATTAACTAATGATACAATAAAAACTTAGAGTTGCAGCAGTCATACGAGTCATGATGTGCTGAAAGTTACCCCCAATCTTACGTGTAAAGTTTGAAAAAAAATGAAAGCGTAAAAAATAAACAAAAAAAGTCAGTTGAAACATTTAGGCATCATTCAGTTTTAGTTATCGACCAAAAAAAAAAGAAAGTTCTGTTTTTTAAACCGTGGCAGGTAGCACGAGAAACCATGCATCCTTTGCTATGAGGACACAAACTATTGTCTTTTTCTCTGGGATGCGTTTATTAATTTTTTAGGGGTTTTTCCTTACTGCAAAGGAGGGTCAAAGGGTAAGGATGCCCAGTTTAACTTAGTTTAGCCATTACTTATTGAATTTTATGACTTTTTGTTCTTCATGATTCATGTTTATTACACAACTATCTGACTATTGTTGTGATATTGGGCTATATAAACAAAAGTGAATTGAATCTTTTTTATCCTCTTCTTCGGATGGCTTTAACATTTTTTTGTTTATCTCTCTGGCATTTTGGTGCTTGACAATAAACCTTAAACTTCCCCACTGAAGTCAACAACTAAACCAATTTTAACTTTGGTGACCTCATTGTTTTGTGTTCTCCATTTTTATTCAACCATTTAGTACAAAAATGAACCCCAAAAAAAGCACAAATTGTATACCTGTATTAAAATGTGGGTTATAGAATGTCCTTTAAATGTTATTTCTATAAAGTGGACCCCCCTCCCCCATCCATCCACATAATTTGGGAGAGAGCCACAGTTGAACAGATGCCCTTCACCCCTCCCCTTTTCCTTAATGCACATTTCTGGTTTCCAGCTGCGCGCCCAGCCGGGCAACCGCCCCTTCAGCCCGTACCTAAGACGGCTACTACTTCAGTTTTCTTCACAGCGTCTGATGGAGCTCTGTGATCTCACCTCAGTACCGATTTCAGCAATCTGACCTGGAATTGAGGAGTCCAGATTTGGAACCAGCAGAGAACCAACAAAAAGCAGAAACCACACTGTGGGAAAGACTCCACACTTCTGACTGATGTTCACATTCATTTTATTCTTTACAGTAAAGATTGGGACAGAACACTGAGAACCATACAGAACAGAGGAACAGTTCTAATGTCTACTAGAAAACATGAACCACAAGAACACCAGACACAAACACCAGTCTGGTCCTTTATCCACCCCTTCCTTCATACATTTTTAGGAAAATCCTTTCGTCTCCTACTTGCTCACACCAGTCAACACAATATAAACTGGAGTCATGTATTCAAAGTATTTCTAGTGTTGTCATGGTAACACACAAACTTAGATGGCATACTCATTGTCGCAGAATAAGCTACAACCACAATGATAAAAAAAACAACTTTAAACCAAAATAAAATCCTGCAAAATCTAAAAATATAAATCAACCAATAAAAATTATACAATAAATTAAAAACGAAAAACATCAATACAAGAAGTAATGACACTTTTGACTCATAAAAGCTGTTCATCAGATATAGATTTAACTATTAAATTTAAAAACAAAACATTTCTATTTACAGGCACTTCAAAGAGAATTATTTATGTAAAAAAATGGCTATTTTTGCTGAAATAAAAGTTTCATCTTTTAAAAAAAGGTGAAACTCAAATTGTCTAGTATCAATCCTCTATTTTTTTGAATATTGATCATTGTAGCTGATAAAACCCTAAAACAAAGTATCTTTGACATTTTTATCATATCAGATCAATCAAAAAAGATGTTTTCTGTGCATATCAGACGTCAGTGAACTCTAATTTTTCGTTGCATTTATGTGTGAGTTATTGTATGCTTTCAGATAAGCTATACGACAAAAATTTTAGCTGCATTCTTTACAAAAAAAAGGTTTTTCTCCTGTGTGAATTCTCATGTGTTTTTCGATTCGAGACACATCCCTTAACTTGTTAAACATTCTTGACAAGTATAAGGCTTCTCGACTGAACAAGATCTCATGTCTTTTGAGTGTAGACATTTGCCTAAAACTTTTATTACATTCTTTACAAGAATAAGGCTTTTCTCCTGTATGAGTTCTGAGGTGTCTTTTGAGATCAGACGTTTGACAAAAACTTTTATCACATTCTTTACAAGAAAAAAGCTTTTCTCCTGTGTGAGTTCTCATGTGTCTTTTAACATCAGATCTTCGAACAAAACTTTTATTACATTCTTTACAAGAAAAGGGCTTCTCGCCTGTGTGAGTTTTCATGTGTCCTCTAAGATGAGATCTATCCTTGAAACTTTTATCACATTCTTTACAAGAATAGGGCTTCTCACCTGTGTGAGTTCTCATGTGTTTTTT
>JAUDJI010000032.1:96287-172522 GCA_037389245.1 Oryzias sinensis
ATGGACTGTGGCAGGCGAAACCTGGGAAAACTGGCTAGTTAATTCATGTAAGGTCTGAGTCATACCATCTAGGCGATGAAAGAGATCCTGCTGGGCAGCAGCCATTTGTGACAGAGCGTCCGCTTGACGTCCCAGCATAATGCCTTGTTGGGAAACGGCTAATCTGAGTCCTTCTGGGTCAGCTGGGTCGGGATTATGGCCAGCCCGTTCTGTCATGGCTACAGAGCACTTTCTAACCCAGATGCTGGAACCCAGAAGAAACACAGCGGGAGGCGAGCGTGGCAGGTAAGAGATTTAATAAGAGGATCAGGAAACAGAGCGTGAGCAGGACTGGATGGCGGTTCCAGACAGGAGGCAGAAGTTGGCTGCGTCACTGGTGGATTCCTCCATGGGCAGATGCTGGCGAAGGACGGGATATTTGAAACGGCAGAGGCTCGACGTGGGACCGCAGGAGAGGACAGAATGGGGAGTCCGGCTGGAAACTGATTCGGGCGACCACTCGTGGTACTGGATTCCTGGAGGTGAGTAGAGAGAGAGAGTTTTAGTCGTTGGCTTGACGTAGCGAAACAAACAATAGCTTGACTTGAAGACCAACTATGCACCATCAGGGGCAACGGACTGGCGAAGACTGATGATCCTGGGGCTCCTTATAAAGGCGGATGAGGTGATGAGGTAAGTGGTCGCAGCTGGGGAGAATCAGCAGCCAAGCGGAGAGGAGAGGGGGAGGAGTCTGACAGAGGCACCATATCACTGTGCTTCTTTTTCTTGAGCTGATACAACCCTGACATGCATTATGAGTGAATAAATTCCTGTCATTTCCGTCGGCTTCATGAATGAACATCAATGGAATCTTAAGGACATATTCCTCTGTTTTTGTGCTTAAGTCTCTCGTAAACAGAACAAAAAAGGACAAAAGATTATGTATATTTTATCTGAAGCATTAACTGACAACAACAGAGAAGTTTTGATGAAATCAACCAATAAGCTAATTAACAAGACTAGTTTAATTAAGTGAAAACCTTCATTAGCCGTGTGACAAATGTTGCTCCAAATTTTCGTCCTCCAACAGTAAATCCGGTCTTATTTGGCACTTAGCAAGTTTTGATTTTGGACACTGCTGCATTCCTTTATTTTCTTTTCTTAAGCCTTTCAGAGTGAACTATATCTATACATAAGGTAATATATTACCTTTGTCGCAATAAATAACAAATTATTCATGAAATTTGAAATACTTTCATGAGCTCATTTTTATGCTCGGAAGTAAGACGACTCAATCTCCGCACCGAACCTTTCGTTCAGTGTGGGTGCCGCCCATTTCATGACATCAATCCAGAGTCGGCCTCGGTAGCCAGTCTTTTTTGCTGACGAAAACAAACAACATCTGAACTTTTGCAAGAATAAATGTACATATATTGAAAATATTAAAGGAAAGTGTATTGCTGAACACCGCTAGCTCCCTGAAAAAAGGGTGGTATGTGTCTAAGGGTGGTGCTGGCAGCGCAGACTCTACCTGGAAGGAGCTGTTCCTCACTTGTCTATGTCCCAATGTGAGAACCCACTTATTTTCGTAGGTTGGGAGGGGCTGGTGCTCAGAGAGGAGGGTTGGAGAACCTAGAAAAGCTCTAGAGTCATGTTTGAGAAAAACTAATTGTTAAGATTTTCTTCATTAATTAAATTGATTTTGTTATGATAAATGATATGAAACTGATCTGTTTGAATATTGATCGTGTAAATTAATGATCCAAACCTTATTTTGGGACCATGTACTGATTTAATCTCAGAATATTTTCAAGGACCAGCCTATACCAGGTGAAAAAGGGTTCTGATAAGTCTTCAGGGCCAAACTGGTATTCTCTGGTATTTCTCTGAGACAGAGGAGGATTTTCTGTAAAAATAAACTTCTGTCTAATTTAGCTTTAGTGTTGGAAATTTCCTTAATTCAAACTTGTTTTTTAAATTTGATAAGCAGCTCCCCTCCAAAGGCGTAATGCTTCTTTTTTCAGGTCTCAAAAAATGTTCAGTCCATAGTTTCAAAATGTCATCCTACAGTCTGTCATCAGGGCGGGTCCCACCTGACTGAATGGGCCAAGTTCCTGGACCTCCAGCTGCATCACTGCTTCTAAACACACTTTTCTGTCTGATTACAGGTTGACAGACTGTAGTTTGTCAGAGATCAGCTGTGTAGTTCTGAGGTCATCTCTGAAGAAAAACCCATCCAATCTTACAGAACTGGACCTGAGCGAGAACCAGAACCTGCAGGATTCAGGAGTTCTTCATCTGTGTGGTTTTCTGGAGAGTCCAGACTGCAGACTACAGACTCTGAGGTCAGACTCCATGTTTCAGTTGTGTTCAGATCAAAATGATGAGTAGGGATGACTGACTTATGACATCACTACAGAACGACAAGCCCCCCACCACACACACACACACACACACACACACACACACACACACACACACACACACACACACGCGCACACACACACACACACACACACACACACACACACACACACACACACACACACACACACACACACACACACACACACACACACACACGCACGCACACACACACTTTCAACTTACTGTGCTGCTGCTGACTGTGCCTGATGTGACATTTCAGTGTCACAGAAATAGGCAGATAGCTGCACTGAATGGGCCTGGAGTTGCTCTGGGGGGGGGGGGGGCACTTTCTGGCCCCTCTCTCTCTGTGTGGAGTGGGTGGTGTGGAGCCTGGCGTCTCAGCGCTTTGGGGGATGGGACCCCTGGGCTGAGAGGACCTGGGCCCTGTGCTGGGGGGGTCTGGGGGACGGCTGTTTGACCACAGGGGGACAGTCTACCAGCTGTCCCCAATTTACCCCCTTCCTTATATAATCTCATAGGTGGGGGTTTAGCCTGCAATGCGTCTTGGGGGGGGGGGGGGGGGGCTACTTGGCAGTGGTCCCCCTCCCATGATTGAAATGGGAAGTCATAATGGGACCCAAGAGAGGGGCCCCCCCTCTCTTGATTTTAGTTGCACCTTAGACGCGTAGGGCTCTTGGTAGGGGGTGGTGCTTGGACATCACTACCAGCAACAGTGATGAAAGTCACTGAATTCCCGGAAATCCGATCGTATATTTAAGTGGTCTTTGCTGAAAGACAAAGACAAATATGGCAATTTTTATTGTAAATTGGCATGTTGGAGTTAAGTAATTGTTGTTCAGAATTTCACCCTCCGTTCTAATACAATTAGCTACGGTGGAAATTATGCAGAGATTATAACATACTAACTGTCTTATACATTGTTTGAAATTGCCATTAATGTCAAGTCTGTGAATGGTTTGTATGTACCGTTTGTAGTAGTTTCTTAAATCTGGTCTGGGATCTTCTTCTTCTTTATTTCTTTGATCAGTGCCCCATTGACCAGGAGAACCCCACTTGTAGATTTTCTTGATCTGACTGCAGAATAACCGACCACATTGATCAAAACTGAAACATTTGAATACATTTCTCTATCTAATTTATATGTATTTTTTAATTACCATGATTCCGTTTAGTTTTGCTCAAAAACATTAATGACATGATTAATTATAAGTATTTGGTCGTTTGGGCCCACACACCCTTAACAAATATTGTTTACAATGTTTAATTTTGTTTGTTTGTTTGTTTTGATATTTCCCAGATTACTTACTATTATTGTTAAATGATTTATTATATTATAGAAAGATTGTTTAAAGCAGATCCCATATTTTGATGTAATTATAGTTTGAGAAAACAGTATATCTAAAGCAGAAATCGTTTAAATAGATGAGGTACTTTCATAGAACATCATAGTTACTGGTGTTCTTTTTGGCATTTCGGGGCTTTGATGTAACTATATTTTAGTAATTGTATGTTTTGCAGCTTTAAGGAAAAGGTTAGATTGTATGATTGTGTTACTTTTAGCAATTATCCTAATTCTTTTTGCAAATTCCAGCAAGTCCTTAATGGCAAGTCAAACTAGGGGTTTGAATGTTAAATCATGATGCTCAAATTAGTCTTTGTTTCTTGATTAAGAAGTAAATAACTAGCTGCCAGAATGTACCAGAATGCATCTAAGACCATCTATTTTTCAAAAACTTTGCTTTGCTCTGCTCCGCGGCTGCCTATCGCTCAAAGAAAACTTCAGGAATTTTTTCCTTGCCTGACTTTCATCACTGTAGCAAGCAGCAGATGTCCCCTACCCGCCAATTTTAACTGCACCTCAGACACTTAGGGACCCTTGGTGGGGAGGGTGATGGGACCTCACTGTGAGCAATCAGGAGATGTCCCCACAGTGCCCTACCCGCCAATTTTAACTGCACCCCTTTAGTACACACACCCTTAACTCCTCAAAATATACATTCCAACATAAACACACACACATGCACACACAAACCCTCACAAATACACACGCATTTCGCAAGAAAGGTGAGACCTTGGACCATGTGTCCCCTACCCCATCCCTGGTAAGGGGTATTGGGCCCTTGGCAACGGCGGACGTGTCCCCTGGGTGCTGGCCTCCTGGGCCTGGCAGCCCTCTCTCCACGCAGGGAGAGGGATCCCTGGTGGGGCCATGTTTACATCACCCCTGGTGGGCCCCCTTTTCTCCTGGGTGCCCTCCTGCTGGGCGGGGACAGCTAGCCCCTGCCTTGCTCCTTCCTGGACCAACCGTGGGCCGAGTGCGTGGCTGCCTGGAGCACGCAGCGGGTCTCCCTTGGGGGGTCCTGGCTCTTACCTTGGGTTGGGGCAGGGGGATGCCCAGAAATCTTGGGTGGTGATGAGGCGCTCGTCTGTGGCTGTGGGAACCCTTCTGGGGTGGGGCCCGGCGTTGGGCTCTCCCGGCGCGGCGGGGGGCTGCTTTCCTGGTTGAGCGGGGGCTACGCTCTCTGTCCCCCCATGTCCCCCTGCTCTCTGGCTCTCGGGGCCCTGTGGCGGTCCTGCTGGCCCTGGCCTGGTTGGCGGGCGTGGCCACCCCGCGGGCGGTTGTTCTCTGCCTGCTGCCTTGTGGCATTGGGGGGTTCTGGCTGCCAGGGCTGCTGCGGCGGGGGTCTTGGTGCGGG
The DNA here is from genome assembly GCA_037389245.1 of Oryzias sinensis. Classification (NCBI taxonomy): domain Eukaryota; kingdom Metazoa; phylum Chordata; class Actinopteri; order Beloniformes; family Adrianichthyidae; genus Oryzias; species Oryzias sinensis. The sequence continues at coordinate 101,351 of JAUDJI010000032.1, forward strand.
GATGGCTGGGCACTCTCCCTCCTTCTTTTCACACACCATCATCCGTTTTAGAAGAACATAAACACTCACCTGAGCACAGGAATTAGCTCACCTTTGCAGTAATATTTAGCTAGATTAAATGAAATATTTCACACTTGTAGGTTTGAAGGCATAAGTATATGTGTGTGAACAATATTTGTATTGCTTACATGTTGACATGTGGACATTTTTGCAGTTAACAGGTGTGTTTATAACATTTGAGTGTGTGTGTGGACAGGCCCTGCCCCTTTGAGATTTGTACTACATTTGAACCTTACCATAATGATAAACAGCCAGTAACTTGTGGCTTAATGCTGCTTCATGGTTTTACACCCCCCCCTCTATAATCACCCTCCTATCCCCCCCACTCTAACATCCCTCTCTCTTCGTCCCTTCTCTCCTTTTCCGTCCGGTCCAACACAAAATATTTTCAAATACGATTACAATGAATAAAGTCTGGCCTTGATTACAAATGGGTTTATTCAGACATACCCTCGGTTTGTCAGTAGATTCATAACCTCTCTTGTTAAAGTAATATATGTCCAACACAAGAGGCCTTCAGCTCTCATCTGTCTGCCCAGCTGTTGGACAGACAGCTTCAGAACCAGACTGATAGTTGAGCATTTAAATGACTTCATCAGAGTTAACCTCTGTGGATACTATACACCTTACAGCTCTATGGTTGAATCTATGCAGAGCCAGGCTTCTCACTTACAAAATCTTACACGACAGTTGTGAACGTTTTAAACAAAGTACATGTTTTGTTTTGTTTTAACTTTGAGGTTGTCAGTTGTTCAGTATGAAAAGTGTTAAATAATTTTACCAAATATAAGTAGCTCTTCAACTGTTTCTTTATGCAGAAGTAGCTCACTGAGCTGAAAAAGTTGGAGACATGATAATGTAGTTCCATTTACAGGTCATCACAATTTTTCAGTCCATATTTTCAAACAGTAATCTGTCAGTCTGTAATCAGGGCGGGTCCCACCTGACTGAATTTACCAGGTTTCTGGACCTCCAGCTGCATCACTGCTCCTGAACACACTTTTCTGTCTGATTTCAGGTTGATGGACTGCAGTTTATCAAAGATCGGCTGTGAAGCTCTGGTCTCAGCTTTGAAGAAAAACCCGTCCAACCTGACAGAACTGGACTTGAGCAACAACAAGAACTTGCAGGATTCAGGAGTTCTTCATCTGTGTGGTTTTCTGGAGAGTCCAGACTGCAGACTGCAGACTCTGAGGTCAGACACCATGTCTCAGTTGTGTTCAGATCAATATAATGAGTACAGATGACTGACTGATGACATAGCCACGGAACAACAATGTTACAAATTCAAATTCAAATTCAAATTTTATTTGTCACACACACAATCATACAGCGTACAATGTGCAGTGAAATGCTTAGGCGACCACCCGCGACCTCAAACAAGAAATAATATCAATAGGAATAGGAAGATAGATATAAAATATAGGAATATACAATATAAAAACATAAAAACAGAATGTCCGAATGTGTGCAAATATGCTCTAAAGTGACATATGTGAAAGTGGCTTGTGTGTATAATGTCCATGATTACTGGTTAAGAGTCCGTATCGCCTGCGGGAAGAAGCTCCTCCTCAGTCTCTCTGTGTTAGCCTTCAGAGAGCGGAAACGCTTTCCTGACCGCAACAGCGAGAACAGTCCGTTGTCGGGGTGGCTGAGGTCCTTTGTTATCTTCCTGGCCCTGGTCCAGCACCGCCTGCTGTAGATTGAGTGCAGGTCAGGGAGCTCGGTGTGGATGATGCGCTCAGCTGAACGCACCACCCTTCGGAGAGCTCGTCTGTCCTGCATGGTGCTGTTCCCGAACCAGGTTGTGATGTTACCCGTCAGGATGCTCTCTATGGTGCAAGAGTAAAAGTTCCTAAGCACCACAGAGGGCAGTCTAAAGTCTCTCAGTCGTCTAAGGTGGTAAAGACGCTGCCAGGCCTTTTTCACCACGGTGTTGAGGTGACAGGACCATGACAGGTCCTGCGTGATGTGGACACCGAGGTATCGGAAGCTGTTCACTCTCTCCACTGGGCTCTTGTCGATGACGGGGGTCTGGTAGTTCCTCTTCTGCTTTGTGGCGAAGTCCACTATCAACTCCTTAGTCTTGCTGACGTTTAGGAGGAGATTGTTCCTCTCACACCAGTTTTCCAGATGTCCAATCTCCTTCAGGTAGGCCGTCTCATCATTATCAGTGATCAGGCCCACCACAACGGTGTCGTCAGCGAATTTGATGATGGTGGTGGAGTTGGTGGACGCCACGCACTCGTACGTGTACAGTGAGTACAGTAGAGGGCTCAGAACACAACCCTGAGGGGCTCCAGTGTTGAGAGTGATGGAAGCTGAGACAAATCCGCCCATCCTTACTGCCTGTGGTCTGCCAGTTAGGAAATTGGAGATCCACTGACACAGAGATGGGCTGAGTCCCAGGTGCTCCAACTTGGTGGTGAGTATGGAGGGAATTATGGTGTTAAATGCTGAGCTGTAATCAACAAAGAGCATTTTAACATAATTTCCCCTTCCAGTGTCCAGATGAGTGAGAGAAGTATGAAGTAGATGAGAGATAGCGTCGTCCGTTGAGCGGTTCGAACGGTAAGCAAACTGTAGTGGATCCAGTGTGTCAGGTAGTGAGGAGATAATGAAGTCTTTGATCAGTCGCTCGAAGCACTTCATCACTACTGAGGTGAGGGCTACAGGTCGATAGTCATTGAGGGAAGTAGGATGGGGTTTCTTTGGGACTGGAACAATAACAGACTCCTTAAAGCATGTAGGGATCACCGACTGAGATAAAGAGATGTTGAATATCTCTGTGAACACAGGTGCTAGCTGGTCTGCACAGGCTCTGAGGACTCTACCTGAGATGCCATCTGGACCTGCTGCTTTCCTGGTGTTTACTCTCCTGAAGGCTCTTCTCACGTCATGCTCGGAGATGATGAACGCGTTACTGGTACTGGTAGTGACTTCCTGTCTGCAGCCGTCTACCGCTAGCATTAGCGACGCTAGCATTAGCATCACTAGCGTCCTTGGCTGCAGCCTCGAAACGAGCATAGAAGGTGTTCAGTTCGTCTGCCAGAGTCCTGTCCGCGCTCGTCACACCGGATGTTGGTGCTCTATAGTCCGTTATTGTTCTTAGTCCCTGCCACAGGCTCCTGGAGTCACTCTGTTGGAGTTGTGACTCTAGTTTCCTCCCGTAGCGCTTCTTCGCCTCTTTCACCGCCTTCCGGACGTTGTATGACGCAGCCTTATACAGCTCCATGTCCCCGGACTCGAGTCCCGCGTTATAGGCAGCGGTGCGAGATCTCAGAGCGTCACGGATGGTTTTATCCACGCACGGCTTCTGATTGGGAAACGTTCTGATCTTCGTTTTCTGTACGGTGTCATCCGCTAGTTTCCCCACAAATCCCACAACCGGTTCCGTAAACACGTTGATGTCATCGGAGCTGTTTCGAAACATGCCCCAATCAGCGTCCTCGAGTGCGTCCTGTAAGGCGGCCACCGATTGGCCTGTCCAGCGTGCGACCTCTCTCTGAACCGGAACTTCCTGTTTGAGCCTTTGTTTATATTTTGGCATGAGGAAGATGGCAGCGTGGTCAGATTTCCCAAACGGTGGATGAGATTGTGCCTTGTAGCCATCCTTAACTGTTGTGTAACAGTGGTCCAGTGTCCTTTTGCCCCTGGTCGGGCAGGTGATGTGCTGATAGAAGTTCGGCGCTGCGCGTTTGAGGTTGGCACTGTTAAAGTCCCCTGCCACAATAAGAACGGCGTCCCGGTGTTGAGTCTGGTGCTGTGTGAGTGCCTCATGCAACTAACATAGGGCAGCGTCCGTGTCCGCTTGTGGTGGAATATAAACGGCACTGATTATGACCGATGTGAACTCCCGGGGAAGATAAAAAGGACGACATTTGATGGACAATAGTTCCAGGTTGGGTGTGCAGGAGCGTGTAAGTGGAAAAACACTCGTGCTGTTGCACCAGCTGCTGTTCACCATTAGACACACTCCACCTCCCCTTGTCTTCCCCGAGTCGCGTGTCCTGTCCACTCGGTGAACCGAGAAAAACTCGGCCGGCTGTATGGCGTAGTCCGGCACCGCTGGATTCTACCATGTCTCGGTGAAGCAGAGGAGATTGCAGTCCCGAATGTCTCTCTGGAACTTTACCCTCGCCCTGAGGTCGTCAAGCTTGTTCTCCAGTGACTGGACGTTCGCGAGCAGGATGCTAGGCAGAGGTGTGCGGTGCGCACGGGCTCTCAGCCTGTTCCTGACGCCGGCTCGTTTCCCTCGGGGCCGCCGCTTCAGGTCGCGTCCTTTGTTCTCTCTCAGGATCTCTCTCGGCCAACTCGGATCCGGAGTTGGAAGCGTCGAAACGTGAGTATGTTGTGAAGCAAGAGAAATGAGAGCATTTCCATCGTACCTAATGCACCCCATGGTGATGTAATAGCCGGTTTAGAGTTGTTAAGAATTAACTTAAAAAAATTAACTTAAAAAAACAAAAAAAAGGAGGTAAAAAACGAGGTAAAAAGGTAAAATAGGTCGGAGCAGTCGCGGCGGCTGCCGACCTCACCGGCGCCACACAGGATACATTTATGTGATTTGTTTGTTCTTGTGTCAAATTTACTTTGCTGACATATGAGCAAGTTTTTTTTCAAATTTACTAAATTGCCAAGGTACTTTTGTTGCTATGCTGTTGATAAAGAGGGCGGGCTATATTTTTGTTATTCTTAAATCTATTGGATGATGCAAAAGGACGATTGAGAGAGAGGAGAAATTATGACGACAGATGGATCACTGGCAGCAGTCCAGTCCAGTCATGAGGTCTCGGGGTGAGCTTAGGAAAAGACCTAACATTCAAACTCCAGACAACAGGTCTGCAACGTGGGAACTTTGAGTTTCTGATCATTGTAGTTGATAAAACTTTTTTCCACCTTTAATTTTGTCCATGGCCTGCGTTTCATGCCAGTCCTTCCCCATGCTAATGGAGATAACCGCTTTAGCTAAAGCGCAGCAACGCAGCGGTGGACTAATGTTTACATCATGAATCTTAATTAGTAAGTACTTGTTGCATTAAGCAAAATTTAGTCAATAAAATATTATTTTCCGTATTTTAGTATGAACAGCCCCTTCTAATTATTTATTTAAATTTTTTAGCTTTACAGTACAAAACAATATGATAAACATTACAATTTGAATTCGCTGAGAATTTCTTAATACACAAACATTGAAACATTTTTTTTGTAAAATATAAGAACATTGAACTATTGGGAGTGACCAGTATTTTTCTATTTGTTTGTATTTTTGAAATAAGAAGCGGCATATGTAAATTAGCATATTGGACCCACTTTTCCTAGCATAACGTGAACCTGCTTTCTTTGTTGTTCAAATGTACAGTTAGCTCTCAGATTGTTAAAGTTGGTACATCATGGGAAAGCCAATTTTTAGTTAAGCACTTTTTGCTTGCAACCAACAGGGCCCACCAAGTGTTTATCTTGTTTTGACCATTCCTGTGGCATACATCCAAAATAAAAAGTTTTAATTTAAAAAGGAAATGTACATTTGAAGATCCTTTGTAATGTTTTATGAACATCAGTCCAGTATGGTTTGAAGAGAGGGTAGTCCCACATGATGTGGACATGATGTGCTCTTTTGTTTCCAAATTTTCTCCAACATAACGGAGGGTTTCCATCATGAGTCTTTTGAGACGGTGTGATAAAGAAGCTGATAAACTTTTCATCCAAATTCTCTCCATCTTTGTGAAGCGATACATTTCCATTGGTGTTTCTATATCAATGTTCATTCATCCAGCATTATATTCACTCTGGCCTCTTTCTCCCATAATATCTTCACATATTCAGTTGAGTGAGGATTCTTGTTTGTCAAAAATGCATTCAGAGCAGAAATATGTTTTCTAACGACATCCCCTTTATATGCCTTTGTAAGCATGTCAACCAGATCTCCTTAAGTTTCAACCTTTACTCCAATCTTTGTCTCTATATAACGCCTTATTTGCAGGTATCCATAGAAGTCCTGCTTTTCAAAACTGTAAAAAAAATGCTGAAATCCCAACAAATTACTCCAACAAAGTAATAAAGACAAGTTTTACACATTTAGTGTAAATTACCTTCAAACATTGCAGATAACTTTTCTTTCATGCAGATGAATCGACAGCGGAGTCAGAAAACTAAACAGGAAGACTACTACCTTGCATTTCTTCAAAATAAATGTTCAGCGGTGTCTTCCGGGACACTGCCCTACTGGCTAAACACAACATTTAAAGTAACAGCACATGAACAGCTACATTGATTGCATAAAAAGTTAATATTCACAGGAGGAAAACCATTGAAATACATTAGAACTTCCTTCAAGAACAAACAGTGGGAATTGGCTGGGGCATTTACCACTCTACTACACTATAATGTTGTGATGTTATGCTAACAAGAAGTGCTAGTGCTGTCGCCTAAACCATTTTTGCAGGCCTTGTGCAAGCTGACCCGTGCACCATGCAACACATGATCCCGGGTGGCTGTAATTTTAGTAGGCACAATGAAATGGCAGAGTCCATTGTCCTCAGATTAACCATTTATTAGGTCTTCAAAGAACTCAACCGAACAGACCAACATTGTAAATTTCTTTACAGGAAATACCCAACTCACTCATGGTTTCAACAAAGCAAACAGAAAACTCCCACAATGCACTCCTGCCACAGGCATCAGTGTCTAACAACAGGGCTGTCTAAGTATTTCTCTTTAACACAGAGGAGGATTTTCTAAGCTAAAGGTTCTTAAAAGGGTTTCTGTCTTATTGCAGGTTGGAGAACTGCAGTTTGTCAGAGATCAGCTGTAAATCTCTGGTCTCAGCTCTGAAGAAAAACCCGTCTAATCTGACAGAACTGGACCTGAGCGTGAACCAGAACCTGGAGGATTCAGGAGTTGTTCATCTGTGTGGTTTTCTGGAGAGTCCAGACTGCAGACTGCAGACTCTGAGGTCAGACTCCATGTTTCAGTTGTGTTCAGATGAATTTGATGACAAAGTTGTGTTGACCCACAGTGAGCAGTCATGCTGCAGCTGGATGCTGCTCTGACAGACACATCCTCCACAAACATCCTCACCTTTTCATCCACAAACATCATCACATCATCCATCAAAGCTCCCAGCAGCTTCTGACTCTTCATTCAGAGCTGAAGTCATGCTTGATCAGGGATCAATGTCCAACATTTGCTGCTGACTCTTCCTCATCACTTCCTTCTTCTCTCTGCTTTGATCTGTTGGAGCTGAAAGTCTCTGCTTGAAGGGCTGCAGCAGAGAAGGACTGGAAGATCATCTCCTGAAAACTGGGAGGAAGACTTTCCAGCATCTTGCTGCTGAAATTCTCCCATGATTCAGTGCTGTTTGGAGAAGAGCTGAGCAGAAAGAGGAAGTGGACTTTTTCTGCTGTTGCTGCAGAAACATCAGTTGGTTTGGATGCAGCCACAGGCTGATGTTTGACTTTCACACATCTGGACTTCTTTCCTGAAGCAGCTGCATGTTGTCCTGAATGTTCCTGAATGTTCTTCTTCTCTGCTTCTGCTGGACTCTTCTGATCTGCTGCTGTTGCTTCACATCTTTGGACTTTTTCTAAACTTTCTGATCTTCTTCAGCTCTGAACTCTTTAGAAGTGAACGATGAGGAACATGAACTTTGTCTTTAAACTCAACTCTTTGTTCTGGATTCAGGTTGAAGAGATGCAGTTTGTCAAAGACCAGCTGTGATGCTCTGGTCTCAGGTCTGAAGTCCAACCCGTCCCACCTGACAGAACTGGACCTGAAGAAGAACAACATTCAGGATTCAGATGTTCAGCAGCTCCAGGATCTGGTGGAGAGTCCAAAGTCCAAACTGCAGACTCTGAGGTCAGTAGAGGGTTGGAGTCAGTCCAGCTGCTTCCAGATGTTTGGTCCTAAAGTTAGTCTGAGAGCAAAGATGCAGAGTTTCCTGTGAAGCTGCAGCTTGTCAGTGAAGCTCTGAGGAGAATGATGACAGGCTTCAGGACAACAGTCAGCCAATCAGAGCAGCAGAAGCTCCAACAGGTGAAGATGACAGGAAGCTGCTGCTCTGAACAGGACTGAAGCTCCTGCTGCTCTTTCTGCTGCTGTGCTGCATCACTGACTGACAGACCAGGATCAGGAGACATTCCTGTTTTTTTTTGTCTCTTTGCAGGTGGACGAGAGAGGACCTGTGGGATCGTTGTTCCTCCTGGAGGAGCAGAGAGGAGCAGCAGCAGCAGCTGGTCTGCAGAGATGTTGTGACTGGACGGTGTTCCTGGGAGGTGGAGAGCAGAGTGATGGAGGAATCAGAGGAAGTGGAGATGAGTGTCAGAGCTGCAGCAGGAACTGATCTGAGATCAGCTCCACTGTCTCTCTCAGCATCAAGTGGACAGTTATTGTGCTGCAGCTCCCCCGGTGGACTGATGGAGAACTGCACTTCCTCTTCACATTCTAACTTGGAGTGTTGATCTGAAACATATATTGGATTCAGATGTTCAGCAGCTCCAGGATCTGGAGAAAAATAGACCTACAGACAAACAGATTCTTTTCTAGATCATCACTTTATTCTTTGATCTACATTTGATCTACATTTGATGGACAGATGTGAGTTGGTGATGGACCAATCAAGGATTGAGGGAATCATTGATCAGACAGAACATTTCTGGATGACATAGATCTATGTGTGGGTCAGGGGAAAACACAGTCAGGCGTTGGATCCTGGTTCTGTCTCTGGAACAGAAACTCTCATTGACAAACAAAGACAGAGTTTCATTCAGAAACCTCCAACATGGTCATGTGACCAGAATGTTCATAGTGGAGACACGGACAAATGCTGTGGTCACATGACTCACTGGTCTGGATTCAGGTTAGTTGAAGTCAGTTTTTCAGCTCTGACATCAAAGCCTACCTTTCCATGAATGGCTAAAGAGGGTGTCAAACAAATTTTTCAGCTGTTTATATTCACAATGGAAGACTGTTTTAGAGCTTTCAATCAAAAGGCCACGCCCCCATATTCATCTAAAGGAACAAAAACTTTTACTTTAATGTAGAAATCAAAGGACATTGGGTCTGTATGGTTTTACTAACGAAGACTCTAGTCGTCGGAGAAAAGAACACTGAACATTTCATATTTTTCTCTGATTTATTAAATCATAATTTTTTAAAAACTAGATCTGAAACCAGATTCAAATCTATTTAATCTTTCATTTTTATGGACTTCAGCTTTATTTGTTCTGAGTTATGATTTTTTTCCCATCATCAGCTGAGCAAACAGATCAGAGGTGAGGCCCTCTAGTGGTAGAAATGTTACTGTTAAAAGAGGTGTTTATTTCTATACTTTCATACTTTACTTTTATAATATGTGTGTACATTTCTATTTGGAACGAAGACAGAAGACAGAGGGAGAGTAGGTATCAGAGATGGGGGCAAAAAAGGAAAAGGCATAAAGAGGGGACAGGACAGGCTTGGTGCCAGAGGGCGGGGTTATCCAGGAATCAGACCCCTCAAGAAAGGCGCTACCATGTCATTTCAGTTTCCTGTAACGCAGTGCTTCTCAAATAGTGGGGCGCACCCCCATTCGATGCCAGGGGGGGCGCACAGTAGTAGCAGTGTTTGGAACAGGCAGTACGGGAAATTGCCCGGGGTGCAAATTTTGGTGACGGCGGCTCAGTGCTTGGAAAGAAAATCCGGTCCACTATTGGTTTACTATTATCTGTTCTATCACAGAGTTTGTAACAGCCTGAAACTGTGAATCGCTGTACCTGCAGCTGCTCCTGTCTTTAAAAAGGAAAAGGAAGGATCATGGCGTGCCTTTAGATGACTCAGCTCATGCTAATAAAGTCATTCTTTATTAACTATTGTATACATTTTGACAATGGGTCTTTATTTTCCATCAATGTATTCTTTGACTTTTTGTCGTTTAGTTGGTGTCAGTATTTGACATACAAACAGCAGGTAATGCAAGAAAACAGCTGCACTTTCCGGTAATGTTTATGTTTTTCTTATTCACCGGCTTATGTTGTCTTTTTTCACAGTTTTGTTTAGTTATTCAGTGGGGTTTACTGTTATAATGTTCAACGCAAATGAGTGAGCAAGGAAATTATAAAATAGTCTCAATAAATCTGAATGGCCTTGGTAATCCATCATTTAAAAAAAATCAGCACAATGTTTTGTTTTTGTTCAAACTAAAAACGTTAAATATATTAATGCTGCTGTTGATGTTTCAAACCGGTTTACATTAAATAATATTTCTCAGCAGCAAATGGTTTAGTTGGTCAAAAATGTTTCTGGTTTAAATAATGATTGACAGATTTTGACAGATAAACAATTGGAAGGCGTCTGAAACTGGAAACACCACTCCAAGCATAGAGTTGGAGAGACCAGGAACCCATGACAGAGAAACAGCCATAACAGAATCATGGAGGTCCGGGACTGAACTAGCCAGAACGAAAAAACGAGTGCAGGAATGACCGTGGGGACTAACGCACATGGCAAAAACAGGTGGCCCTACAGGGACAAAAAACCCTATCGTCATATGTCCAAAGACTGAAAAGACGACAAGCGACTTGATTGCGAGGGCGTTTATAGTGGGCAGAGAGGCTTGCATCAAGGAACCATTGAGATTCATGGCAGAAAATGAATCCAGACAGGTGGAGGACCACAGGTCTTACTTAGATAGAGCGGAACACCCAGGTTCGAAAACAGAGTCGTGACCGTGGAGATGCAACGACTGGGGAATAAAGAAGGAAAATTGACCACCAAGAAATCATTAAGAAGATGCAAAATGAAGGGGAGCCCATAGGATTATACAAAGTCCAGCACAGGGCTTCTGACAAAATAGTCAAAAACACATGGCAACTGTTGTGACAGCTGAAAAGTAACAGAACAAAGAATACTTTGAGCGCCACCCAACGCCAAAGATAGCAGAGATGGAGAGGCAGAACATCAAAAGCAACTGCGATATCCGCCTTTCCCGTCCATGCACTGCGTCTGGTGGAAATAATCATGGAATGACTGAGCAGAACCAGACGGCTGAGCATGCGGTGGTGACGACACGAGGATCGCTGTTTCCAGACCAAATGAATTAAAATGACAAAATGAGCCACAGATGCTGCATAAAAAGAGTCCAAGACAAGTAAAATGTCCACAGATGAGGGACAGGTCCAACAACTGACCGATCCAAACGCTGGTTACAGTATCGAATGTACATAGCAGCTTAACAGAAAAAACAAACAAACAAACAAACAGAGAGCCGCCATAACAAAGCCAGCACAGAAATGATGGCCAAATTCACATCCAGCTCCTCAATAACAAAAGGATAAACAACACCAACAACACAGAAAAATGCCAAAAGTCACGACAAATTCAGCCAGTGTGAGAAACCCGTCCTAGCGAGGACCGCCTGTTTTTATAACCACAGAGAAAAAAAACAAAATCCCCAAAGCGGGAACCAGACAACACAGAGCCACACAGCAGAATCTGAACCGGGTTCAGGTCATTACTTTGAAGAACAGGAACTGGAATTCCCAGGGTCCCTAGGGGCGTGACGTCACCAATGACCGGGTCGAGCAGATAACCAGGAAGAGCGTGGAAGAGTCTTAACATGTAAAAACAAGGAGGAAGAGGGCAGCATGACACGCTCACCATAGAGATTCCAGTGATCACAGCTTTCAGGAAGGCCCTGTCATCACCCGATCAAGTGCCACTGACGACCCGAACACTGCAGGACCCTCCCCCCGCAGATGCATGGCTGAGACGCGGGCACTGCGACGCAGAAAGATGTGGAAGCCGTGACACTCCCTGAGCAGCTGAAAAAGGAGGGGCAAACGTGGGGAAGACGGACACCCCCACATCAGAAGAAGGGGAACCATTGAGTCAGAAAGAATGGGGGGAAGACATCATGCCGCTGAGATAAGCAAGAACAGCTAGCATGAAGAACCGGTGACAAACGTAGAGCTGGCGGTAATGAAAGATAAGGAATGGACCGCACACCTGGAACTTAAATAGGACGCTGAACATGTGAGTTGATTAGACTGAACCTTCCGCAGGGAGGAATAACCAGGTGAGCTCACTTCTCAAGCTGCCTGCCTGAAATACTCCCAAGGTCGTTCATTTCAGCAAATCAAATGCAGCACTTAGGCTCTGCCTCTCTTCTGTTTATGATTGTCCACCGCTGCTCATTTGGCAAAGGTAGGCAATTACCTGGAGGAGTTCAGGGCCCCCAGCCCTTTGGAGGCTACAAGCTGAAGAAATAATTTAATCGCCATTATTATTTAAATTTGTAAATAAATAAATAAAAACTGAAATTACATGAAACTGACCAGTTGAAAGGGTTTTATCCTACCCCGTGGTTCTGCAGTATTGGACTATTCTGTCAACAGCAAGTTAGAGAAAGAGACTCTTCAGAGAGATTTAAAAAAAACCCACCTGTAATCCAGCAGCTATGAAAAATGAGTTTCCACATTTTCAAAAGCAGGAAGACAAAACAAGAAAAAGAACAGAATCAAAGAGAAGATGAAGAAAGTCAAGACTGAGAACAGAGACAGAAAAGGAGAGGAAAGGCAGATGGAGGGGCATTCATATTTCGATGACTCTGTATAATGTGTTAAACTCAGGCTAGTATAACTATAATTGGCCCGCGGGATTATATAAAATGTGCATTAAAGCTGGCCTGCGGTAAATACGGTACCGCCTATACTACAAATCCCACAATGCTTTGAAAGATGTTTGGAAAGCTCAATGATTTAAATCTTCAGCTTCAAGGCAGATACACACACCTCCCTCACCTGGCAGACAAGATCATCGGATTTACTTGTAAGATGGAGATTTGCAGCAAGTGACTTGATCAAGGAAACACTGATTTCTTTGTGAATCTGAGTGAACTTGCTGAAAGGAATAATGTTTGCACCACCACAATAATTTCATGTCACAAAGAGCACACGTCTTCCCTGCGAGGATTCTTTCTAAAACATTCCCCAGACAACAGTGCTCAATATGACTGTCTGAGAGATCCATCAATGCAGCAGCAGCTGAGCATGACTTGAAGGTTGCAGTAACAAATCTGCAACCTTGATTTGAAAATGTGTCTCTAAAACATGAGACTCTGTGAAAATGATTGTGAAAAGGATAATAAAAGTTCAAATGCTTCTTCTGTTAAATTCATTGAGTGTACCATGGTGATTCATCATTCTTTTGCTTATTATTGCTGTTCAACTAATCCCAAACACGTGTGCAGCATAAAATATGTGCTGTAAATCTTTTATTGTTCTGTTTTAACGGACAAACCTTAATGAAAATGACACTTTTCACTATTTTGCTCTGCAGGATTCACAGATCACACACAGGCCTGTTGATTTAATGTCAGCAGATAAACTTTACAGTTTCAGGAGATCCTCAGCCATAAATTCACAAATCTGACTTCATAAAAATGAACGAATGCTAAAAAAGAAAGAAAGTATGAATTATTGTTAAAATTATATAAAAAGATGAAAACTTTTTCATCAGAAAAACAAAAAAATGAGGGTAAAAAGAGCTGGTTCAGCCTCTTAGCCTCGGTAGCAGACACCATGTTAGAGTCATATGGCAATTTGATTGGTTAGAATCAGAATCAGAATCATTCATGCCTTCAATCAATATGCCTTATATAGCTCCTTATTCTCATTTTATGTATGCCTTATATAGCTCCTTATTCTCATTTTATTTTATTCTACCTTTTTACATTGTTGGACGAGAGTTGCTGGAAAAAATTTCATTGTGCACTGCAGAATGATAATAAAAAAAAAAGATTCTGATTCTGATTCAAAGTGGTCAGCAAAATCAAAGATAGGACAAAAGCGTATGTGACAGGGTCCCGCCGGGAAAGGATGCAGAGGAGCCAAGGTGAGGAGGTTCGTTGTTTATTTCAAGTTCTGAGCACCACAATTGCTCCACGCAGGGCCACATAGCTTAGAAAGTTGTATGTGCAATGTGGTGGCATAAATATCACTCCATACTGTGGCAGGTCCTGTTTGCGACGCGCTCCACAAAAAGTATGACCAAAAAAATCTACTTTGTTTGTGCGTTGTGTTGTGATTTATTCCAATTCACCGTTGCTACAGATGGCATATATGATACGATCCATCAAAAAAGAGATCATAAAAAGCAAGTACAAAAGAGGTCATCAAAAAATACTGGGCCCTGTGCACCCTCTCTGTATCAAACCAACAAACAAAACTAACACAAGTGACAGGTGCGCCTAAATTACTGTCATGGTGCCTCTGTCAGCTCTCCTCCCCATCCTCTCTCTGCTTGGCTCACAGTTGAGACCACTCACCTCATCATCTGCCTGCCTTCAAAAGGAGATCCAGCTCCAGTATTCATCACCATTTCGTTGCCCCTGATGGATATCATTACCAAGAGTGGTCGCCTGAGTCATCAGTCCTCCCGGATCCAAGGCTCTACATCCTTCTGTCATGCTTCAAGCCTCAGCCAACCTCCTGACTCACCACGAGCCTCTGCCAAACTCCCTGTCAAATCACAAGCCATCTTCTGGTCTCCAGCTATGCCAACTACCACACAGGACCAAGAGAAAATAAACTTCATTACTTAACCCTTAACTCACCTGTGTTTTCCTTCTGGGTTCCAGTGACTGGGTCTGTCTCATCACGGTTAGCCATGACAGAACCAACTGGCCAAACTCCAGATCCAGCTGACCTGGAAGGAAAGCTTTTCTGGAACTTCACTCCAATGCCATCACTACTACGGTTCAGGAGGACATACTCTCATGTATTCTCACTACTCTCACGGCTCTCTGTTCCGATATTTCTACATGAATGTCATAATGAAAGAATTCAATATTCCCGCAAGACATCCAATAACACTGTCACTATACCTATTGCCGTATTCTGCAAAGCCAAGGCCAGCGCTCTACCACCTCACCACTCTTATGGCTGCTCAATTAATTTGTTACCTGGCGCCACACTGTCTTAGGGCAGATTATTCAATTTATCTGGCCTCGAAAAATGGCAATGGAAACGCCGAGTTCATAAGAGAAAGAGGGTAACGGTTCTTAACTGTGATGGCGTTTAACCCGCAATAGTCTATGCACAGCCGTAAAGGACCGTCCTTCATCCTGACAAAAAAACAGCTCCCACAGGTGATGACAAAGGACTAATAAGACCCACCTCTAGGAAGTCCACCACGTACTGCTTGATGGCCTCCCTCTCCGGTCTCGACAGGCTGTACAGCTGACTCTTAGGCAGTGTGGCACCGGGCTGCAATTCAATGGAACAGCCGTAAGGCCTGTGAAGCGGTAAAGAGAGAGCCAATGATTTGGAAAAAACTCTCCCAAGTCCTGGTACTCCGGGGGCACTGTGGAGAGGTCAGATGAGGGCGGCTGCTCAACTGGGACAGCAGGGTCAGCCCCTGGATGTCGAGCCGAGCACAAACAGATCTTGTGGCAGTGAGTACTCCAGCTGGTAATGAGGCTAGTGGACCAGTCAATGACAGGGTTATGAGTCAATAACAAGGGAAAACCTAAAACAACCGGGTCATGGGAGGACTTAAGGCCTGTTCACACCGGGACCAATTTCACCCGCGATTTTTGCCGACGTTTAACGCCTCGTGACTAAACAAAGGGCACCAATGTGAGTGTGAACACTGACGCGAAAAAATGCCACGCGTCAAAGCGTCACTTTTTAAAAAACGCCTCGGGTTCGGTTTTTTTTTTTGACGCGCCATGTCGAACTCTATTCGACCAATGAGAAGGCGCTTTTGCACACGTGTCTGGAGCTTCTGAAGTTACAGTAAAACACAACTTCTGGGCGCTCAAACACAAAACTGCCTTACTGAGCACACATACCAGCGAAGAAGATAGACGCCAAGTAGCGTCTACACTGCCGCGAAGAAATAATGACGGACATTCTAAAATTTCCCTGAACTATTCATGGTTTCTTTGTTTGATTCTGACAAGCGCGTAAATACTTGCTCTCTTCTTCTGAGTGAAAAGCGACTTTAAGAAGCGTAAAGTCGCGCAGCGCCACCTTGTGTACAGGAGTATTTCTGTTTACATTAAGCGCCATCTAATGTCAGGGAATGAAATTGCATGTTCACTCGGCTCATCGTCAGCAAAAATCGCCTGGGTGTGAACACAAAAAACGTGGCAAAAAACGTGTCGAAAAACACTGGCGAATAACGGCTGGCGAATATTCGTCCCGGTGTGTACGTGCCTTTAAACTGGAAAAAACAGGTGAAGTCCTGATGGTTACCGGAAATAAAGAGAGGAACAGGCTCAGTTACTTGTGTTATAGTGGCCATGGACTCACCATTAAGGGAAACGACCTGTAATGGACAGGGAAGTGACTCTGTCTAAATGCCGTCCTGTTTGGCCAGCTCAACATCCATGAGGTTCTGCTCAGAACCAGAGTCTAACAATGCCCGAACAGGAACCCCCCCCCATTCTTGAAAAAATAACGTGTCCCTCCAGCATATGTATTAGATCTTGAATTGGCGGGCATCTCTCTTCTGCTCGTCAGTGTGCCCACTCTAATTAATTGCGAGCTACGGCATTTGGGCAGTCCTTGCAGAAATGACCCCGCTTACCGCAGTAAAGGCACTCACCTGCCGTCATCTGTCATTTATGTTCGGAGGGGGGGAGACCACCCCGACCCAGCCACATCGGTTTGTCCAACGGGGGAGATGAAGGTTGTGTGAGAACAACAGGAGAAGCATGAGAGGTCTGTGGTAGAGGGCTGCATTGGGATCGGGTCCCGCCGGGTCCCGCGGGACCCAACCCAAATCTCGCGGGATTGGGCGGTTTGGATTGTGCTGCGGGCGGGAGCGGGCGGCAAAAAATAAACCCCGCGGGATCAGTGCTGGCATGAATATCTCATGAATATATATTAGCGGACTACGTTAGGCTGTGCGGCTGTTGGATTCTTATGTACTGAAGCTCCGTGAACGCACCAGGTAGAGACGCCCAATGGCCTCTGTCATCTAACCTGTTGTTGGGGGTGCGCCCCGCCCCGCCTCTTACTAAGAGCGCGCTTCAGGCCGTCTGTCTGCGCGCGCACACACGCACACTTTTAACCGAACAGGATTTGTGAAAATATATTTAATAATTAAGTTGCACATTACACAAAGAGGAATGCATCAAAAGATGAGGCTGGAGGAGGGACATGAATCTCTTTAATGATATCAATAAAAATACGTGTTTTTTTCCTGCGGGACGGGGGACGATACAAAATCAATGCATCTCTATTACTGTGCGGGACTAAATTCTCTGAGTTTGGCGGGTGCGGGCGGGAGTGGACATACATATTGCGGGAGCGGGCGGGAGTGTAACGCATACGTTGCGGGAGCGGGCGGGATTGGTCAAAAATTCAGCGGGCGCGGGCGGAAGCGGGATGAAGAAAATAGTCCCGCGCAGGGCTCTAGTCTGTGGCATCTGATCCTTGCTACCTCCCCCATGAGGAAGAGCCCCTCCCCGGCACTCCCTCCTGCGATCCTGCAGCTGGTTATCAATCCGGATCACTTGAGCGATGAGGGACTCCAAGGATGACGGTAACTCCAACGGAGCGAGATGGTCCTTCAGCTCCTCCGAAAGGCCCTCCAGAAAAGCGTCAGTGAACGCTGCGGGGTTCCATTCACTCTCAGAAGCAAGAGTCCGGAAATCGATAGCGTAATTCGCCACCCGGCGATTCACCTGCCTTAGCCACACCAGCGCCGGGGCTGCCTCTCTGCCTGGCTTTGTGTGCTGGAAGACCTAGGTGAGGGCTTCTAAAAAGAATGGGAGGGAAGCGCAGGTGGCAGTGCCGTGTTGCCACTCCGAAGTTGCCATGCTCCAGCTCTGTATACCAAAAACAGTGATTAACAAAAGGTGACATCAGGGAGGGCAGATGAAACCAATGAGGAAGATGGGAGAACGTAAAGACAGCAGAAAGGTAAAACGGCATGAGAAGCAGAAACAACAAAATAAAAGCATATCAACCCAAGAGAAGGATAACAAAAGCCTAACAAAAAAACGCCCTGACCCCAGTGCGGCTTGAGTATGCGTTACCGGGGTTTCATCAGTATGTTTAATGTGCCACACGTAATGAGAAGGTCCTTGACAAATGCTATGGTAACATTAGAAATCCCTTCAAAGCTAAATCGCTCCCTTCCCTGGCGAACTCTGACCACACAATCATTCATCTTCTACCCACCTACAAAACTGTTCTAAAATCTTCAAAACCTGACAAAAAATATCTGTAACCAACTAGACAGAGGATCGTGTAATGACTCTGAGAGGTGGTTTCTCCTGCACTGACTGGAGTGTTTTTCATGCACTGGAATTAAATGAATCAACTGAAATGATCACAGTTTATATTCATTTTTGCATTGATGGTATTGTTCCAAAAAAAGTTGTTAAACATTTCCCCAACAATAAACCTTATTTTATTGTAAAAAGCTGCATAAATCTAAAAAAGCTTGCTTTTAAAAGCAACGATAAAATTGGATTAAAGACAGCTCAAAAGTTTTCGGACATTGCAATAAAAAAAGCTATAAACAAACGTCTTGATATAGAGAACACACCAAAACACATGTTAGACATAATGGCACCATTTACACTGCATAGTTCAAGTAAACCAATTCCATTTTTATTCCTCTCATGCAGCTGGATATGACTGAAGGCGGAAAGGCTGCTATGTAGTCCTCAGAATGTCTATTTTTGAGAGTTTCAGCATTGTATAGTGTAAATGCAAAAATCGGATACGGGTCTCTGTAAAAGATGATGTAAGCGGGTCGTCAAAAAAATCAGATATAGTCCGAAAATCGGATTTGGGCATGAAGACCTGGAGTGTAAATGCACTGATGCTGATTCAGGTCTTCCTGAATAAGGAAATTAGGAAGTTTGAAGTTTTCTTCCATGTCAGTAAGGACAGAGCAGGAGAAAATGGAGGCTCTAACTTTCTTCTTCACATTGAGTTTTGTGTTTTCTTTTCCACTCATCATGAAAGCAGTGACGAGTCTGTGTCTCTCATCTGTAAGGAAGAGGAGCAGCAGAGGAAGAGCTCAGACTGAAGTTTGTCTTGAAATACTTCTTCTGTTCAAAAGGAAAAGAGTTCTTCCAAAACCATCAGTTTAGACTTAAAGTTTGTGTAGTTCTCATTTGCCCACATACGCTGTTATCACTTTAGTATGACTGTGTCTCCGTTCTGTCTCTAAGTGAGAAAACACTGACGTGTGCAAAGTGCTGACTATATAAGATTTGTTGTTCCTGTTCGTCTGATTGAATGACCCACTTTTTATGTTGTGAACCACAACAAATAAAACCAGACTGCATACACTGGGAAGACAGAACTCCTCTATGAAAGCCTTGCGCTGTGACAGACAGATTCTGCAGAAGTCAAACAAATTAAAGCCGCAAGCGGCGTTGTATGGCCCGCAGGCGCAACCCACCTTCCACGCCCACCTCTACGCACCACAGCCGCGCCATCCCTGCCCACATCTACACAGCACCGCCGCCCTCACTGCCCACCTTTTATCAAGACTTGTCAAGGCTGCATATGCTAATTTTGCTAACGTTTTGCTAGTTAAGCTAATGTGGCTAAAAGTGCTAGCATTGTAATCATTGTAATCACCTTAGCAACAGAGGTTTAATGAAAACCACGCCCATATTCCTTATATGTCCATATCCAGTATTTTTTTAGTTATGTTCGATTTCAAGCCATGGATGCATGCATTCAATTTTCACAGTATTACTATGAAAGGCATGGGAGTTATAACAGTGCGCCATTTTTCTAGCTAGCCACGTGTACGCCTTTGAAAATCCACAACTTTTAATTCAAACATTTCTTCCAAAGTAGCTTGATATTAATGCCCATAGGTTCAAAGAAGATCGATTTGTATCTGGTGCTAAAGGTGCTTTTTTTTTGTGGAAAATTTAAGAAGACGGCCTTTATCAATCTTGTCGTTTGTGACATCATTTTATTTAGTGTGCGCCAGGGAATTGCATATTTCATTTTCACAACATTCCAAACTAACTAAGATTGCAATGGTTGCAGATTTGCCATTCAAAATCTAAGACTTCTAATTTCAACATTTTGTCCACACTACCTTGCTATGGATGCCTGAGAAGTTACGAGAAGATCGCTAAAAATCCTTAGTACGAGTTTTTGTTTGTATCTGGTGCTAAAGATTCTTTAAAAAAAAAAAGTAGGATGGCAGCCTTTTCCTAAGGTCAAAGGTCAACAACACTTCTGTGTGTTTGTAGACTGGAGCTGGCGGAAAAATTGCTTAAACAAAAGCCGTAGGTCGTGTGGCCGCCCCATAATGATTTCAAAACTTTCTTGGGATATCCCCAACACGTGTGTTTTGGTTTCATAACTGTATCTTTTTCGGCCCTATACGCGATGTTTAACCCATTCATTTTTTTTCACGGGATACCTCAACGTGATATCATCGTCAGGGGGGGGTTGCCGTTGACTTTGTGGTGACTTTTCAAGTATGCAGCGGGGTCACATTTTGCTGAAAGACCCCGAAATCATTCCAACTACGAAAACATTGTGGTCCTTGCAGTCAGTGACTGCTGCTACGGGCCATAAAATTCTCGTATCCTGTGTGGTTCTTCTCTTTGTTAAGTATCAGTCAAAACTCTGACATTCATCTTCTGACTCTGAGCTCGTCTGTTTCCTGTTGAAGTGACAGACGTTGGAGTTTCCAGATCCTGATGCTGCAGAGAAACAAAGTGGATCAATGGGTCTCATTCACAGTGGTCGTTGGAGCAGAACTCTCCAAGTCTGTGTGGAACTGTTCCTCCATCATCAGATCCAGAGAATGTCTGGTCTGAGAGGGATTGTGTCCAAACTCACACAGACCTCCAGAATGAAAGCTGTCAGGCAGCAACAGCAGTGTGATACAGAAAAATGTCATCTGACACCAAATTCAAGATTGGTTTATTGTCATTCCACACACAGTATTTGCAAAGAAATACACAGGTGGGACAAGATGTTGTTTCTCACTAGCATGACAGTGCAAAAAACAGCAATAATAAGAATAGCAGTAATATGCAGAACATTTCATCAAATTATCTTTGGATTGGATCTGAAAATTCTAGTTTTCATTTAGTAAAGTTTTTGTTTCAGAGAACAAACCTACCTGATTAGTGGTTTGTTAGTGAGTGGGAGGGGCTTAATCCAAGACTGCTTCTCACCTTCTGCTTTTGCCTTTATATGTTTAACGTTTGACAGCAACAAAGTCAGAGTTGATGATGTTTTTGGACAGTTTCCCCTTTTTCTCTGAGTTGATGTTTGTGGAGGTCAAAGGTCAGACGGAAAAGTTTTCTGCCCTAGAAACTAAGAAGAGGAACGTTTCAATGTTGAAGAACTCAACCAAACAACAGCAGGAACTGGATTTTTCCAACACTTTTATCTAACACTTTTTTCCATCACGTTGTCATGAATGCATGGAGGAAATGCAGAAACACAGCTGACATTTGACTGCTCTTTCTTCTTCATTTCAGCTTCCTCGTGCTAAAAATAGTCAAACCATAGAGTCTCGCTGTTCACTGAGGCTGCTGCTGTTCTAAAAACAAATTAGCAGCTCAGGTACATTTGCATAAAAACTGACAAACAAGTTTCAAGGCAAAAGCAGAACTTTCATATTTTCATATTTAGAGAAACCAAACATCAAATAACAATGCAAGAACTGATAGCAACTGTTAAACACGGAAGAGGAGGGAACATGGTTTCGGCTCCTTTTTTAACCCAGGCAATTTTCACAGAGTTAACAACAAAAACCCAAGTCTTTTAGTGATTTTGAACTTTTTTTGTCCACTTTCACTGAGTGAACTAGAACATTTCAGTACACAAACGTATTTGTCTTTTTTTTCAGACCTGCTGTGGTTTTCCCTCAGGGGAACCACAAGATCTTTCAGAATGATCCTAATTCAGAAAATGAACATCAATGTTTTATAATAAAAGATGAAGCCCATGTTGTCATGGGGAGACATTAGCCATAGAGAAAGTCTGTTAATGTTTCATGTTTGGCCTCACTTCAGTCTATAAAGTTTCCATGAATGCTAACATGTTTAGAACATGTTTAGTGAAGTTTTCCAGTCTGGTCCATAAATTCAGAGCAGCAGCTTCACCTCACTGTCTGCATTCATGGAGATTCTTTAATGTTTGGACTTTGAGAAACTCATTTGATCTCCTGGCTTGATCTTCATCACTTGGATCCACATTGGTCTTTGTGAAGGACTTGTGGACTTGAACCACTGTTAATGTTCTGCACAGTCTACTTAATAACAGTTATTGACCTTTGACCTGACCAGTGGAGGTTTTTGGACAATAATTGTCCAGATAGAAGTGGAGCTGCTGGTCCATCACAGACAAATGGATCAGAGGAAAAGCTTTGCTGTTGCAGCTTGGATCCAGAATCAGAGACGCTGTGTGGATAATTACTGTGAGGAGCCTTTAGAGTCACAAGTACAAACAGATAAGCCTTTTTACCAACAATTGAATGATACACACCACAAACACACACACACACACACACACACACACACACACACACACACACACACACACACACACCACACTTACACACACAAATAGAAAGAAAAACACACAAACCATGTATTGTAAAAAGTCTTTTTAATTCCTGTACAACAGAGACTCTCAGGTTTCTGGGGGGAGCCTAACACAAACTCACACATTAGGGGGCGGAGCTCTGCTCAGTTGTTCCTGAATCAGCAAATGTTTAGAGTTTTGCTCCGTGCCAGAGGAGGACAGAGCAGGACGAGACGGTGGCTCCAACATTCTTCTTCTTGACGGTGAGTCTTTGTGTTTCTTTTGTCTTCTCCACTCATGATGAAGGCCGTGACGTGTCTGTGTGTTCTCCTCTGTGAGGAAGAGGAGCAGCAGAGGAAGAGCTCAGACTGAAGTTTGTCTTTAACTTGTTCTTCTGTTCAAAAAAGAAGAGAGTTCTTCCAGAAAGCAGCAGCTAAAGGTCACTGCAGGTCACCTTTCTGACAGAAACAGACCACAATGAAGCTGTCAGATCTGCCCTGAAGGACAAACTTTGAGTTCTGCTGGATCCTTGTTCTTAAAACAGTTGGAGACTCTGCTCCACCCTTCCTCTCAGCTCAGATTCAAATGAAATTCAAATGACATTCAAATGTTGTGAGAGGCTGTGGAAGCTCCTCAGTGCTCTGATCTCTGCTGAAGAAGGTTGTGAGGCTCTCAGGTCCTCAGTGCTGAACAACTGCATGTTTCCAATCCTCTCAGGACTGACATCTCCTTCATTTCTGAACTTCTGACATGATTCTGATGGAACACAGCTGGGAGCTCCTCTCTGATGGGTTCTTCCACAAACATCATTTCTTCATCATCTGTTCTGTAGTTTGAATCAAATCACCTTCAAAGGGTTTCTTTACAAAGCAGAAGGTCACATGACCTCACCTTTCTCCAGTTCTTCTACAGTCACTGGGATCAACAATCTGTCAATCATCTTGAAGCTCCGCCCCTCCTCTCAGCTGCTGTTAGGTGGTGTCAGGTTTCTTCTTGATCCTGTTCTCTGTCTTTGGTTCAGCTTATTCCTGTTTGGAGGTTCTTCTCAGGTCTGGTAACCCTGGGTTTATTCATTCCCTTTGCCTGTCTGGACGGATTTGGGTTCAAGTGTGGGTTTTTGACAAAATGTGTTTAGTTGTTTAACTGTTTTAGCTGTTTTACTGTGTTTTGCGGAGTTATTTTGTCCTACTATGCTTACGTCTCTGCACCATGAGTGAGAGTAAAGGAGAGGATGATGAGTTTATATAGCACCACTACCTTCTATGACTGTAATTATAATGACAGAGGATTTTTAAGGGAATTTATACACTCCGTGCATTTTTTTCCCGTCCTTTTAATTGTTATAAAAATGAGTATATCTGCCGGCTCAAAGTTAGACATATGAGAGTTCAAGAATTATAATTAATTAAGATGGAAGAAATATTAATTGAATTGGAGTAGTATGACATTTAGTTAGATAAAATGTAAATTTGAGTTCTATGAACAATTATTGAGTTTTATAGACGTAAGAAATTAAGTTGAATAAATTTAACTCAATTATTTGTTGCCAATAGAAGTAATTCATTTAAGTTGGCAAAATTGGATAAGATATATATGCGTCACAAGGAAAATGGAAATAAGATCAGAAACTCGTGCGTTTACTTTGTCTGTTCTTCTACTACAAGCAGAAACTCATTCTTTTGATGATGCAGCCTTATTACATTGTAATCTTCATACGCCGTCATTAAAATCTCAGACTCCTTCTCACTTAAGTATAGCTCTCTTTTTTTCACCACGCGTTTCCATGGTGACTCCGTAAATCGACGATCCATTGAGAATGTCTTTATGTACCTGCTGTGCACGTGCATTAACCTAGGGTTACCAAGTCGAGCGTAATTATACCAACTCATATCCGGTCTTTTGGAACCGACATACCCAGATGTGGTGGTTCAACCTCAAACAACCACATAGGTGTTAGTATTTCTTTATTTTTCTTTAAATTCAAAACATTCATTTTTACTTTGTTTACTTAAAATAAATTAACAATGGGTGCACACATTTGATTAATTTGTTTTAAGTGAGAAATAAGTAGTTTATTCCCTTTTGTTTGTTTTCTGAGTTTCCATCCCAGGTGAGCAATCCATAGTAATCAGCAGAGGAGATTGGGAAATTCCACTGGGGAACTGCAGGGGTTGCCAACTCTCCTCGTGGACTTTATTTTTGTTTATTTAAATCAAATGATTTAGTCCACTTTTTGTTGAAGACTACTTTTGTATCATATGAATTTTTTTTGGTTTCTGTTTCTCTGTTTTGTAATCAGATTAATTAGTTTGAATGTTTGATTAGTTAGTTTCCTCTCCCTCATGTGTCCAGTATGGTTTGTCCCTGTCTATACAGCGGGGAAAATAAGTATTGAACACGTCAACATTTCTCTCAAAAAATATATTTCAAATCGAGCTATTAAAATGAAATTTTCACCAGATGTCGGCATCAACCCAAGTACTGCACACATAGAAAGAAATCCAAACATTTATGTCCATAAATGAAGTTATGTGTAATAAAGTGAAATGGCACAGGGAATAAGTATTGGACACATGAAGAAAAGGAGGGGTAAAAAGGTCTGGCAAGCCAAGAAAGCAGCTGGAGTTTGTCAGTATTCAGAAGGTTAACCTGCCCCCTATTAGTGCAAAGTAATATCAGCTGCTATAGTTCTGATTGATGCCTTTTAAAAAGGTTCCTCACCAGCAAGGTGTTAGACAAGAAGCATTGCATGATGGGTAAAAGCAAAGAGCTGTCCAAAGACCTACGCAACCTTATTGTTGCAAAACACACTGAAGGCATTGGTTACAGGCGCATTTCTAAACTTCTGAAAGTTCCAGTGAGTACCATTGGGGCCATCATTCGGAAGTGGAAAGAACACGGCATTACCATAAACCTGCCACGGCCAGGTGCTCCTAGCAAGATTTCAGACAGAGGAGTCAGAACAATCATCAGAAGGGTTCTCCAAGAGCCCAGGACCACTCGTGGAGAGCTTCAGAAAGACCTGGAATCAGCAGGTACCGTGTTTCAAAGAAAACAATAAGTAATGCACTCAACCGCCATGGCCTCCATGCACGCACACCACGCAAGACTCCATTTTTGAAGAAGAAGCATGTTGAAGCTCGTTTGGAGTTTGCAACACAACATTTGGATAAACCCATGACATTCTGGGAGAAGATACTCTGGTCAGATGAGACCAAAATTGAACTTTTCGGATGTCATGAGACACAACATGTTTGGAGGAAAAATGGCACCGCACATCACCCCCAAAACACCATACCAACAGTCAAGTTTGGAGGTGGGAGCATCATGGCGTGGGGCTGTTTTTCAGCATGTGGTACTGGTAGACTTCATATCATTGAAGGAATAATGACTGGAGAGAAGTATCGAGACATTCTTGATCAGAATCTGCTGTCATCTGCCAGGCTGCTGAAGATGAAAAGAGGGTGGATCTTTCAGCAAGACAACGATCCCAAGCACACAGCCAAGGTAACACTCAACTGGTTGAAGAAAAAGAAAATAAAGCTGCTAGAATGGCCCAGTCAATCACCAGACTTGAATCCAATTTAAAATCTTTGGAAAGACCTGAAGACCCGGGTTCACGGAAGAGACCCCCGGAACCTTGAAGATTTGGAGGCGTCTTGAAGCTGTAATCACCAACAAAGGTTTTTGCACTAAGTATTAAATAAATTTCAGTAAGCGTGTTCAATACTTATTCCCTGTGCCATTTCACTTTATTACACATAAATTCATTTATGGACATAAATGTTTGGATTTCTTTCTATGTGTGCATTACTTGGGTTGATGCCGACATCTGGTGAAAATTTCATGTCAATAGCTCGATTAGAAATATGTTTTTGAGAGAAATGTTGACATGCTCAATACTTATTTTCCCCGCTGTAAAGCTTCCCCAGTGTGTCAGTGTAATGGCTAAGTCTGGTCAGGCCTGTTCAGTTTAGTCCCACTTGGTGTGTTTCATTTACTTATCTTTTCAGTTGGGCCCAAATTACTTTAGTTTTGAAACTATTCTGTTTTTGTACCTTTTTTTTTTTTTTTTTTTAATCTTCCTTTACAAAGAAAAAAACTACAAAAAAAATATTAAAAGATATTGCAAGAAACACCTATTTTTGTCCATTGGCTACCATATTTTCACGACTATAAGGCGCACTTAAAAGTCATAAACTTTTTTCCGCCAGCAGGGGGCGCCCTATGTGCGCCTCCTATGCAGTTGTGGGTCGTAGAAGAAGATGGAGTGAGGGAGGGAGAGAGATGTAAAGGCCAAGTGGAACCTAACTGCAGTGCAACTATCTACATTTTAAAGCCTTCTATGCTCCTTCTACCTCATAACCCTCAACCATTTCAGTACAGGAGGAGTGAGCAGAGAAGCAGCTGTCCCACTGCTTTAAGCTGCTGCTTTCGCTAGCTCATAGGAGAAATGCAGAGACAGACTGGTGTGTGTGTGTGCGTGTGCGTGTGCGCGTGGCGTGCGTGTGCGCCCTTTGGTCGTGACAATACTGTAATTGTGATCCTTCACACCAGAGCAAACAAGTTCAGGCGGATTTCAGCCGGAGTTCAGGCTTAAAGTCAGTCATCTCTGGCTCGTCTCTGCTCTGTACCTGACCGAGTACCTCGTCTCTGCTCCTGCGCTGTGGTTCCTGTCTCCGGCTCGACTCGCGCCTTTGACTGTCCCCCCAACCACAGCTGGATGAAGCTCGTCTGCTGGACTTTATATATGTAGTTGTAGATTTAGATAAGTTAATTCTTCTCTAAGAGTTCTGGTAAATCGCCTGTCTGTCCTGGGGGAGGATCCCTCCTTCATGTGGGCACCCCTGAGGTTTCTTCGTTTTTTCCGGAATCTGTTTTTTTGGGAGTTTTTCCTTACCGCGAAGGGGGGTCTAAGGGCAGGGATGCCAGAATAGCTTAGTCAGTTTGTTAGTTCATTTTAGTATTTTCCTATTGAACTCTTTGTATTCATGATCCTTTTAAGTTCATGTTTTACTTCGAAGCCCATCGAGACGACTGTTGTTGTGATTTTGGGCTATACAAATAAAAATGAATTGAATTGAATTTAAACATGCTTCCTGGAATACCCCCCAGAAGTGTAGAAACAGGAAGTTTGTTGTTTGTCAAAGTGACTGAATGGAAATGTTGCTGCTGCAGCTCCATGTCTCCACCTGGTGGAGGGAGAGCAGAAGTGCAGCAGCTGATGGCAGCTTCCTCTGCCTCCCACTGCTGTCTGACTGCATTCACCTGAACCTGAGAGGAAATACAAGAGAAGAGCCAATCAGTGGAGGAGCAGCTGATCTGTTGGTGAAGGAGGATCAGAGCTGATGATGAGGGTTTCCTCTGCAGGTGAAGGAGGAAGGTGTGTGTGAGCTGATGTGGATCCAGTGAATCCAGCAGCATGGATCAGTGGGAGGAGCCACAGGAGGGAGCCCCTCCCTCTAGAAGCAAAGATGGTAACCATGACAACCAGAGCAAAGCTCAGAGGTGAGATGAACATCTCCAACTGTCCATGATCTTCTCCATGTCAGAGCTCAGGACTCACACCAGCAACCTTCATTCTTCACAGGAACCAACCTGGACCTGGATCTGAATCCAGCTGGGGGTCCTACAGGATTGATACATCAGAAGATTATTTAAATAGATTAATAAAAAGTCATTCAGGACTGGAACAGTAAGTGTTTGTCAGAGTTAAAGGGGCATATCAGAGCTCATTCATTCTTTATAGGAACATAACTGGACCTGGATCCAGCTATGGGTCATATAGGAGTGATAGATCAAGTAACAGACCCTGAACTGATGGTTTTGTGTTCGCAGAGGTCAACAGGTCACACAGAGAGTCCAGTCTGCAGCCTCCAGCTGTGGCTCCATGAAGAGTGACTGGTCCAAATATGATCCTCCAGACTTCAGAACTGAACCAGAACCTTCAGACTCACAGTAAGAAGCAGTTTCTAGTGAACAGAGATCTGCTGATTTATCTTTTTCCACAGACAGTGTTTAGATGAGAGATCTCCGCTCTCTCCAGCCAGCTGTCAAGTGCAGCGAGTCTGCAGCTCACCTTTTCCCTCAGGGGATGGGAAGAATTTCGTCATTGTGGGATAAATAAAGTATCTATTATTATTAATTAATAATAATAATAAACTTTATTTCTATAGCACTTTTCAAGATCCTGATTAAAAAGTGCTGTACAAATAACATAAGACAAAAACCGGATTAAAAACAGTATACAGTACAAAAACAATTAAACCCAGGACACACACAAAACAGTGGTAGCGGTTAAAATCAATAAAATCATAAATTTAAATTTAACAACCAGTAAAATACTTTGAAGCACGCCTATAGAAGTGGGTTTTTAAAAGAGATTTAATTACTGGTAGGGACCCAGTGAGCCTGATCTCTTTAGGGAGTCCGTTCCAGAGTTTTGGGGCATGGTTTGAAGTGATGGTTTGAAATCCTTCTGGTAACTGAGTAAATAGAATTCATTTCAAATGAAACTGGTTCTCTTGGATTTTCTGCATTATTCCAGATCTGAGGCTTACTTTTAACCTATGCACAGGTCATCGAAGGAAGGTCAATGAGGAATTCTTACTGAACTGCAGAAATTCAAAGAGTTTGAAGCATTTCTGACTGACATTTTGGCTCCACCCACTTGCTGGCATTTCTGTTCTTCTGCTCCAAAATGGTTTCAAAGATCAGAGCTAGTCCAAGTGTCCTCTGGAGCTCAGGAACCCTTAAAGATAGTTGGTGAAGAAAGTTGAGAGTTCAGAATCCCAAACAGACAAAAGAGCTTTCATCTGAATCTGAAGAAGATCAGAGAAGATCTATGAGTCTAAAAGAGCAGAGATGTTGGAGAAACTTTCAACAGAAATTATTCTTTTCATATTTTCTGATTTGAAGAAATGTTTGAACCAGAAAAGAAACAGTCAAATAAATTTAATGAAAGGCTTTCATAACATTAATCGTATACAGTGGTGGGAAAAATTGTTGGTACCCTTCATTTAAAGAAATAAAGTCCATAATGCTCACTGAAATGACTTGAAACGTTCAAAAGTAACAATAAATTAAAATTTATTGAAAATTAAATCATCAAAAACAGTCATTACTTTTGAGTTGTTGATTAACAGAAATATTAATAAAAAAAAACTTAAACTTGAAAAAAATTAAAAAAAAAAATAGGGCTGGGCCAAAATGATGGTACCCATAACTTAACATTTTGTTGCTCAACGTTTTGAGACAATCAGTGCAATGAAACGGTTTATGTATTTGTCAATGAGCCTTCTGCACCTGTCCACAGGTATTTTTTGACCCACTCCTCATGAGCAAACTGCTCCAGTTGTCTCAGGTTTGACGGTGTCTTCTCCAAATGGCATGTTTCAGCTCCTTCCACTGATGTTCAATGGGATTCAGATCTGGACTCATAGAATCCACTTCAGAATAGTCCAACGCTTTTCTCTCAGCCATTCTTGGGGTTTTTTGGCTGTGTGTTTTGGATCGTTGTCCTGTTGGAGGACCCATGACCTGCCACTGAGACCAAGCTATCTGACACTAGGCAGCACATTTCTATCAAGAATGCCTTAATAATCTGGATATTTCATTTTACCTTGCACAACTTCAAGACACCCTGTGGCAGATGCAGCAAAGCAGCCCCAAAACAGAACTGAGCTTCCTCCATGTTTCACAGTAGGGACAGTGTTCTTTTCATGTATGCTTCATTTTTGAGTCTACGAACATAGAGCTGATGTTTCTTACCAAGAAGCCCCAGTTTTGTCTCATCTGTCCAAAGAACATTTTCCCAGAAGCTTTGTGACTTGTCAACATGCATTTTTGTAAATTCCAGTCTGGCTTTTTTTATGATTTCCTTTCAACAGTGGTTTCCTCCTTGGTCGTCTCCCATGAAGTCCACTCTGGCTCAAACAACAACGAATGGTGCGATCTGACACTGATGTACCTTGATCTGGGAGTTCACCTTTAATGTCATTGGAGGTTCTTCTGGGCTCTTTGGATACAATTCCAACTATCCTTCTCCTCAATTTGTCATCCATTTTCCTCTTCCGGCCACGTCCAGGGAGGTTGGCTACTGTGCCGTGGGTCTTAAACTTCTGAATAATATGTGCCACTGTCATCACAGGAACTTCAAGCTGCTTAGAGATGGTTTTCTAGCCTTTACCATGTTTGTCTATAATTTTGTTTCTAATGTCCTGGGACAATTCTCTCCTTGGCTTTCTGTTGTCCATGTTCAGTCTGGTACACACCTTTTCACCAAACAGCAACGTGACTATTTGTCTCCCTTTAAATATACAGACTGACTGATTATGGGTTTGAAAACAGCTGTGATGTTAATTAAAGGACATACCTGAGTTCATCATGACGCTCTGGGCAATTAGTTCTCAGTCTTTCATGGAGGGACCATCATTTTTGTCTATCCCTATTTCATTAGTTTGTTTTTTTAAATAATTATGTTAATCAACAACTGAAAAGTAATGGCTGATTTTGATTATTTAATTTTCAATAAATTTAAATTTATTGTTACTTTTGAATGTTTGAAGTTATTTCAGTAAGAAATGCTGACTTTCTTTCTTTAACTGAGGGGTACCAACAATTATGTCCACCACTGTAAATAACTACAAACTATATAAAATATTGATGCATAAAGGTTGGTCTCCATTAAAATTTGAAATAGAAGTTTTCCTTTCTATCTCATCAACAAACTCAAACATTAAGTTCTTTTTTCCTTCTGGTCTAAATGTGAATCAATAATCCAGTTGACTGTAAGTCTGATTCATCTGTGAGTCAGAATGAATGTTGGAATCATTGCTGTTCTGAAAACAACAGCATTCATGATGCATTTCTGATCTGAGATGATCCAAATACAAAAGAACTCATCCAACACAATCGTGAAAGAAACTCAGTTCTAACTAAACAATTGTTTTTCTATCAGGATCCATCAGAGACTCAGAACTGGATCTGGATCTGAACCCAGCTGTGTTTCCTTCAGGAATGACCGGTCAATGGATTGTCTTATCGACTATAAATCATCTTCTGGTCCAGAGAGGTGAGCTGTATGTAAGGCTGCCTTTACACTGCATGGTTCAAGTGACCAAATTCCGATCTTTTCCTCTCACGTGGCAAAGATCGGATCTGACCGGTGAACGTGTAAGCAGGACAAAAGCGCATGGATTCCGTTTTTCTCAGATCGGATACAGGCCTCTCTCATATGTGGAAATAAATCGGAAACGAATCGGATACGTGCGTTTGCGTGTGCCATGTAAGCAGACAAATCGGATATTCCCCAGTAAATGCCAGTCGTACGTCAGTGACATCAACTCAGGACACCACCAACTGAGATCACATGACTTATTAAGGTGCTTTTTGTGCTGATTTTGCTGTCAGCGTGTTACCTTTCAACCTCAGGCTTCAGACTGTAGTCGGAAACCGCTGTTATGTCCGGTCCGGTCCCGGTCCAGACGCAAACGGTAACTAATGAAGCGGGACACCGTTGCTATGGAACAGGCTAGAAGCCGTTTATTTCTTTGGGGGGCGTGTATGATGGGGACCGTGTGTGTGTGAGCGCACGTGCTTGCGTGTGTGTGTGGGTAAGGAGAGAGGGGGGGTGTGAGCGCGGAGCGGGAGAGTGTCGGAGAACCGTAAACTACAAATAAGGTGTCTCCCCCAAAAGTTTTGGAGTCTTTGTTAACCCACTCTGGAGGCTGAGGGTTCAGAACGGAAAAGTGAACCCCGAGGAAATCTCCCGTGTGTTTCTGACTACGGTCGGAAAAGAGAAGTCATCGCGCAGGAAAGGTTCAACACTTGGATCAAACTGTTAGTACAGCATGTCTGCAAACACTTCCTCATTCAAAACTCAGAGAGAGCACATAAGACGGCCGACCAGCCCTCATTTTTACTCCCCCGTGCATCCCTTCAGGAGCGCCCAAGGCAACGCCTCCTTCCGTCGTCGCCTTGCCTCCATGACAACCGCAATCACAAAAGTCCGAAAGAGGTCCGTGGAAGGCGGAAATACTGCTACGTAGTCCTCAGAACGTCTACGTATGATAGTTTCAGCATTGTATAGTGTAAATGCAGAAATCAGATACGGGGTCACTTTTAAAAGATGATGTAAGCGGGTCCTCAAAAAAATTGGATATAGTCAGAAAATCGGATATGGGCATCAAGACCTGCAGTGTAAATGCGGTCTAAATGTTCTTTATCACAGACATTTCTATCTTCATGTGTGCAGCAGTGAGTGTTGTAGCTTTTCCACATACACAGAATAGATCTAGTAGATTCTACTGAGTGTTTGCAGGACACCAGTGGGTCCAGTAGGATCTGATTGTTGCTGATTGTCCACAGACTGGACCAGCAGAGCTCAGAGACTCCCAGTGGTCCGTCTGTCCAGCAGCATCAAACACAGCTGGACTCCATCTTTCTGGTCTGTAATTATTTAAAAAAATGTTTTTTCCATCAGGGTCCAACAAATATTTCAAACTGACTGTGGATCTGAACCCAACCGGGCTTTCTTCATGACTAAAAAGTCAACGGCTTCTCTTCCAGCCTTAAAAGACATCAGTTCAGGACTGGAACAGTAAGTGTTTGTCAGAGTTAAAGGGGCATATCAGAGCTCAGCACTCACACCACCACCTTCATTCTTTATGGGAACCAAACTGGACTTGGATCCAGCTATGGGTCATACATGAGTGATAGATCAAGTGACAGATCCTGAACTGATGGTTTGGTGTTTGCAGAGGTCAACAGGTCACACAGAGAGTCCAGTCTGCAGCCTCCAGCTGTGGCTCCATGAAGAGTGACTGGTCCAAATATGATCCTCCAGACTTCAGAACCGAACCAGAACCTTCAGACTCACAGTAAGAAGCAGTTTCTAGTGAACAGAGATCTGCTGATTTATCTTTTTCCACAGACAGTGTTTAGATGAGATTTGATTGTTGGAGAGAAACCCAAACAGCAACTTTTGCCCCAAATCCCAAACAGCCTTAAAATGTCAGGGATGATGTCATCATTCTCTAATATTTACAGAGGGTGGAAGTTTAGCTCAGGCGGTAGAGCAGACCCACCAAGGGTTTGTGGGTCGATCTCCGCTCTCTCCAGCCAGCCGTCAAGTGCGGCGAGTCTGCAGCTCACCTTTTCCCCCTTGACTTGAAACGTTCAAAAGTAACAATAAATTAAAATTTATTGAAAATTAAATAATCAAAAACAGTCATTACTTTTGAGTTGTTGATTAACAGAAATATTAATTAAGAAAAAAAACTTAAACTTGAAAAAACTTTTAAAAAAATAGGGCTGGGCCAAAATGATGGTACCCATAACTTAATACTTGGTTGCTCAACGTTTTGAGACAATCACTGCAATGAAACGGTTTCTGTATTTGTCAATGAGCCTTCTGCACCTGTCCACAGGTATTTTGGCCCACTCTTCATGAGCAAACTGCTTCAGTTGTCTCAGGTTTGACGGGTGTCTTCTCCAAATGGCATGTTTCAGCTCCTTCCACTGATGTTCAATGGGATTCAGATCTGGGCTCATAGAAGGCCACTTCAGAATAGTCCAACGCTTTTCTCTCAGCCATTCTTGGGGTTTTTGGCTGTGTGTTTTGGATCGTTGTCCTGTTGGAGGACCCATGACCTGCCACTGAGATCAAGCTATCTGACACTAGGCAGCACATTTCTATCAAGAATGCCTTAATAATCTGGATATTTCATTTTACCTTGCACAACTTCAAGACACCCTGTGGCAGATGCAGCAAAGCAGCCCCAAAACAGAACTGAGCCTCCTCCATGTTTCACAGTAGGGACAGTGTTCTTCTTTTTTGAGTCTACGAACATAGAGCTGATGTTTCTTACCAAGAAGCCCCAGTTTTGTCTCATCTGTCCAAAGGACATTTTCCCAGAAGCTTTGTGGCTTGTCAACATGCATTTTTGTAAATTCCAGTCTGGCTTTTTTTATGATTTCCTTTCATCAGTGGTGTCCTCCTTGGTCGTCTCCCATAAAGTCCACTCTGGCTCAAACAACAACGAATGGTGCGATCTGACACTGATGTACCTTATCTGGGAGTTCACCTTTAATGTCATTGGAGGTTCTTCTGGGCTCTTTGGATACAGTTCCAACTATCCGTCTTCTCAATTTGTCATCAATTTACCTCTTCCGGCCACGTCCAGGGAGGTTGGCTACTGTCCCGTGGATCTTAAACTCCTGAATAATATGTGCCACTGTCGTCACAGGAACTTCAAGCTGCTTAGAGATGGTTTTATAGCCTTTACCATGTTTGTCTATAATTTTGTTTCTAATGTCCTGGGACAATTCTCTCCTTCGCTTTCTGTTGTCCATGTTCAGTGTGGTAGACACCTTTTCACCAAATGGCAACATGACTATTTGTCTCCCTTTAAATAGGCGGACTGACTGGTTATGGGTTTGAAAACAGTTGTGATGTCAATTAAAGGACATACCTGAGTTCATCATGACCCCTGGACAATTAGTTCTCAGTCTTTCATAGACTTTTTAACATTTCAAGTCATTTCAGTGAACATTGTGAACTTTCTTTCTTTAACTGAGGGGTACCAACAATTCTTTCCACCACTGTAATTAACTACAAACTATATAAAATATTGATGCATAATGGTTGGTCTCCATTAAAATTTGAAATAGAAGTTGTTTCTTTGTATCTCATAGACAAACTCAAACATTAAGTCCTTTTTTCCTTCTGGTCTGAAGGAGAATCAATGATCCAGTTGACTGTTACTCTGATTCATCTGTGAGTCAGAATGAATGTTGGAATCATTGCTGTTCTGAAAACAACAGCATTCATGATGCATTTATGATCTGAGATGATCCAAATACAAAAGAACTCATCAAACACAATCGTGAAAGAAACTCAGTTCTAATAAAAAAAATGTTTTTCTATCAGGATCCATCAGACACTCAGAACTGGATCTGGATCTGAACCCAACCGTGTTTCCTTCAGGAGTGACCGCTCAAAGCGTGGTCTCATTGACTTTAATTCCCCATCATCTTCTGGTTCAGAGAGGTGAGCTGTATTTAACCCTTGTGCTATCCTTGTCACTTTACCATTGGGAGTTGGGTCATCTATACCAGTGTTTTTCAACCTTTTTTGAGCCACGGCACACTTAAACCTTGACAAAAATCCCGCGGCACACCAGCATCCAAAAAAATAGATAAAAAAAAAAGAAAAAGCTCAGACTGTATTGATCTACAGCCGCTCTGCAATCTCACATGCATTTTTGTGATAATTGTTGCAGAAAAAGCTGGAAGCTACAGCTCTTTTTTTCTAAAAGATGTAATAAAAATTAATTCAAAAGATTCAAAAACTGTTTGATGTGTGTTCAATGTTTTAAGACGTTAAAAGGAGAGACTCATTGTGTGCTAAGACAGTCAATTTAATGCGTCATGGGAGATGTAGTGCCGATTATCCGACTTTCTGCCGACCGCAGAAAGACCAGCGTGTCTGAGCTTCATGGTTTTGTTCACTTGTTCCAGTCTGATACCAGATTATGTGGAAAGCTACACCGCTAAAGACGAGCTTTAGCTGGTATTTTTCTTAGAACAGAGAGACGTTTTTGCGCTAAATCGAAACAAGGAAGTCAATACTTTAACCACTTCTGATTGGTCAGACTGATGGCATGTGATTAAGCCTTCAAGATTGATTGGTGGAGACAGTTAAAGGGGCGGGACTTTTCCTTACACAGTTATAGCTGCAGCTAAATCGCGGTATCCCGTTATTCTTATCAAAATGTCTTTAATAGAATCATATAAACACAAAGAAAAATAATTTTATGAAATTTCATATTCTTAACTTTTCAGTGTTTTATCAGGGCCTGTTTTGATGAACAAAGAGCTGATTTCCTGGGGATCGTAATTGCTTTTAGATCAGTTAATGAGGGCAATTTCTCACGGCACACTTGACCATCTCCCACGGCACACTAGTGTGCCGTGGCACACTGGTTGAAAAACACTGATCTAGACCCACTAGACAGTGCGCTGAACCTTTTTTCTTCAATGATTTGTGATCTTCACTGGTGTCCATGGATTACATGAAATCTTTCCACCTTTGTCATGGTAGGGAGAACACGTCAAAGTAAGGGTGGGGTCATCTAAGATAGCACAAGGGTTACCCGTTCTTTCTCACAGACTTTTCTATCTTCATGTGTGCAGCAGTGAGTGTTGGAGCTTTTCCACAAACACGGAATAGATCTAGTAGATTCTACTGAGTGTTTGCAGGACACCAGTGGGTCCAGTAGGATCTGATTGTTGCTGATTGTCCACAGACTGGACCAGCAGAGCTCAGAGACTCCCAGTGGTCCGTCTGTCCAGCAGCATCAAACACAGCTGGACTCCATCTTTCTGGTCTGTACATCAACAACAACTACTTTTCCATCATTCTGTCCACAGTCGTCTCCATGCTGCACTTTGGACACCAGTGGACTGTCAGTGTGTCCAACATGGAGCTGATGTTTGGCTCCATGACTTCACTCTGATTGGCTCATTCATCTGGAATTATGTTGCAGCTGCTGGAGGACAACATTGTCACTTTTGTCAAGATGGAGCTGAAGAAGATCCAGAAGCTTCTGAGTCACAGGGAAGATGAGGAGGAGCTGGAGGATGAAGATGAAGAGCAGAGGAGCAGCAGAGAGTCACTGATGAAGATCACAGTGAACTTCCTGAGGAGAATAAAGCAGGAGGAGCTGGCTGATGGACTGCAGAGCAGTAAGAGGATTTCTCTGAAGGTTTCAGCTGCTGAGAAATGAAGATTTCCTGATGTCTGAACACATGGAACCACAGGGATTCAAACCGTCATCCTTCAGGGCTGCAGAGAGTTGATTTACTGTTTGCTGTCTTCATTCAGGATCTGCTGCAGTTTGTCGACGTGAAGTCCAATCTGGTCTGAAGAAGAAGTTCCAGTGTGTGTTTGAGGGGATGGCTAAAGCAGGAAGCCCAACCCTTCTGAATGAGATCTACACAGAGCTCTTCATCACAGAGGGAGGAAGAGGAGAGCTGGATGAAGAACATGAGGTCAGACAGATTGAAGCAGCATCCAGGAAAGCAGACAGAGCAGAAACAAGCATCAGACAAGAAGAGCTCTTCCAACTCCCAGCTGGAAGACCAGAACCAATCAGAACCGTGATGACTAAGGGAGTGGCTGGCATCGGGAAAACAGTCTTAACACAGAAGTTCACTCTGGACTGGGCTGAAGGCAAAGCTCACCAGAACCTCCACTTCACATTTCCATTCACTTTCAGAGAGCTGAATGTGCTGAAAGAGGAGAAGTTCAGCTTGGTGGAACTTGTTCATCACTTCTTCCCTGAAACCAAACAAGCAGGAATCTGCAGCTTTGAAGACTTCCAGGTCCTCTTCATCTTTGATGGTCTGGATGAGTGGCGACTTCCTCTGGACTTCCACAAGACTCAGATCCTGAATGACCCTAGAAAGTCCACCTCAGTGGTTGATCTGCTGACAAACCTCATCAGGGGGAACCTGCTTCCCTCTGCTCGCCTCTGGATAACCACACGACCTGCAGCAGCCAATCAGATCCCTGCTGAGTGTGTTGACATGGTGACAGAGGTCAGAGGGTTCAATGATCCACAGAAGGAGGAGTACTTCAGGAAGAGGTTCAGAGATGAAGAGCAGGCCAGCAGGATCATCTCCCACATCCAGAGATCCAGAAGCCTCCACATCATGTGCCACATCCCAGTCTTCTGCTGGATCACTGCTACAGTTCTGGAGGATCTGCTGAAGAGCAGAGGAAGAGGAGAGCTGCCCAAGAGCCTGACTGAGATGTACACCCACTTCCTGGTGGTTCAGGCCAAAGTCAAGAAGGTCAAGTATGATGGAGGAGCTGAGACAGATCCTCACTGGAGTCCAGAGAGCAGGAAGATGATGGAGTCTCTGGGAAAACTGGCTTTTGAGCAGCTGCAGAAAGGAAACCTGATCTTCTATGAATCCGACCTGACAGAGTGTGGCATCGATATCAGAGCAGCCTCAGTGTACTCAGGAGTGTTCACACAGGTGTTTAGAGAGGAGAGAGGCCTGTACCAGGACAAGGTCTTCTGCTTCATCCATCTGAGTGTTCAGGAGTTTCTGGCTGCTCTTCATGTCCACCTGACCTTCATCACCTCTGGACTCAACCCCATGAAGGAACAAAAGAAAAAATCCTTAAAGAATCTCAAACAGAACCAAAGCAGTCCAGTCCAGTTCTACCAGAGTGCTGTGAAGAAGGCCTTACAGAGTCCAAACGGACACCTGGACTTGTTCCTCCGCTTCCTCCTAGGTCTTTCACTGCAGACCAATCAGAGTCTCCTACGAGGTCTGCTGACTCAGACAGGAAGTAGCTCTCAGACCAATCAGGAAACAGCCCAGTTCATCAAGAAGAAGATCAGTGAGGATCTGTCTGCAGAGAAAAGCATCAACCTGTTCCACTGTCTGAATGAACTGAATGACGGTTCTCTAGTGGAGGAGATCCAACAGTTCCTGAGGTCAGGACGTCTCTCCACAGAGAAACTGTCTCCTGCTCAGTGGTCTGCTCTGGTCTTCATCTTACTGTCATCAGGAGAAGATCTGGAAGAGTTTGACCTGCAGAAATACTCTGCTTCAGAGGAGGCTCTTCTGAGGCTGCTGCCAGTGATCAAAGCCTCCAACAAAGCTCTGTAAGAACTCTCAGGAAAATCACCTTCAGTTAACAAATGAATCTGAGTGGAAACATGAAAGATTCAATAACTGCTGTCTGTCTTTGTTTTTCTACAGACTGAGAGAGTGTAATCTGTCAGAGAGAAGCTGTGCAGCTCTGTCCTCAGTCCTCAGCTCTCAGTCCTCCAGACTCAGAGTTCTGGACCTGAGTTTCAACAACCTGCAGGATTCAGGAGTGAAGCTTCTGTCTGCTGGACTAAAGAGTCCAGACTGTAAACTGGAGAATCTCAGGTCAGGTTTCATTTAAATGTTGATTCCCCCTTGTTTTTCTCTGTTTCAGGAGAAAGTGTCAAATAGACGTTAGTGTAGAGGAAATAGAAGAGGACTGCTGCATAAAAGTAAAAAGAAAACAAAATTCTGCTTGAGTTAAAAATCCAGGTTTTTCCTTATTTGATGGTTACAAAGTTGAGAACCTAAGTCTATCCAGGTGTCGATATCTGGGAGAAGTTCATGTTCTCTTAAAGAAAACATGAATCAATCCCAGAACTGCAGATTTAAATGGACAAACAGTTGCAGCAGATTTCTGACCTTCACAGCAGCATTTCCTTATGAAGAGATTTGAAGAGGTCAACCTGGAGAAGACTGACAGGTCTTTCCCACCGACCTGGTTCTAGTGATTATTCAGAACCCATTTATATTTCATATAGTCTTTAGGTTGGCTTCTGGTTTTCGGTCCTGGTGCTTGAACAGACACTAAATCTTTGCTGGGTTAGAGTGAAAAACCTCTGCAGGTAGTTTACGTTAAAAGGTGGGGGGGGGGAGCTACCTGGCCAAAGGAAGACCGTTAGATCAGGTAACTAAGAACTGAAGAAGATCCTAAAAGATTTCTGGGATCAGAAATGGGACTTTGGGAGTAGCAGACAGAGTAGACCACACTAGGGATGGGTATCGTTAAGGTTTTAACGATACTACTACTCTTATCGATACTGCTTATCGATCCGGTACTCTTATCGGTACTCTTATCGATACTTTTTGAGGACAAAAGAAATAAATAAATAACAAATTACTAACATAAAGTGTTTTATTTCCTCACTATGCAACAACATTGTTTTTTTTAACAAAACATTTTACTTTATACATGAGAATGTTCCAGACAGGATATTTCTTTAATTATTTAATCTAATTGTTTTTATTATTTATGAGTGTGATGTTTCATTTGATCTTTTGTCCATTTTCCACAACCTTGAATAGACTTTTCTGTCTGTCAAACACCAGAGTTAAGTTAAATGATGGAAACAAATTCATTTTGATGCAGACTCCTTTCTATTTTGCCAACTCCATTTATTTTTCTTTAAATCCAGTAAACCCAATAAATGATATTAATTTTACGGATGACAGTTATCATTAGTTATTAATTATTATTAAGTATTTGGAAGCAGCTGATAGTTTGTCGCGGGTCTGGAATCATAAGCGGTGAGTGTAAGCCCCGCTCTCTACCTGTTGGTTGTATGCTCCGCGTGCAATGCCCCCCCACCCCCCCTCCCGCTGCCCCAGCCTGTTCTGCACAAACAGCGCAACATACGGTAATCGTAGCAGTAAGGTGACAGGATGGTCGGCAAACTTAATAATTTTTACGCAGAAACGTTAGTTCTTAGTCTAGGGCGCTCATGTGTCCCCTACAAGATCACCACTGACTGTGTGTGCGCTGCCTTGTCTTGTGTGTGTGCGCGCGCGGCGCGGGCTGTCTGAAAACAGCCCCGCCCCCCGTGCACACAAATAGACAGACTGAGCTCTCCGCTTCAACGAGAATACCGAAATTAATATCATCATTAATTAACGGAAAATTGACTGACTTGGTGAGTTAAATATGGCAGATAACGCTTATATTTTGTGGGACACAAAAAAAAAAAAAAGAAAAAGTATCTTCTCCAGTACCGATAGCAGAACCGTTCAGGTCAGATCTTAACGATACTGCGGTCTTGAAGAATGCGGCCCCGGGGCTGGTTCAATACCGGGGCACGGTACCCATCCCTAGACCACACTCAATTTTATTCTCTGCAATCACCCGGCACACTGCAAATTCATTAAACATTGATGCTGTCGGGAAAGTTACGTGACACGCTTGGCAAGTATGGCTGCTTAGGAGCGATTTGTGCCTATCCCCGTGCATCTTTGCTGACATTAATACAACCAAGAGCTAAGAAACGTGCTTCCCTGACCGGGTAACGAGATTATCAGATCAACAAAATGCCGAACGCCACAAGACACACTGCAAAATCCAACTCCAGGGCAACAGGGAGCAAATTCTCTGAGACTGCTAATGCTAGCACGGCTAACACAAAAACATCCCCACAGCGACATGAAGCGGATTCGGAGGAGGGGCCGACCAGCGAT
Organism: Oryzias sinensis; assembly: GCA_037389245.1. Classification (NCBI taxonomy): domain Eukaryota; kingdom Metazoa; phylum Chordata; class Actinopteri; order Beloniformes; family Adrianichthyidae; genus Oryzias; species Oryzias sinensis. The sequence continues at coordinate 142,987 of JAUDJI010000032.1, forward strand.
GTGGCGAAAGAACTGCCGAAGCTCTCAGCGCTTATTTTGTAAAAATCTGAAAGCCAAGACAAGAGACTGGTAGAGATACGGGTGAGCACAAGTGCGACCGAGAGTAAATTAGCGGATATAGCTAATCACAAATGTGAAGTGGAGAGCAGACTTTGCTTTTTGGAAGATGCCCACAAGATAAAGAAAGCAATCCTTCTGATTCCAAGGCTGAAGTAGAAACTCTTTGCCAAAAGATGGATGATTTTGAAAATAGAGAACAGAGAAATAATTTACGCTTATGCGATTCCATGAGGGCTGTGAGGAGGTCAACGCTGTGAAATTTTTGGAAGAAATAATCCAAAAAATATTTAACATCAACTTCCCAAAGAGACTGTAGATTGAAAGAGCGCACAGACTGGGATCCAGGCCTGGAAAAGGTGAAGGGAGCCAGGCACCTCGACCCAGACCCATCATAGCCAGGTTTCTGAGGTTTCAGAACCGGGGAGCACGAAGGATGGGCACCATCACTTGGGAACAGCGCTGCATAATAATAATAATAATAATAATAATAATAATAATAACGGATTGGATTTAGCACCGCTAAATCCGAGGCCATGGTTCTTGACCGGAGAAAGGTAGCTTGCCATCTCTCGGTGGGGGGAGTATCCTTACCCCAGGTGGACGAGTTTAAATATCTGGGGGTCTTGTTCACGAGTGAGGGAAGACCGGAGCGTAAGATTGACAGGCGGATCGGAGCGGCGTCCGTAGTTATGTGGTCGCTGTATCGGTCCGTTGTGGTGAAGAGAGAGCTGAGCCGAAAAGCGAAGCTCTCAATTTACCGGTCGATCTTCGTTCCAATACTCACCTATGGTAATGAGCTATGGGTCATGACCGAAAGAATGAGGTCCCGAATACAAGCGGCTGAAATGAGCTTCCTCCGTAGGGTGGCGGGGCACTCCCTTAGGGATAGGGTGAGAAGCTCGGCAATCCGCAGGGAGCTCGGAATAGAACCTCTTCTCCTCCACATCGAAAGGAGCCAGTTGAGGTGGCTCGGGCATCTAGTCCGGATGCCTCCTGGACGCCTCCCTGGATAGATGTTCCGGGCATGTCCCACTGGGCGGAGGCCCTGGGGAAGACCCAGGACACGCTGGAGAGACTACGTCTCTCGGCTGGCCTGAGAACGCCTCGGGGTTCCCCCAGAGGAACTAGAGGAAGTGGCTGGGGCGAGGGATGTCTGGGCATCTCTGCTTAGACTGCTGCCCCTGTGACCCGGTCCCGGATAAGCGGAGGAAGATGGATGGATTGGATTTTTCTGCACATTTCCAGACGCTCAAAGCGCTTACATTGTGTCCATTATTCATTCACTCCTCATTCATACTTGGTGATGGTAACTACTGATGTATCCACACCTGCCCTGGGGCAGACTGACAGAGGCGTGGCTGCCATTTCGCGCCTAAGGCCCCTCTGACCATCACCGGGATCATTCATGCACATTTACACACCAGTGGACCCACACTGGAGGCAAGGTGAAGTGTCTTGCCCAAGGACACTATGACATTTGGCTGGTGGGAGCGGGGATCGAACCACCGACCCTTCGATCATTGGACGACACGCTCAACCACCTGAGTCACTGTCCCCATGTGTTTGTCATGGTGTTTGCCAACTACTCCAAGCTGCTGAGTGACAGACGGATGAAGTTCACAGAATGCAAGAAGCTTCTACATGAGAAACACATCAGTTTCTCTCTGATTACCCAGCTGTGCTGACGGTGAAAACACCTCAAGGATACCGCCAGTTTGAAGACAACAAAGAAGCCTTGGCCTTTATCAGATCTCTGGATTAATCGGGTTTGTTTTTTATTATTTTATTTTTGGAAGAACCATTTAAGGGGGGAGAGGAAAGAACCCAAAAACAAACAGAAAAAAAGGGAAAATCAACAACTTGTTGGTTGCTTGGATAACTAGACCATAATGTGAACTATCTTGACGTGAAAACTTCATTTTTCTGGAGTCTGTAAAAGATCTTTTCTTTATTATACATATGCCAGACTAAAATAATTGTGTTTAGTTCCTAACTGTTTGAGTTCATGTTTGTATACTGTTCTTGTTCTAGCTTTTCAGCAGGGGAGGGTGTGGCGCTTAGCAGCAGCTAAAGTTAGGTGTATGTTTACGGACCAAAGTGAGGGAACTGTAGTTCTCTGGTTACACAGACGTTTTTTGAGTTTTGTTTTGACAGGATTTTTGTATTTTTTCTTAATGTCTTGTTTTATTTTTTGATGCCAACACAATGCAGCTGTTTATTGGGGTATAGCATTACTCAATGCACATATGTCTCTTACATTTTCACATATTAATAACCTAAGCTTGATTAGCTGGAATGTCAATGGCCTTAACAACACTGTTAAGAGGAGGAACATTTGATCATTTATTAAGTCTAAAATATGCAACATTGTTTTTATCCAAGAGACACATCTGTCTCCTAAGGAATCACGAAAACTTGGGTTTAAATGGTGGGAGTACTAAAAGTAAAGGAGTGACTATATTAATTAACAAACTGTTACAATTTCAATGCATGAAGCAGAGTAAGGATGAAGCAGGAAGAATGTTATTAATGTTATGTGACATACAAGGTAAAAAAGTGATTCTGGTTCATTTCTATGCACCCAATGTGGATGATCCTACGTTTTTCGGGCATTTGGAAAATAAATTATTGGAGATGGGTGACCATCCAATTATCATGGGCGGAGATTTTAATGAGGTAATGGACCCGATCCTAGACGCTCTAGACCTTTGAGCACCTCAAAGGCAGTTACAGCATTGAGGGGAATGTCTGAGGCAAGCTCCCTGGTAGATATCTGGCGTTTACAAAATCCATCTGGAAGGGACTATACTTTCTATTCTCCTCCCCACAGGTCAACCTCAAGAATAGATTTCTTCTTGGTGTCTCGGTCTCTAGAGCAGGCTGTTGCATCCAGTAATGTTGGCAACAAAGTTCTATCAGATCATGGCCCTATATATCTCAACATGCATCTTAATTGTGCTGTTTGAACTCCTAGATGGAGACTGAACTCCAGCCTTTTATTAGATTGAACATTTTGCGAAAACATCAGATCCCAAATTAACTTGTACATAGAAATCAATTTACCTACAGCCCCCTCAGCTGGAGTTGCTTGGGAGGCCCTAAAGGCCTTCCTGAGAGGCCACATAATCCAATATGCTTCTTCAAAAAAGAAGGTCAACGGTCAACGACATCTCCAGTTCTAAAAACCAGGAATGACCTCAACTCTCTGTTATAATGTTATATCAATTTACGCATGCATAAGGGCTAATTGTCAGATTAGGCTTTTAATTGTTGTTGTTTTTTTGCCGGTTTGTTTTGTTTTAGGTATGTCTTTTCTAATTTTCTTTTGTTTTTGTTTGGTTGTTCAACAGTTATGGTGTTTTTTTTCAAAAGTGAACTGAATCTCAGTTCTGTATTTTGTTTTGTGTGGAATATTGTAATTTTGTCTTTAAATTAAATAAAGTTTAAGTCATAAAAAGAACACTGATGCTGTCGCAGCAGTGAAAATCTGCTCTCTAATTGAAGATTCCCACTTCAAGGCACAATTCTTGTTGTCAACCCTTGTTGTGTCTGACCTTCAGGCATACTCAAATATTGCATTGCTCTGTTAATTCGCTCCCATCAAATGTGCTGTTAAGGGTCAAACTGGTAATCCTAGATTTTTAAATCTGGACTCTTTGTGTATTTCTCTTTAACACAGGATGATTTTCTGTACAACATTTTCTTAAGGGGTTTCTGTCTAATTTGACTTTGCTTTTGGAAAATTCATCAATGTATCTTTTACAAGTTTTCGTGAATCAGCAACTTTGTTGTCTTGAATCTTCATTCTCTGTTAATATCTGCAGGGGGTTTAAACGTTTTCTGTTGTCTTGATTTTGTGTCAGATCCATTCAAATGTGATCAACAGTTTCTTATGGAATTTTTTCTTACCCATAATTCAAGGTGATCTTCAATTCTCAATTCATTTTGCATTGTGATGATGTTATTTGAAATTGCATTTTACAATTTAGGATTCGAGATGAAGAAAAACAATTTAATCTTATCATTTTAAAATCAAAGCAAAATCAATTGGACTTTATTTTTATTTATTTTTCGTTCCATATTTAAAATGAAAATTTATTTTCCATCTGTCAGTTCAATCTACATTTCTAACATGTATTTTGAAAATGTATTTAGTAATTAAGAAATTATAATGATAACATTTCAGCTTTACTGTTAACTTTATTTTAAAGTCATTTCAACTATATTAGATTTTAATTTGCCATCATATTTTTGAGACAAATTACAAAACAAATTTCTAAACAGTGAAAATGTCATCTGTCAGTCTGTCATCAGGGCGGGTCCCACCTGACTGAATGGACCAAGTTCCTGGACCTCCAGCTGCATCACTGCTCCTGAACACACTTTTCTGTCTGATTTCAGGTTGGAGGACTGCAGTTTGTCAAAGTTCAGCTGTAAATCTCTGGTCTCAGCACTGAAGAAAAACCCGTCCAATCTGACAGAACTGGACCTGAGTGAGAACAAGAATCTGCAGGATTCAGGAGTTCGTCGTCTGTGTGGTTTTCTGGAGAGTCCAGACTGCAGACTGCAGACTCTGAGGTCAGACTCCATGTTTCAGTTGTGTTCAGATCAATATGATGACAAAGTTGTGTTGACCCACAGTGAGCAGAAATGTCCAGATTCTGATCTGCAGCAGCATCTTCCTGCAGCTGCTTGTTCTCTTCAAAGACCTGCAGAAGAACTTCTTCTTTTCTTCCTGCAGCTGCTTGTTCTCTTCAAAGATCTGCAGAAGAACTTCTTCTTTTCTTCCTGCAGCTGCTTGTTTCAAAGCTGTCTGCTGACATTTGTGCTCCACAAAGTTCTGCTTGCAGCCATCAGCTCTTCTTTGTGTCTTTGCTCCAACAGACTCCTTTAAAGCGCGTGCAGAAGGAGCAGCCGTGCACGCTCACATGCACTCCTGCTGCTGTGTTTCAGCAGATGCAGCTGAGAGTCCAGCGGCTGATGTTTGTGAGCAGACAGTGACAGAGTCATGCTGCAGCTGGATGCTGCTCTGACAGACACACATCGTCCACAAGTGGACTTTTTCTGCTGTTGCTGCAGAAAAATCAGTTGGTTTGGATGCAGCCACAGGCTGATGTTTGACTTTCACACATCTGGACTTCTTTCCTGAAGCAGCTGCATGTTGTCCTGAATGTTCCTGAATGTTCTTCTTCTCTGCTTCTGCTGGACTCTTCTGATCTGCTGCTGTTGCTTCACATCTTTGGACTTTTTCTAAACTTTCTGATCTTCTTCAGCTCTCAACTCTTTAGAAGAAGTGAAAGATGAAAAACATGAACTTTGTCTTTAAACTCAACTCTTTGTTCTGGATTCAGGTTGACTAACTGCAGTTTGTCAAAGACCAGCTGTGATGCTCTGGTCTCAGCTCTGAAGTCCAACCCGTCCCACCTGACAGAACTGGACCTGAGAGACAACAACCTTCAGTCTTCAGATGTTGAGCAGCTCCAGGATCTGGTGGAGAGTCCAAACTCCAAACTGCAGACTCTGAGGTCAGTAGAGGGTTGGAGTCAGTCCAGCTGCTTCCAGATGTTTGGTCCTAAAGTTAGTCTGAGAGCAAAGATGCAGAGTTTCCTGTGAAGCTGCAGCTTCTCAGTGAAGCTCTGAGGAGAATGATGACAGGCTTCAGGACAACAGTCAGCCAATCAGAGCAGCAGAAGCTCCAACAGGTGAAGATGACAGGAGGCTGCTGCTCTGAACAGGACTGAAGCTCCTGCTGCTCTTTCTGCTGCTGTGCTGCATCACTGACTGACAGACCAGGATCAGGAGACACTCCTTCATCTCTGTCTCTCTACTTTCTCACTGCAGGTTCTGAGTCTGATGTTCCTCCTGGAGGAGCAGAGAGGAGCAGCAGCAGCAGCTGGTCTGCAGAGATGTTGTGACTGGACGGTGTTCCTGGGAGGTGGAGAGCAGAGTGATGGAGGAATCAGAGGAAGTGGAGATGAGTGTCAGAGCTGCAGCAGGAACTGATCTGAGATCAGCTCCACTGTCTCTCTCAGCATCAAGTGGACAGTTATTGTGCTGCAGCTCCCCCGGTGGACTGATGGAGAACTGCACTTCCTCTTCTCATTCTAACTTGGAGTGTTGATCTGAAACATGGGTTGGATTCAGATGTTCAGCAGCTCCAGGATCTGGAGAAAAACAGACCTGCAGACAAACAGATTCTTTTCTAGATCATCACTTTCTTCTTTGATCTACATTTGATGAACAGATGTGAGTTTGGGATGGACCAATCAAGGATTGAGGGAATCACTAATCAGAGAGCTCTGCTACTTCAGCTCCACTCAAACTGCTGGGAACTCCAAACTCTCTCAGAGGAGAAAAATAGCAGAAAGCTGCAAGAAAAGTGGAATCTTTCTGCAGCTGCTCTCACAGTGGATCTTCCTCCACCAAATTTATACTCTTTTGAAATCTGAACAGAAGTTTGTTGCAGCCTTGTTGTCAACACACAAGAAACAACTGCAGAAACTTTGGAAAGAGAGAAGCCAGGCTCATGAGCACAGCGGCAGGAGGACTTTCAGTCAAGGTCATCTACTGACTGAGGACTTCCTGTCAGATTGGAGACATTTCCAGTGATGAGAGACATCTGCAAACAGGAAGAGATGCAGCTTTAGAAATATTGTTCTGAATAAACATTTGAATTTATTTTCAGCAATCAAAACCAAAATAAAGTTTAAGACGACAAACGACAGAAATACAGATCTGCCAAATCCAGATTTGATGAAGTTCCTTTGCTATGGAGGAAATCAATGTTTGGCTTCAGGAATGAAATCTTTCAACTGATTTGAACAGATTTACAGCAAAACAATCTGGATTCTTTTCACATTTGAAAGGATGAAATGAAGGTTTCAAAAGTGTTTGACGAATCTGAATATGACCAGAAACAAGATTAGAAGAGAGGATTTGGTTTAGATTTTCACAATGAAGTTTTGAAATTGTAGAAAATAAAGAAATGAAGAGTTTGAGAGAACAGTTTTCTGCCTTTTTGTCATCTTTCCTCAAAGAAGAAAAAACAAAGATTAAATGCAGATCAGTAAGGAAGACTCCTCCTCCTCCTCACCTCCACTGTGACTGTTGACGTCTTCAAACACCCCCAGAAACCTGGTTTCTGATGAAGGTCTTTCAGTTCAGAATCAGCCTGTTGTGGACATGGAGCATCTATTCATAAAGCAGCTTTTTGGATGTCTTTCTCCACTTTGTCCTGTAGGAGGCGCTCCTGAACTGCAGTTGCAGGTTGTATGGTTGGAATCCTCTCCCTGCAGATTCTGGATCTTTCCAAGTCTGTTTGTCTGCTTTCTGCTCAGAATCCCTTTTTACCTGACTGGAAATGTTGGACTGAGACTGAAGCAGCAGTTTCTGGAAAAGGAGAAGTTTCTCTGGGAAAAGGTCCCTTGATGATGTGTGCTGAAGGTTTCAGAGGAAGAGGAGGATGAAGAGCAGCTGAGAGCTCAGCAAAGATGGGAGTCGAGGAGTAAGCTGGAGGAGAAACAAGCCAAGAAGAAGCAGAGAAGAGAGGCTGAAGACCAAGATGATGCTCCTGCAGCCACTCTGAAAGCCTCCTGATGATGCTGGAGGACAGGGAGGAGTCAGGAGGATGCAGGAGCTCCCAGAGGAGGAGAGGCAGGAGGAGCAGAGGGAGCGGCTGCTGGAGCAGAAGCAGCTGCAGACGCACTTTTGGCTCTGGGCTTCAAACTTTGATCAGGAGGAAGAGGAGGAGCTAAAGAGGAGCAGGAATGCTGGGAGTGGGACTGGAATTCAAACTGAATCCAACATTTAGGGACAAAAATGGCGTCTTCCAGAAATAAATCCATGTTTCAGAAACGGGAACGTTCCTGAAAGTCTACCCGGCAACAACTGGGGTTTGGATGAGGAGAAGAAGAAATGTTCCTATTTAGAGAGAAACCAGTTTCTACTCCATCCAGACTCTCAGCTCCATTTAGCTCCTGGATCCACTTTGAAAACGGCTTTTCACAATAAAAGCACACATTTTTAAATGATCAGAGGTTAAAACTAACAACTAACTTTGAATTTGTTCTTTTCTTATTGAAATAAAGAAAAAAATCTTCTCTTAAACTTCTTTAATGTCTTTTTTGATCATTTCTAAACATAATTCTGAGTATTAGAACCACATAATCACTTAGAAATCATTATTTTGGTCATTTTTGTCAATAAACCCTCGTACCATCATAGATGACCCCACCCTTACTTTGACCTGTTATTCCCACCATGACAAAGGTGGATAAAGGTGGAAAGATTTCATGTAATCCATGGACACCAGTGAAGATCACAAATCATTGAAGAAAAAAGGTTCAGAGCACTGTCTAGTGGGTCTAGATGACCCAACTCCCAATGTTAAAGTGCCTAGGATAGCACAAGGGTTAAGAATAGATAGGGAGGTTCCCATGCATAGCGAGGTGGAAATTTTCTTCCACAACAGCGATTCGATCTGCGCATGCGTCTGCAGCGACGAGCCTCTCTTCGAACGAAAATTGCTTTCTCTGAAGGTTGGGGAAAGTCAGGCAAATCAGGTAAAAAACATAGTCCATATATTTGTCTTTGACCTGCTTCTCTTTTTTTTTTTTTAATCCGTGCAGTATTACTTCCGAAAATCTCCCAACGAAAACTTCAGTACAAATAAACCACCTGCAAAAAATTTCATGTGATTAGGTCTAACTTTTCCAGTAGACTATTTTTATGTGTTTTCTTCATCTCCTGCAAATTTCATGACAAAATAACAGTTAGGAAATACCTTTCTTTAATTCGCATTCTGCGTTGTGAATGTCCGCCGCCGCCTCAATGATGGAAAAGTCCTATGCTTTTTGAACGTTTTATTTATTTGTTCTTCATAAAATTAACAATAATCAAGAACTTTAAAAAAGATTTTATTGTATTTTACCCATTATTTTTATATTTCTTCAGACTGTAAACACTCTTTTACTTAATTCGTCATGTGTTTTCACATTTTGTTTCTGTTTAAATTAGATCTGCCATTTGGTTATTCATATTTTATATTTTAGCACTAGCATGTTTCCGAGCGTTGCCTTTCCACGCCTAAACACATTTGACTAAATGAACAAATATAGAAACGCTGTTGGGAAAGTTTGAACCGAGTCTCTTTGATTTCTACCCTTATTTAACACTTCAGGCTGAGATTTTTACACCAACTACTGCTGCTTATTTCCCCTCGGCAGTCTTTGCGGAGACTGAGGGGAAAGCTGCCAAACTACAGGAAGTAGCAGCGCCACCTTCAAAATAAAAGCCTCCACCCAGAACCTTCTCATTTAACCACCAATTCCAAAAGACAAAGAAGATTTGGGAGAAATGAAGACCACATGAGCTACACCTTCATCCTGCAGAAATCGGTCAAATGAGACGCTTAAATTTGGAGTTTTTCAACCAACAGAAACACATTTGGACCATGATGATGTTTGGTGAGTAAAAACTGTAGAGAAGAATAATGATATGTTGAAGGCATAGTCCATGTGTGAGTCCTTCAGATTGATCCAGAGATGATGTTGTCCAAAGGAAGACTGATCTGTAGGATCAGTCTGAATTTAGGAGGCGGTCCAAAAGATGTTTCCAGAAAGTCTTGGAGTACCAACAATGAAAGAAAAGATGTTCACTAGTTTCTGTTTCAGACTCAAAGAAAGTACAATCGTCATCTTCCACGTTGAATGTCTCTCTCTCTAGGCCAGCGTTTTTCAAAAGATGTTCAGGTGTGCTGTGGGAAATTACCACATTTTCACTGATCTAAAAACATTTTCCCTCTCCAGGATATGAGCTCTTTGTTCATCCAAACAGGCCCTGATGAAACACAGAGTAGTTAGGAACATGAAAGATACCGCGAATTAGCCGCAGCATCAGCTCTGTTTCCGGAAAAGTTCCCCCCCTTTAAGTGTCTTTGCCAATCATTCTTGGAGAGTTAATCATACGTCATCAGTCTGACCAATCAGAAGTGGTTAAAGTCTTCACTTCCTTGTTCCAATTCTGCTCATAAAGTCTCTCAGTTCTAACAAAAATACCAGCTAAAGCTCGACTTTAGTGGTCTAGATATTCGCGGGATCCGGCATCAGACCGTGAAAAAAGTGAACAGAATAATAACGCACAGAGATGCAAGTCTGTCTGCGATAGGTGGCTATTTAGCCCTACATCTCCCATGATGCATTGGGTTAAAGTGACAGCGTCTCAGCATACAATGAGTCTTCCCTGTTAAACGTCTTGAAACAACAACAAAGACACATCAAACAGTTTTTAAATCTTCTTGATGAAATCAGAGCTCAACAGTTTAGGTCTCCTTCAACATCCTTCAACAGCTGCTACATCTTAGTGCTGCATTTGACCGGTGGCACGGCTCTGCACGCGACCCGGGCCTCAGTGCTGCTTCTATATTGTTCTAAGAGCTTAATGTGTGAATGTTTAGTCCTAAAAGAAGACTGCTGAGTTTACATGCTTTCCTGACAACTTGATCCTTCACATTTAAGCATGCGGACAGTGCTTATTTTCATATTGCTACTGCTGGGGGCTGTCCGGGAACTTCTCGGGGTAAGCTGCTCCCATGGTCTAGTGACAGTGGCTGGAGCTCAACGCCACATCTACACTTCTTTATTAACCTTATGGCACCGTGGAGACACCGCACCAAGTGATCTACCCATGGACTTGAGGAAGTAGCCGCTGACAAGGAGACTAACACAGCGAAAACACAGCCTTCAGTGATCCTCAGCAACGTGTGTGCACTATCAAGGAAAGTTGATGAACTAAGGATCAACAGCCGGTATCTAGATGAATACAGAGAGTCATGCATGATTGTGCTGACAGAAACCTGGCTCCGAGAGGAGACACCTGACAGCTGCATCGAACTGGATGGATTCACCTGCGTGAGAGCAGACCGAGATCTCTCTTCTGGCTAATCCAAAGGTGGGGGAATCTGCATATATGTCCGGAATGAATGGTCCAGCCAAATCACAGTTCGAGAAAAGACATGCAGCCCAGACTTGGAAATGCTGTGCATCTTGTTATGCACTTTTTATTTATCAAGGGAGTTTGGCAATATTATAGTGTGTGCGTATTATATCCCCCCGAGTGCGATCACATCAGTCAGTTGGCGGACTATGTGTATAGACGTCTTCAGCACACTCCTGTGGCCTTGGTGTTTTTAATGGGGGATTTTAATCAAGCGCAGCTTGAGCATGCGTTACGGGGGTTTCATCAGTATGTTACATGTGCCACACGTAATGAGAAGGTCCTTGACAAATGCTATGGTAACATTAGAAATGCCTTCAAAGCTAAATCTCTCCCTCCCCTGGCGAACTCTGACCACACAACCATTCATCTTCTACCCACCTACAAAACTGTTCTAAAATCTTCAAAACCTGACAAAAAATATCTGTAACCAACTGGACAGAAGATCGTGTAATGACTCTGAGAGGTGGTTTCTCCTGCACTGACTGGAGTGTTTTTCGTGCACTGGAATTAAATGAATCAACTAAAATGATCACAGTTTATGTTCGTTTTTGCATTGATGGTCTTGTTCCCAAAAAACTTGTTAAACATTTCCCTAACAATAAACCTTACTAAATTAAATCCCACTATCTGTCACAATCTGCATTTGACCCATCCTCTATAGGGGAGCGGTACACAAAGTACCAAGCACATAAAGACATTCTCAATGGATCGCCGATTTCCGGAGTCACCATGGAAACGTGTGGAGAAAGAAAGAGAGCTCTACACTTTTGAGACGGAGTCAGAAATTTATGCGTATGAAGATTCACCATAGGTTTATTGACCTATGGTCATGAGCTATGGGTCATGACCGAAAGAACGAGGTCCCGAATACAAGTGGCTAAAATGAGCTTCCTCCGTAGGGTGGCGGGGCGCTCCCTTAGAGATAGGGTGAGAAGCTCGGCCACCCGCGGAGAGCTCGGAGTAGAACCGCTTCTCCTCCACATCGAAAGGAACCAGTTGAGGTGGGTCAGGCATCTAGACCAAATACCTCCTGGACGCCTCCCTGGGGAGGTGTTTCGGGCATGTCCCACTGGGGGGAGGCCCCGGGGAAGACCCAGGACACGCTGGAGAGACTACATCTCTTGGCTGGCCTGGGAACGCCTTGGGGTGCCCCCAGAGGAGCTGGAGGAAGTGGCTGGAGCAAGGGAAGTCTGGGCATCTCTGCTCAGTCTACTGCCCCCGCGACCCGGTTCCGGATAAGCGGAGGAAGATGGATAGATGGATGTGCATCAATGAAAAATATTTACCGTATTTTCACGACTATAAGGCCCACTTAAAAGTCATCAATTTTCTTCCGCCAGCAGGGGGCGCCCTATGAGCCCGTGCGCCTAATGTGTAGTTGTGGGTATGGCCGGCCCTCCCTGTACGTGAATTACGCAGCCGCGTAGGGCCCTGTCACCACCAGGGCCCCAAAGTGGCGAAAAAAATAAAATATAAAAAAAGACCCATATCTGGCAACCCAAGCGTGCCAACGTGCGCTCTGAATGTTGTGCAAGAGAATGTTGCCAGCACTTTAATGATCCCCCCCTTTAACACACCTGAATCAATCTGGCAACCCAAATAATGACGTTACGCCACTCTTAGCAACAATTGGTCAACATCATTGCATCTGAGCCTGGCACAGTGTGCATTTACGAGCGCATTTTGTTTAAATAAAGTTGAGGAAAAGAAATAAAATGGGCGCATTTGTCATATTGATCAAAGCGACAAGAGAACTTCATGCCACAGAGACTTTATCCATCAGGCGCTGAAAAAAAGAAAGAAAAAGATGAAGAACTTAAAAATCAATCACAAGTTAAATTTGGAGGATGTTGGGGCCGTATTTTTACATGATTATCCAGCCTTTCTGTGCAGCTGCGCGATTTGCGTAAAATACGAATCGATTCGAAGCAAAGTTTGCACATAAACGACCCAGTTTGTCCTAATTTCCATGTAAAACTCGAAAATAATTCTGATACCCAAGTTTCCAAGATGAGGTAGGACATGACCTTCCAAAATGGCGGTGAGGTGAGACAAGTAAATAATCATAATGGTATGATGGTTGATAAATGTTTTAACTTACTTTATCGTATTGTTCAATTGTTTTGCTAACACATATTTAGTGCGTTCTGCATTTTCTAGTTAATGTCATTAAAAAAACTGCTGTTTATCTGTTATAGACAGTCAGGTAGTCTGACTCTTTCAACAATCAGTGTGTCTTAAAATCTTGCATTGGCATGGAATATGGAGAATAAAAACTACCAAATACAAATAGTAAATAAAGGTTCTCATTAATTAATGACAAACAAAATAAATGTACTAATTTTTAAATTATGAACATACAAAATAATAGATAAAGAAGTGTATAAATGCTTATATTTCCATTTATACTCAAATTATTGTTCACATTTCTTATTTATAAATGGGTACATTTTTTTCTTATTTGTATTTTTCTGTTTTGGTTTTACATAATGATGTTTTGCACAGTTCTTCTCAGCCGACCATTTCTTCTGCTCTCCAAAAGTATTTTTGTTGAAAGGGAAAACGTTGATGCTGCTGCTGGGAAGTTCAAATCCACCCAATATGGAACCTAGTTCAAACTTATTGTTTCATTATTACTTGAAAAATAGTCATACATTTGCACACAAACACAAAAGTGAAGGCACTTCTTTCCAACATTCTGCTTCCAGCGTCACGGCAACTGTTATGTAGATTTGATTGGACTGTTTGACTTTTCACCGTTTGCTTTTGTTGAAGTTCTGTATCTTATGTTCCAGAGGCTCCAAGAGAGGCGTGTATGGAAAAGGAGCCTACTGGATCCATAATTCCACCAACCTCAAATCCAATTGGTCCAGCTAAATGGCCAACCACACTCTGATTCAATAAAAATGGATTTGGTGCAAAGAGGTCCTTTTCAGGTGGATAAAGACTTTGACTTTCCAAAATCACCTTCAAAATCCCCATCATTGAGCTGTTGTGTTCTTTATTTTGGATTGTTTCATTGATATTTGATTTTCTATTAAGTTGCTGTTTTTAATAAGTTGGAGTTTTGTGAATGTGATTTGTCGAGTGCCAAATGTTACATTAAAACTATATATATCTATATATACATTTGTCATTCGTATTTTTTTCTTTTCACTTGTAAAATTAGTTAGGCACAAATTAATGTGCATCCAACATGCAGGAAATATACTGTTTTCAAGTCTTCGGCAGCAACAATAAAAAATATTATTTGCTTATTTTCTAAAATACAAAATATTAAAAATATATGAGTGGCTAAAAGAAACTTCAGGTATTTATAAACAATTTTTAGAAATTATATGATATAATTACACCAAAACATACAACAATGTTCAGATTTGAATAAAACGCAGGGAAGGCTGAAGAGCTTTAACCACATGTTTTTAAAACTATTCATAAATTATACTAATGTACCAAAAAAACACTAAAATGAACAAAAAGAGAGATTAAAATGAACCTCAAAGCAAAAAATTCTCAAAATTGCCTTTAAAGAAAATAACAATATACAACTTCAGTTAAAAATTTAAAAGGCAAAAATTGTGAAATTATCATTAAAAAACAAATAGCAAATTTTCCTCAACGATTAAATAATAAATATTTTTAAAAAATTAATAAAGTCAAATGAAACATAACAAAAGCAAAGAAACAACAATGAAAGCTCAATATTTTTCATTGACATTACCTATATTTTCAAGCGGGGCTTTTTTCCAAGAAGCAAGTTTATGTGAGATACCACAGTTAGTTTGAGGCTAAGGAAGTTGATAACCTCAGCTTTCGGTTCCAGAAATGGAGGTATGTTTCAGGATATGTTGCCATAGCAACTCATGCTCTGAAAAAAACCTGGTCTGGAACAGGTTTAGTTGAAGGTTAGTTTGTTTTCAGAGAGGTGAAGCAGACAGTTATTTTACTGTCATTCGAATTAATTTGGGGTTTTTGACCAAATGTGTTTAGTTGTTTAGCTGTTTTACTGTGTTTCGCCCAGATATTTTGTCCAGTTATGTTTAATTCTTTCTGCACCATGAGTGAGAGGATGAGTTTATTTAGCAACACTGGTGCTCTAAAGTGATATGTCAAAGTTGGAGAAATGATTAATGAAATCATGAAACAATCACATATTATTTCTGTCCTTTAATTGTTATAAAAATGAGAATATCTGCAGGCACAAACTTAGACATTTGAGAGTTCAAGAAGTCTAATAAATTAAGATGGAAAAATATTTAATTGAACTGGAATTATATGACATTTAGTTAGATAAATATGTAAATTTGAGTTGTAAAAATATTGAGTGGGATACACATAATAAATTAGGTTTAATAAATTTACGGTAACTCAATTACTTGTTACCAATAGTAATTCATTTAAGTTGGCAAAATTGGATAAGTTATATATATATATGCGTCACAATGAGATAGAAACTCGTGCGTTTACTTTGTCCGTTCTTTTTCTCCAAAAGAGCAGAAACTCTTTCTTTTGCTGATGAGCGTATAATCTTCATTGCCTTTTTCTTGTGCAATGCAAGTTTAATTTACAATGTATTCCGAACAGCTGCATTTTTCTTTACCTTCAGCTTTGCTTGGTATTCGCTGCAGACAGAGCAAACATCACTGCGAGGTCTCCCAAACCCGTAATTAAAATTCATTCTGAAGTAATCATAATAGAACCAGAATTTCACCTCACAATCAATCTTTTTAACATCTTTACCGGTGCGATATTCAGCATACTTGTCGGGGTAGAACAACTGTAGGAACAGAGAATACATTTTTACAACTGTGAGATCAGAGGCAAGATAACGCTTCTTCGTTCCATGGCATGAATAATGTGATACAAAATATGGGAATGACCGAATATGTTCATCAACTTTGCCCTTCAAATCGTCTGAAATGCAACGTCTGTTATTATGAGTGCCACGCTTGTCTTTTGGAGTTATTCCTTGGGATTGGTGGTTTGCAACTCTTCTGACACGCTTTGTCCCTATGCCATGGAGGCTGGCGAAGGCCTCTCTGCATACCACTTTCTCTTCATCGCCAAGTTTAACCTTGTAATGGTACTGCCACTTGCGTTCTTGTGATTCCCCAGCACCTCGTGGTCGTCTGCGTTGTGGCTTTTTACAGCTGATGAGAGACATGAGATGTGCATCCTGGCCATCTTGAGTGCCAATCGTTTTGAAATTCTCAAGAATGGCTTCTTTTGCCGTCACCGTAAACGCCTCTAAACACTGCCGTTTGCACCTGAAATGAAAAATACATTTGTCACTTTGATGAAATATGGGTACAAAAACACCTCTGGCCAGCCTCCAAGTATCTGGACCTAGGGCATATCATATTCAGGCCCATTTGAGATAATGTGCATTCCTTGGTACTGGTCTTTGTTTTGTAGTTGTTTGGTTTTTTTTTTTAGACACCCCAGTACACTTTACTGTACTACTAGTATGTGTAAGGCATGTACAAGCACACACTGTATTATTTAAACTACCACACAAGTAGGCCAACTTACCTTATTCACTTCTTTTTTGGTATTGACATATTCCCTGCCTTCACCTTGTAATCATTTTTGTTTGTTTCTGGCCCACTCTTGTTCATTACATTTTCTTTTAGGCCTAATCTCCTCATCACTTCAATCAAACTCCTGCTGCATGGGCGCTGCCATAAAGCTAAACCTATGCAAGAAAGACCCAAGTCCAGGAATTGGGCCCCTCTTGCACTAAATGCATTTTAAATGCCATGCATAGTCAATACATTACAACAGACTAGAGACGTTTTTGCACATATTCAGATAGCTTTTCCCTTGAAGTCCATAAATAAACAATTAATATCTCTATTTTGACAAATTGTGGACTTGGGCCCCTTTTGAGTTCACCGATTCATATATACAACTAAAACTTGCATCACATTCTGTACACAAAAAATGCTTCTCTACTGTATGAGTTCTCATGTGAATTCTGACTTTAAACAAGTAATCAAAGCTTTTACCATTGACGTATTGTTTGCAATTCCTTTTCTTTTACCCAACTTTATAAAGGTTGATCTTTTTCCTTTTGAAGATTGTTTTCATTTCTTAACCAAGGATGCCTTTCGGGGTTTTTTTTCTAACAGAGTCACTTTCTGACCTGTGAGAGCTGTCCACACTTTGGACATGACTTCTGTCTCTTCTCTTCCTCTGATCTCTGTTCTGTGGGTCCATCTCTTCATCTGTAGTTAATGTTGATTCTTCATGTCGGTTTCCTTTTTCATCCTGACTATCAGTTACATTAAAGCTCTGCTGATTGTTTAAATCTGCTTCACTGTTTTCATCTTCCTCATAAGTAGGAATCTCCATCAAGGTATCAGTCTCCTGCTTCAGATCAAGTTGATCGTCATCCTGACTGATGCAGAATTCCTCTGGTTCCTCTTTAATCTGTGGAGGTTCTGGTTCTTCATGTTTCACTCTGAAGTTCCTCTGCTGGTTGCAGAGATCCTCTTCAGTGACCCAATGCTGGGGGAGGACTGCAGGGACACAAACACAAGAAGGAACCCTTTTATACTTGAAAATACATTTTTTATAGTTAAGCACCAAGAAAAATCGAAACCACCTCAAAAGAACTTCAGATGAAATATTTTATTTAAAAAAAATCTATTGCTCCATTTTCTGAACTCATTGAATCCCTTTCGGGGTCATGGGGAGCGTCTTTACCAAAAGACAAAAGGGCAAAAGCAGGGTACGCCCTGTACAAGTTGCCTGTCCGTCGCTGACAGGTTGCCAGTCCCCCTGAGGACAGATGTCTCATTGACCATGGGAAAAGTGATGAAGAATCTATAACAAAATCATGTTGTACAGAGTTTCTAATTATTTGTTATCCTTATGAATGAAACTGTGTAAAGACCTTGAATAAAAAAAAGTGCTGCTTGTTTCTAAATTGATTTTTTTTTCTAAACAAGCTGATGAAATCAGCAGCATTCATGGAGACTCTGATGATGCACATCATGTACATCACAACCCACTAGTGCTGCAGCTGCAGGAGGGAATCCAGAAGTGGTGGTAAATGAGTATCAATGCTGAAAATGTCCACAATGCGATGCCCAGACTTTAATGTGGCGAATACATTTATCTGTGTCAACACAAAAACATCCACTGCTTTACTGCAATTAGACTGAAGCAATCAATAACTGCATTGAAATGACAAATACGCTGCGTTATGTGTTTATAATGTGTTTTTTTAGTTCATAGTGGTGGTTCAATAGATTTTTCAGTCATTAGAGTGACAATACTGAAAATAACCGTGTTGCCTAAATAAAATTCTCTTCATTTTGGAGGTGAAGACAGGGCTGTTTCCACAGATGTCTGTTGTTGTCATTTTGCGATAAAATTAAAATATTATCCATTTTATGTGCTATTGTCAAATTTACTATCTCAACTTTCTTTAGCATTTACTTGAATACAAAATATAATTTGATTTTTTTAATCATACCACGAGGAAGAGAAAAGGAAGGTTGAGACAACTGAGACGACAGAAGTACAAGAAGAGGCAGCAAAAAAATCAGTAAGGATGAAGTGAGGAAGACATTGAAAAAGATAAAGAGTGGGGGGGTTGCATTGTCTTTTTTAAGATCTAGAGCAGGGGTTTACGGAAGGAAACGCCTATTTGAACCCTGAACAACTGTACCATCATCAACTATAATGCCAACTCTAATACAAAGAAATACAAAAACACTTCCAATTGATCTGAAATTTTATTTAATTCACTCACAGCAGGTCAAATAGCTTTTAAACATAATTTGGCATAAACTCAAAAAAGTGCTTTCATAACAATATTGCACAAGGAAAATAGGTCCAAGTTGAATTATTATTGAAACTTTCTTTGTTTGAAACAAAGAGTACTGCATTTGTGGTATGCCATATGCATTTGTGTCTCATATTTCAAAGTAAAAGTCATTACTGGAAAAGCTTCTTCATTTTCACAATAAAGCTGCGGTTCGCCAGGGCTACCCCCAATTTTTTTTACTGTGGTGCAGGAAGAGTCAGCTCTCCATGCGTTCCCACAAGGACTCACACCTGAAAGGTTCCACCAACACGTCCGCCTAGCCACACCCCAGACCCTGGAGGAAGAAGCCATCCTCTCCACCTCACGTGCGGTGTCCAGCGCTCAACTATGCGTGAGTAAAGTCAACCACAAAGAAGAAACGAACGACATCTTCAAAGTCCAGGCATCTACGTCACAGCCATCTCAGCGTCATTAAATAGCCACCTGACATACATATCGTCCTTCTGATCCGGACTGGAGGACAGGGTATTTTGCATGAATTTTGGCAGACCAATATTATGGAGCCCCGCATTATTGGCATTGACATGGCATGGGGCCAAATCATGACGAGATGGCTATTGTGATAAAATCAACAGAAAAGCCACCATTTTGAAAAAAGTGTTTTTTTTATTGGTAGCTTTTACAAATTTTTTTATCTGAGTGAGTTGATGATGCTGATCGGAATGCTAGCACTTTTAGCCAGATTAGCATAACTAGCGTAGTTGGCATAATAAGCATCTTAAGCAGTGTGTTTTTCTAAATGAGTTGATGATGCTGAACCCAATGCTAGCACTTTTAGCTACATTAGCATAACTAGCATAGTTAGCATTTTTAACATATGCAGCTTTGACTAGCCTTGATCAAAGGTGGGCAGTAAGGGCAGCGGTACTGTATAGAGGTGGGCAGCGATAGCGAAAGTGGTGCGTAGAGGTGGGAGGTGGGGTGAGTTGTGCCTGCGGGCCATACAACGCTGCTTGCGGCTTTAATTTTTTGTTAATATTTAAAAGATACATTTTATAAATGACTGGCCTAATACCCAAAAAACAGAAATAAAAAGTATTTTTCCTAAACAGTGAAGTGGATCTGTGTGGTTCTTGTTGGGTTTTGGTCTGGAAGAAACTGGATCAAATGGTTTTTTTTAGTGTTAAAGGTTCCAGACTCTTGATCTCCACTGAAGCTATGAGTATGAAATGTCATTCCACAGACAAACCATCAACAAAATGATGGAAGTGGAAGCAAATCTCAGCAGAGATGCAGTTTTTCTAAACTGAAATCACTGACATTAAACAGCCTGAACATTCATGGAGCTGAACTGGACACAGAAAAACCTCCCTGTTGTGTTTCCACCCACCAATGAGGAGCAGTTTGATGAAGATGAAGCTGCACTGGAGGAAGAATCAGTCCAGAAAAGATGGAGAACAATTCTGACACTCAGCAGTTTTTCACTGATGTTCAGGTTTGAATCTTTTCTGTCTGCAGATCCATGAGCAGGACCCTGTCTTTGGTTTTAGCTTGAAATGTAGTTTTGGAAATAGCATCTGTCTGAATGTCTGGAATTGGAGACATGGAGACATCAAAGAGGTTTAGATGGGATTTTGGGTTTGACAGAGAAATCTGCTGAAAAGAACTGAACTACAAACTTAGAACCACAGACGACTAAACAGATTGGACTTTTTTATCTGCTAACAATTTTCTCTTTGATCTGTTAAGGTTTCCTGTTTGTCGTTAGCTGGAGGGACTAACTAAGATCATCTGATTTGAAGAATGTTGTCGGCTGCACTGACCAACAATGTCTTCTGTCTTTTCAACTGGAAGGGACAGAAGAGACTCTTCCAGGACACGCTGTTGATGGACTGCATGTTTGGAGAGCTTGAAGCTCAAGATAGAACCGTTGTTGAAGTGAACATACCGATAGTGTGGAGATGAAGATCAGAGTCACACTGACCTGCTGACATGTGAGAGCTGTCCACACTTTGGACATGACTTCTGTCCCTCCTCTTCCTCTGATCTCTGTTCTGTGGGTCTGTCTCTTCATCTGTAGTTGATGTTGATTCTTCATGTTGGTTTCCTTCTTCATTCTGACTATCAGTTACATTAAAATTCTGCAGTTCCTCTTTAATTTGTGGAGGCTCTGGTTCCTCCAGTTCAACTCTGAAGTTCCTCTGCTGGTTGCAGAGATCTTCCTCTTCAGTATTCCAATGCTGGGGGAGAACTGCAGGAACACAAACAACAAGGCGTTTGTTATACGTTTCCTGGAGTTTAGGGTTTTGTCAAACACCAACAAACTAAGTGATAATTGGGGAAAATACATGAAGAGTCTAGAGAACTGGAAGAGACTAATTCAAATAAATATATACACCTTCAAATGATTAAATAAATGTGTCAATCATTATTTAACATGGTCAATAAATAAATGGAGATCAATACATACACACACACAC
This sequence comes from Oryzias sinensis, assembly GCA_037389245.1. Taxonomy (NCBI): domain Eukaryota; kingdom Metazoa; phylum Chordata; class Actinopteri; order Beloniformes; family Adrianichthyidae; genus Oryzias; species Oryzias sinensis. The sequence continues at coordinate 164,299 of JAUDJI010000032.1, forward strand.
ACACACACACACACACACATATATATACACATACATACACACACGTATGACTCAGGTGTAGCCACGCCCCTCTGTCTCCAGCATTGATTTGATTGGTTCTGCAAACCACATTCAGACTCTGCGCGTCACCATGCTAGCTGTGATTTTAGACGTGTTGATCCAAATGTCTGTGTTAACTCCGCCATGGCGCTTTAAAACATGAATGGTGGTCCTTCCACATAGGTGAAAAACAGCAGGAATATATCAGCTGCGTTGTGGCAGGAATAACTGCCCACTGATTTCCCATCATGCTTTTGTTTACACTTTACAGCTAGTCAATAACCCCATGAGGCTATGATTTGCGTGAAACAAAACGTCGGCAACATTGGAGCTATCCAGCCGCACTGTTCGGATCCAGATAGCAGCTCAGACGAGCAAAAGAAATACGTTCATGGATCTATTTGTCTGCAGTGAACAAACCTGCAATATGTAGCTGAAGCTGCGGGTTCCAGGTGACATCCAGCAGTCTGCGCTGACGACAGAGCTCCTCCTCGTTCTGGACGATGGTTCCTTCCGCAGCAGAAAGTTGTTCTCTGACAGAACCTTCCTGAGGTTCTGAAGACATGGTTCCTGCTCCGATCTTCAGCTCCAACTCCCACAAACACCGCCGTCCTCTTCACTGCGGCTCCGATCGATCATCTGCTAGTCTCACAGCCACCTTGTCTTTCCGTTCAACACTTTGGAAAATGTTGAGAGTTCCCACACGAACCATGTATCGTCCTTTCTGTCCAAAAACCTCACAAATGTCCCAAGAAAACAAGGCCGTCTCCTCAACATAAGCTAACGCTGATAGCAAGCTAACATTCAAAGTCCTCGTGCTGTAGACTACGTGCACGACAGAACTTCCGGTTAACTTCCGTGTTTCGAGTGTGAGGCCGACAACTTCCTGTTGGTCGTGTTATTGTTGTGGGGAGTTTTGTTGAGTTGCTAGTTTTGAGTAAATAGGAGCGGATTTCGGGTAAAAGACAGGCGTTTGGTGTTTCAACGCATGACAAAGACATCACAACATTGTTGTATACCCGTGTGCGAATTTGTCAAAGTACATCAGTACTAATATAAGCTTTCATAGCTTTCCAGTAGATGTGTCGGTGAGAGCCGAATGGATGGTGAACACGGCGGGAGGACTTCACCCCAAGCAAGACGAGTCGTGTTTCGTATTTGCAGCAATCGGAAAGAAAATGCGTCATGTAAACACGCCGTTCGGAATACTTTGCCCCGGTCAGACTCGTTCGGATCAAAATTTATTTCCGATCGAGATAGCTGGGATATACCGATCGTGTGTCGCTGCTGCTCTGGGTTACGTCATGCATAGACGGTGTTTCTGAGAGAAAGCTTGTGAGCTCATAAGGGACCGACCAGCGGCTCTGCGGACGCCCCGCTCCGCTGGCTCTCCCGTCTCTTTCACCCCTCACGAGGGAGATGCGGGGGGGATGCGTGCTCACTGACGTCTGGACCCGGCATCCGAGCTCCGCGCTCGGGCTCCGGTGCCAGTGGACCGAGTGAACCTCTCTGAGCAGAGCAGCTGGATTTATTAATGTGTTTGAGGGGAGGGTGCTTTGTTACGTGTGCGTTGTTGTTTTATGTGTGAGAATTCGGACTGCGAGCCGAGCCGCCGCTCTGGGTTAGCGGCTGCCGGACTCGCGAGGACAGAGCAGAGCACACAGTGTGTGAGAGCTTTTCAGAGCAGAAATGCCGCTCAGTCCTTAGAAACTGTTAAAAAAATCACGACACATGGAATTGTGTTTCTAATTGTGCCCCGACAAATAAAGGCTGATGTTGTTAGCCCGTTTTGTTAGCCTATCCTAACACTGGGTTGTTCTTCAGTTCTGTTCTTCTTCCACAAAAAAGCACTGACCACAAGGATTAAATATAAAATGATGAGCGAACAGGCACTTCATAATATTCATAAAATTAATAAAAGCACGTTTGGAAGATCGCCTCGTACCGAGCTGCTGCATAAATATGTGACAGCACAGGTTTGTTTACAACGGGACACATTTCCTTTTCGGTATTTTCGACAATATATTTTGCCCATGTAACCACGCACTGGTCGACAATCCTGTAGATGTCGTTCACGTCGATTTTCGGGAGACCTTGTAGAAAACGGGTGAAATATACCATCTTTCGCAATCAAAATCTGCCGTGTCGCTGCTATAGAAGTCGCAAGCCGGAAATGGTCGGCCTCACACTCAAGGCGGCGGAAGTAGAACTCCTTACTTTCGTGCACGGAGCCTGTTCTTCGTTGTTCGGCTAACAGCGTTATGGTGCTTTAGCGCCACCAGCTGGTCTGGAGTAAATCTACACACGTTCAAACTCTACCCAGTATTTCTGTCTTTCTCAGAAATTCGATCGAATACAAATTTGTGAATTAATCCATTCCTTATAATATTGTATAATGTGTTTTGCCATGCTTAGCTGTGTCTCCAGTATTTAAACGTTAAGAAACTTTATTTGCTTATATGCTAACATACAAAAGATTAAAAATATACGAGGGGCTAAAAGAAACTACAGGAGGTATGTAAAAACGAAATTATATGACCTATACACCAAAACTAACAACAATGTTCAGATTTGACTAAAATACACGGAAGACCGAAGAGCTTTAAACAGATGTTTTTTAAAGTATTCCTAAATTATACCAATGTACCAAGAAAAACTTTAAAATGGACAAAAAGAGAATAAAATAAACCTCAAAGCAAAAAATTGCAAAAATCATCTTTAAAGAAAATAATACCAATATAAAACTTTAATTAAAAATTAAAAGGGCATTAATTGTGAAATCATCATAAAAATCTAATAGCATAACATAACATAAAAACAAATTTCCCTCTATGATTAAATCAAAAACGTTTAAAAAAATGTATAAAAGTTAGATTAAACATAACAAGAGCAAAGAAACAAGAATTGAAGTTCAATATTTTCCTGTGACATTCTATTTATATTTTACAGCTGGTGTGTGCAGTTCCTCCTCTTCACTTTCTCTGCACTTCCCAAAAACAGCCAGCAGGTGTCTCCCGTCTTCCTTCTTCTGACTCAATGAGAGAGAGAGACAGAGAAAGAGAGAGAGAGAAAGCAAAAGCACACGTGTCTGTCTTTAATATCTGTGGTCTTCCTGAACCAAGGTGTCTGGAATATACTTTCATTTGATGTTACTTTATATTTCTATTGAGTCCATTTATCTAAAATAAAACCTTCAAAAACGTGATAAACAAAATATCAAACCCACTGTTCCAACTATCTGTCTGGTTCAGGGGTCGGCAACCTTTTTTACTCAAAGAGCCATTTGGGACCGCCCCTAATAAAAAAGAAAGCACCGGGAGCCACAACCCGTTTTGACATCATTATATATATTATGCATGTATATACTCTTCAAAGGTGCTCATTACGTCGATCGCTATCGATCGACCAGTCGATCTTCAATGACATGAGTGTAGATCGCGGGCCAGAAAAGATTTAAAAAAAAAAAAGTACTTCTTTAAAATCCACCAGCCAATCAAAATCCTCACTGAGAAGTACGAGACTTGATTGACATGTAGCTTGGCCAATCGGACATCGTCTGAAACATACATCACTGCAAATGCACATTGTGTTCTTAAAAGGATGATACTGTGGCCGCGTGTGGGAGGAGCTACTGGTTCTGGTCTGATCGCTGCATGGAGCGATGTGTTTATCAATGCATGGTAGACACTGAGAATGTGGAGAGATCAGGTTTATTATTTTGAAGAGATCTACTTGGTAATCATGTTTCCATGTTTGAGTTCATAAATCCCAGAGTCTCTGCTTCAACTCCCGGAGTGAAAGCTGCGTCTGAATCTGACGCCAGTGTTTGCATCTCCCTGACAGAGTTTGAAGCCAAAGCCCCTCCTCCGCCTCTCCACCTGCTTTTCCTCTCTACCTGTTCACCTGTTCACATCCTCTGCAGCTGAGAGTTGGTTTCCCAGCGCTCCTCAGTGTATTCTACACAGAGAGCGCAAAATACGGTCATAGCAGGATGACACCGATAGCCGGGGCGCTCTAGCGCAGCAGAAGGATGAAAGAGCCGAACGCAGGTTATAGCGGGGATAGAGCGGGTTAAGCAAATGAATAGAAGAAGGCGGCCCGCTGAAGAAATATTCAATATTGTACACATTTTATTATTAGTCTGAACTATCTTTTATTTAGAAATTATTTTATTTTATCAGTCCAGTACGAAAAAAAACATCAACAAATGCTGTGTTGGGCGGTTTTTGGCTGGGTCTGGCGGTTTTCAGATGACTTTTGGGCTGGAAAACTGTGACTATCTGGAAATGCTGGCGCGAACTCTCAGTCTGTCATCAGTCTCTGCCCCACGGCACGTCAAGTTCCCGGCAGAAGATCGGAGTGTTTATTGAAGCCGCCCCGCGTGTCTCCTCCTGCTATCAGCTCTGCAGGTCTCGCCCGATAAATACGAGCTCATTACGAAGCTGTTTTTTACGTGGCTTGCGCTTCGTGCGGAGTCATCAGCGCCTTTGAAATGGCATGAAAAATGAACTTACTAAAAAAAATGTAATTATTATAAAATACTCATTATTTTCCAAAGTCACAGGGAGCCACAACAGATGGATGAAAGAGCCACATGTGGCTCCGGAGCCATGGGTTGCTGACCCCTGGTCTGGTTAGTGTTTCCAAGAAAACCAGGAAGTTTCTGACTTGATGATCAAATGTTTGTCAACAACTGCTTTAGTGAGTCTGGAGAAGAAAGTTTATCTGTTGGGATTTTCTGCTGCTCTAGTCTGGACATTCAAGCAAATATTTCATTTTCATTAGAAACATTTTCTAACAGAAATAGTTTCTACTTGATTGAATAAACTGTGGTTTAGAATCAGAGACATTAAGGTTTTTCATTTTCAGTCAACAACAATCTTTCGATGTTCTTCATGTTTAAAGTCACGACTGAGATCTTTCTTATCAGGTTTATGGTTAAGAACATCCACTTTTAAGGTCTTAAACATAGCAAATGATTTTAGACAGATTTTCTTCTTAACTTTATTGTTCATGCTGTGGTAACAAACAGCCTCATTGGTCAAACAGACTGAGGAGGAGGAGGAGGAGTCTTCATCAGTCTGAGAGGAGGCTCTCCAATAAAAAGATGAAGCAGAATCCGTCCATTCCAGGGAGATGAGGGAAAAAGCATTCAAAGCTGCAGGAACAAACATCTGGATGATCATGTTCTCCAGCTGCAAGAAGGATGAAGATGAGGAAGAGGATCTTCAAGCTGAGAAGGAGCTGAAGAAAGCTCCGCCTCCATGGTCCTGCTTTCATCTTCATTGACTTCTTCTGCAGACTTGAAGCTTTTTCCTGGAGTCTGAGAGCAGCAGAGAATGGAGGCTGATCTGCTGCTGTGTTTATGTGTCCTGTTTAAACTCTGTATGTCTGTCTAAATAATGATATTTATAATGTATGCTGATGATAATCAATGAGTTTTACATATCTGTTACATGACATGTCATTCATAATATTTACTAAAATGATTTAAGAATCTTTTCTGAGGATAATCACTAAGCACTCCACTGTATTACTAGATACGGTCCGATAATGAGTTTGCTTTTTCCCATTCTTTTTCAAGCGACTAATGAAACTATTTGATTTTATTTGATATTCATTCTATTTAACAAAGTTGTTGTTCATCTATTAGCGCATCCTGCTATGGGTCGCCACAGTGAATCAGGTTTCATTGATCCACACATTTGGTTTGGCAGAGAGTTTTACGTTGGATGCCCTTCCTCATGCAACCCTGTATTTTTTACGGGCCGGGGACCGGAACAGGGAGACCCAGACTCGGGGTCCTCTTTGTAGCTCCATGGGTAGGAAACAGCTTGAATGATCTTGTCTAGGAACCCACACTGGATGAAGCTCATTGCTTCCTAATGCAACGTGTGTGTTTACTGTAGAAATTACTGCAAATTCACTTTATTTATGATCATAAATAATAACACTTTCTGGTAGATGGATTCATCTTATTTCATTGTTAATGTTTCTTTATTTTCTAGTCAATGTATGACTGGATATGTAAAATGAGTTTCAAATATTTTTAATTGTTAGAATTGTATTATTTTATTATTTTAAGGCTTTAAATAAACAATCAAAACAATAATTACAGCATCACAAACTGTACTTGTGTTGATGTTTCTTGTCTAAACTCTCTGCAGTTCTTTCAGCTTCAATAGAAAAAAGAAAACCTGTCTGACTGGATCTGAGGACCAAATTAACATTTTGTGATTTAAAGTTGAAGTTTCTGCTCAACACGAGTTCATGTCAGAGTGACACACCAGAAAGAAAAGTAAAAGTATGAACATGGATATGAGATGTTCTAATGTGTATAGTTCATTTGTTAATTCTGTGTTAGTTTCTTCCCACCGAGCACAAGATATCTATTAGATAACTATACAACTATTGTAGATGTCTACTGGATGTGTCAGACTATTTTGTTATTTTACTGAAGGTCTAAATCTAAATCTAATCTAAAACTGTTCAATCTTTGTACAGTTTTAAATTTCTATCTGCTACCTGAATTGTTATTTTAGGGTAGGAATCTGAATCCTTAAACTATAAATGTCACAAGAACAGGCAGACGGCTGGATCCAATTTAATCGGTTAGTTCTAAAGGGGCCCAATTTGCACCTTAGATATGTAGTGTCCTTGGTAGGGGGGGTGCTTGGACATCACTGCTAGCAAGCAGCAGATGTCCTCTTAGCCCCTTACCTGCCAATTTTAACTGCACCTTAGACATTTAGGGCCCCTTGGTTGGGAGGGTGAGGGGACATCACTGTGAGTAATCAGGAGATGTCCCCTCAGTGCCCTACCCACCAATTTTAACTGCACCCCCTTAGTACACACACCCTTTAATCCTCCAAATATACATTCCAACATATACACACATACATGCACACACACACCCTCACAAACACACATGCATTTCTTGTGTGTCCCGGGGGGAACTAGGCTCTTGGCAACGGTGGCCGCGTCCGCTGGGTGCTTGTTTTCTGGGCCCGGCAGTGCTCTCTCCACGCAGGGAGAGGGATCCCTGAGCTCTCTGGCAAGGCCAAGAGCTGGGGATCACATCACACCTGAGCCGGGGGTGTCCGTGTCCCTGCGGTGTGGGTTCTGGTCCCTGCCCCTGAGTGCTGGGCCTCTGAAATTTCCAACTGTGGGTGAGCCTGGTCGGGCCAAGTTTACAACATCTCTTATGGACCCCCTCTTCTACTGTGTACCCTCCTCCTGGGTGGGGGCGGCTGGCCCCTGCCTTGCTCCTTCCTGGACCCACCCTGGACCTGGTGGGTGGCTGCCTGGAGCGCAAAGCGGGTCTTCCTTGGGGGGTCCTGGCCCGTACCTGGGGTGGGGCGGGAGGATGCTCAGACCTCCTGGGTCAGAGGTGGGCAATGAGGGCCGCATTCCTGCATGTTTTCCAGCATACCCTGCTCTGGTATGTTCTAATTGGCTGGACACACCTGAACCAGGTAATCAGCCATGAGTAGGCCAATACTATCTGGAAATCATGCAGACACACCAGCCCTCGAGGCCCTGGAATTGCCCACCCCTGTCCTGGGTGGTGATGAGGCGCTTGTCTGCGGCTGCGGGCACTCTTCTCAGGTGGGCCCGGCGCTGGGCCGTCCTGGCGCAGTGGGGGGGCTGCTCTCCTGGTTGGACCGGGGCTGTGCTCTCTGTCCCTCCGTGCCTCCCTGATCTCTGGGGGCCCCGTGGAGGTCCTGCTGGCCCTGGCCTGGGTGGCAGATGTGGTCACCCAGGGGGCGGTTGTTCTCTGCTTTCTGCCGAGTGGCTTTGCGGGGTTCTGGCTGCCGCACCTGCTGCGGCGGGGGTCTTGAAGTGGGGATGGCTGGGAATTCTCCCTCCTTCTTTTCACATTCCACCATCCATTTTAGAAGAACATAAACACTCACCTTTGCACAAACACTTTGCGTGATTGAATGAAATATTTCACACTTGTTGATTTGAAGGCATAATTATGCGTGTGTGAACACTATCGGTATTGTGTGCATGTTGACATGTGGACATTTTTGCGGCCAACAGGTGTGTTTATAACATTTGAGTGTGTGTGTGGACTGGCCCCGCCCCATCTAGATTTGTATTACTTCAGAACCTGACCATATTGATAAACATCCAGCAACTTGTTGCTTTATGCTGCTTCATGGTTTTACCCCCCCCCCCC
>JAUDJI010000033.1:0-11495 GCA_037389245.1 Oryzias sinensis
CTCACTATCACCCCCCCCCCTCTCTAACATCCCTCTCTTCTTCCCTTTTTTCCTTTTCCGTCCGGTCCAACACCAGAAATTTTCAAACATGGTTGAAATGAATAAAGTTTAGCCTCAATTACAAAAGGGGTTTATCCAGACATACCTTTGGTTTGTCTGAAGATTAATAACCCCTCTTGTTAAAGTCAAATATGTCCAACACAAGAGGCCCTCAGCTCTCATCTGCCTGCCTAGCTGTTGGACAGCACAAGTTAAAAAAAAAAAAAAAGATATTTTGCTCATGTGACCACGGCTTATGGTGTCGACTCGCAATATGGTGGTGTCTCCCCATCGTGATGTCAGTCGCCCATCACGATGGACGATACCATCATCCATCGTGACGGGCGGCACAACCCTAATCATCAGTTTGTTTCAAACACGGCTGGAGACAGGAAATCTTCCAGTGAAACATCAGAAAGTTCTTCACCTTATCCGTTCTTCTCATCCTTCAGGGAGTTCAGCTTCTTTACTCACCACAGAGTCTGCAGTCTGCAGTCTGGACTGTCCAGAAAACCACACAGATGAAGAACTTCTGAATCCTGCAGGTTCTGGTTGTCGCTCAGGTCCAGTTCTGTCAGATTAGAAGGGTTATTCTTCAGAGCTGAAACCAGAGCTTCACAGCTGATCTCTGACAAACTGCATTTCCTCAACCTGCAATCAGACAGAAAAGTATTTTCAGGAGCAGTGATGAAGACGAGGAATTGAAATGTCATTGATCATCATTAAATATTAATGACTATCCATCTCCATCCATCCATCTTCCTCCGCTTATCCGGGACCGGGTTGCGGGGGCAGCAGTCTAAGCAGAGATGCCCAGACTTCCCTCGCCCCAGCCACTTCCTCTAGCTCCTCTGGGGGAACCAGGCTCCGTTCCCAGGCCAGCCGTGAGACGTAGTCTCTCCAGCATGTCCTGGGTCTTCCCCGGGGCCTCCGCCCAGTGGGACATGCCCGGAGCACCTCTCCAGGGAGGCGTCCAGGAGGCATCCGGACTAGATGCCCGAGCCATCTCAACTGGCTCCTTTCGATGTGGAGGAGAAGCAGTTCTACTCCAAGCTCTCCGTGGGTGGCTGAGCTTCTCACCCTATCTCTAAGGGATCGCCCAGCCACCCTACGGAAGAAGCTCATTTCAGCCGCTTGTATTCGGGACCTCGTTCTTTCGGTCATGACCCATAGCTCATGACCATAGGTGAGTACTGGAACGAAGATCGACCGTTAAATTGAGACCTTTGCTTTTCGGCTCAGCTCTCTCTTCACCACCACGGACAGATACAGCGACCGCATAACTACACACGTCGCTCCGATCCGCCTGTCAATCTCACGCTCCGGTCTTCCCTCACTCGTGAACAAGACCCCCAGATATTTAAACTCCTCCACCTGGGGTAAGGATACTCCACCCACCGAGAGATGGCAAGCTACCTTTTCCGGTCAAGAACCATGGCCTCGAATTTAGCGGTGCTGACCCTCATCCCAGCCGCTTCACACTTGGCCGCAAACCGCCCCAATGCACGCTGGAGGTCCTGGCTCGATGAAGCCAACAGGACAACATCATCTGCAAAGAGCAGAGAGGAAATCCTGTGGTCCCCAAACCAGATCCCCTCCGGCCCCTGGCTGCGCCTAGAAATTCTGTCCATAAAAACAATGAACAGAACCGATGATAAAGGGCAGCCCTGCCGGAGTCTAAAGTGGACCGGGAACAGGTCTGACTTACTGCCGGCTATGCGAAACAAGCTCATACTCTGGTCATACAGAGACCGGACAGCCCCTTAGTAAGGCTCCCCGGACCCCATACTCCCAGACCACCCCCCAAAGGATTCCACGGGGGACGCGGTCAAACGCCTTCTCCAAATCCACAAAACACATATGGACTGGATGAGCGAACTCCCACAATCCCTGCTATCCAAACTATCGGACGGACTCTCCTCTCCAGTACCCTGGCATAGAATTTTCCCAGGGAGGCTGTAGTGTAATTCCCCTGTAGTTGGAACACACCCTCCGGTGTGTTCCTTCCCCGCCAGCGAATCCAACTCACCACCAGGTAGTGATCGGTGGACAGCTCCGCCCCTCTCTTCACCCGAGTGTCCAAGACAAAAGGCCGAACGTCGCCTGAAACAACTACAAAGTCGATCATCGACCTCCTGCCTAGGGTGTCCTGATGCCAGGTGTATTGATGGACACCCTTGTGCTCGAACATGGTGTTCGTTATGGACAAACTGTGACGAGCACAGTAGTCCAAAAACAAAACACCACTCGGGTTCAGATCAGGGGGGGCACTCCTACCAATCACGCCCCTCCAGGTGGCACTGTCATTGCCCACGTGGACATTGAAGTCCCCCAGGAGGACAATGGAGTCCCCCATTGGGGCACTTTCCAGTACCCCTTCGAGAGACACCAAGAAGTCCTGGTACTCCAAGCTATTGTTTGGCCTGTAAGCCGAAACCACAGTTAGAGACCTGTCCCCCACCCAAAGGTGGAGGGACATGACCCTCTCGTCCACCGGGGTGAACTCCAACACTTGGCGGCTAAGCTGGGGGCTCACGAGTAAGCCCACACCAGCCCGCCGCCTCTCACCTTTTTTTTTTTTTTTTTTTTTACTTCTTTTTTTTTTTTTTTCTCTAACTTGTCCTGTCCAACAGCTGGGCAGTCAGATGAGAGCTGAGGGCCTCTTGGGTTGGACATATTTTACTTTGACAAGAGGGGTTATTAATCTTCAGACAAACCAAAGGTATGTCTGAATAAACCCCTTTTGTAATTGAGGCCAAACTTTATTAATTTCAATCATGTCTGAAAATCTTTGGTGTTGGACCGGATGTCCACCTGTCGACATGTACACAAAACAGATAGTGTTCACACGCATACTTATGCCTTAAAACCAACTAGTGTGAAATATTTCAGTCATTCAGTCATGCAAACTGTTAGTGCAAAGGTGAGCTAACACCTGTGCTCAGGTGAGTGTTTATGTTCTTCTAAAATGGATGGTGGAACGTGAAAAGAAGGAGGGAGAGTGCCCAGCCATCCCCACCCCAAGACCCCCACCGCACCAGCAGCGGCAGCCGGAATCCCCCGAACGCCACACGGAACCGGCAGGGAACATCCGCCGCCCGGGCGACCAAGCTCGCCACCCAGGCCAGGGCCAGCAGGGCCGCCGCAAGGCCCCCAGAGCCAGAGAGCAGGGAGGCACGGAGGGAAAGAGAGTGCCGCCCCAGCCCAACCAGGAGAGCAGCCCCCCCGCCGCGCCGGGAGAGCCCAACGCAGGGCCCCACCGGAGAAGGACGCCCACAGCCCCAGACGAGCACCGCACCACCACCCAGGAGTTCCGGGCATCCCCCCACCCCAACCCCAGGTACGAGCCAGGACCCCCCAAGGGAGACCCGCTCCGCACTCCAGGCAGCCATCCGCCCGGCCCACGGTTGGTCCAGGGAGGAGCGAGGCAGGGGCCCGCCACCCCCGCCCAGGAGGGGGGAACCCCGGGGAAAAAAGAGGGCCCACAAGGGGTGTTGTTAATATGGCCCGACCAGGCTCGGCCACAGTTGGAAATTTGGCGGGGCCCAGCACTCAGGAGCAAGGACCAGACGCCGCCTCTCACCTTGATCAACTCCAGAGTGGTAGAGAGTCCAACCCCTCTCTAAGGACTCAGTTTCAGAGCCCAGGCTATGTGTGGAGGTGAGCCCAACGGTATCTCTCAACCTCTCGCACCAGCTCAGGCTCCTTCCCTCCCAGAGAGGTGACATTCCATGTCCCAAAAGCCAAGTTCCATGACCAGGGTTTGGGCCACCGAGGCACCTGCCCTCGACTGCTACCCAAACCAATGACTATAGATTTACAATCCAATAGATTTAAAGCTTCAATTTCAAAAATGTCAGATTAAGAGACACAGGCTGTGTCCAAATTCCCACCCTACTCCCTAACTCTTTGTTATGGAGGACTGTGAGGATGAAGGGCTGTGAGGATGGAAGACTGTGAGGACGGAGGACTGTGAGGACGGAGGACTGTGAGGACGGAGGACTGTGAGGATGAAGGACTATGTCACGGATTTGGGGGAGGAGTTTAACAGTAAACAAGATGGGGGGTCGGTCAGGACAAAGGGAGGAGGAGAAAGAGATGTGACTCCACTTGGCAGATGTTCCACATTTATTCTGTTGCTGATTCATATTCCAAGTCAGTCTGCAAACAACTTAAGATCCCTCTACACAAACAGCACAAACTGACCTGCTGTCAATAAATAACCGAGTTTGTAATTATGAACATAAACTCCTTATAATATGCTAAATAGAATTCAATTTGCTTTAGTGCAGGAATATCTAGTGTCCTGGATTTTAGAAGTAATTCTAACACCATGATCACTCGATCAATAAAGGAGAAACAAAATTCCGTTACCATTTTTGGATTTTCCTTCTGATGACTTTTTGAACATTTAAACCCTGGTCACTAGTTATCGTAGAGCAGCTGGTCAGCCACTCCTATATTCCAGCCTACAGCCTACTCCAGTGCCCCCTCCTGCAACTCGTTTTGTGGGTGGTGGTCCAGTTTACACGATCCGGGAGCTCCTCGCCTCCAGGAGAGTGGGTCGGGATATCCAGTATTTTGTGGACTGGGAATGTTACTGCCCTGCTGATCGTCAGTGGGTGCATGAGCGTCACATCCTGGAACCGGCTCTAATCGCCCGTTTCCACAGAGCCCACCCTGATCAGGCTCGTCAGGGTCCGTCTGGGAGCCGGACTTTGTGAGGGGGGTTATGTCATGATTACGGCTGGGCTGCAGCCTACCCCCCTCCTCCTCCTCTGCACTCACCAGGGGCCTCATTTATAAAAATTACAGGGGATTAGTGTCAGAAGTGACGTACGGATGAAACATAGGATGTGTGTACTCACAGAAATATTCGGATTTATAAAACCGTGCGCACGCATATCCTACGGATTTTTCCCTTAATAAATCACAATCAATTCTTAATGTAGCGCAGCTTTTGCGGCTTCATGACACGCCCATAGTTGCCCATAAATAGTCCGTGATACGCCCACAATTTAATATTGATTGCGAAATCATGGCAAACACAGAGAGGAAATCAAAAAAATTTAACTTCACTCAATGTGAAGTAGAAGTTATCATTGGCGAGGTGGAAAAGAGGACAAGAATGTTGTTTGGAGGGCACAGTGTGGGCATTACAAATGCCAAAAAGGCACTCGAGTTGCAAACGGTGGCAGACGCCATAAATGCTGTGGCCTCACAACCTCGGACCATGGCCGAAATTAAAAAGAAATGGTCAGACATCAAAGTCGAGGCAAAAAAACGTCTAGCGCTCCATCGCCAGAGTGTGTCTGCCATGGGTAGGGGGAAAGGGGACACTGGAGCTGACCCCTCTTGATGAGAGACTGGCGGCAATTATTGGAGAATCCCTAGTGGAGTGGTGACTGAGGCGGAGGGGGACACCGACGCGCCAGATGCACCGGGTGAAGTGGGACTGGCACGGCGTGGTTCCTCCGAGTGCTCCTCTGTAACGCTGGGCCCAAAAGCCCGCAGAGGTCGGAACTGGCTCATAAGCCACTCGTCCTCGTTTGTCAGCAAGTCTTCTTGCTGTCTAAAGATGCGTTCACTCCGAATTCTTCCATTTGCCACATCTTCTAAGAGGCAAGATCAGCCATTGTGCATCATTACGCATTGTAATGGGGCATTTTATTTCCATCCATTTAATTGCATCTGACAAGCTACAGATGTCGGTAATAATCCACGTGAAAATCAATCAATCAATCAATAAATCAATTTATTATTTGTATAGCACCTTTTAAGCAGAAGCAACCAAAGTGCTTAACATAAAATCACATAAAATCAGAGACAATATGATACAATAAAGAATCAATAAACGCAATAAAACAGTAAAAGAATAAAAGAATAAAATTAACAAGCTGACCCACTAAATCCGCTCACCGGAGTTAAAAGCCTGGCTAAAAAGATGAGTTTTTAAAAGTGACTTAAAATCACTGACTGTTCTGGCATACCTCACAGAGAAGGAGAGAACATTCCAGAGTTTAGGACCTGCAACTGAAAAGGCTCTGTCTCCCCGAGTCACAAGCCGAGTCCTCGGAACCATTAAAAGCATTTGATCTTCAGATCTTAGGACTCGACATGGATGATACACATGTAATGTTTTTTTGGGACTCAAAAAGATGGCGCCGGGGTGGCTGGTTCGCCGTTTGGCTCTGCTCAGTTTATTGTATAATGTATTGTTTTTCACTATTTTCACGAGGACCATCGACTCTCTTCTGGTGTATAATCGCGAGGAGTTGTTAAATATTAGAAGAAATTATAACTCATGCATACTTTACAACACCAAGCCCACGTCAGACTCATTCTACCTGTCGGCAGATGTGCCAGACTGTTTCCTCCGCGTCAAGGCGCTGATCCCCAAAAAGCGCAAACGCCGTGGAGTGCGATCTGGTCGACTTGTGAAACTGAAAGCCTGGCTGTCACGTTCAATGGGCATGTTGTGTCCCTCGTCAATTCCCCTGGATTATCTGGACTGCTACAAGCGGTATCTCTCTCGGCGCACGTTTTTCCCGGTCGGCGTTTGGCTGCAACCCATAGTTGGACAGCTGGTGGAGGCGGTCTGGGCGTTGCGCCCGAGCCGCTCCTTCCGGGCTACAGGTCGAGTCATCCCGGGTAACCTCCGTTCGCTCAGCCGGGCAGCCTCAGCGACGGGGGTGATTTCAATTAACTGTGCTCTTCTGAATGCAAGGTCTATTGGAAATAAGACTTTTGCTTTGCAAGATTTCTTCAAGTCCGAGGGACTGGATGTATTGTTTTTGACGGAAACGTGGATCAACACCGGTGAGTCAGCCGCCTTTTCGGAGCTTTTACCCCCTGACTGTACTTTTATTAATGCTCCACGGACCACAGGTTGTGGCGGAGGCCTAGCCACAGTCCTAAAGAACGGTTTTGATTTCAAGATTTTATCCCCTGTATCTTTCTCCTCATTTGAACTGAGCTGCTTTGAGCTGCGGCAGGCAGACCCAATGTTATGCGCTGTCGTGTACAGGCCACCTAAGCCCAACATGAACTTTATTGAGGAATTTTCAAACTTCTTGGCCCATATGCTGACTCAATATGACAAATTGTTGGTTTTCGGGGACCTGAATGTGTATGTTTGTTGTCCTTTGAAACCAATGGTTAAAGACTTTGAAAACTTAGTCGAGGCTTTTAATTTAACACAGCATGTCACTGCTCCCACTCACATATGTGGACATACTTTGGACCTTGTGCTGTCATACGGTTTTCCGGTGGACAATGTCTCGGTGGGTGCCAATGTATTATCGGAAGACAGTCCTGTTATGTTTACTTTTAATATGCACCACAATGTAAAAGTCTCAGGTCCTGTTCTTCTGAGTCGCCCCATTAGGACTGAGACCGCTTCTACTTTTCCTCCTCTCTTCAATGCATCAATGCAGCCTCGTGATTGTCCTCATGCAGTCAGAGGCACAGAAGAGTTGATGAATTCTTTTATTTCAACGTGCAGCAAAGTCTTAGACTCCGTTGCTCCATTAAAAGCCACTCGCCGGAAACCGAAGCAGGAGCCTTGGCTCAATGAAATCACGCGGGACGCTCGGCGTCTGTGCCGTAGAGCGGAGCGCAAATGGAAACAGGATCACCTGCAGGTCTCGCATGATATTCTTAAGGACAGTTGGAGGAAATACCAGGATACCGTTAAGGCAGAAAAAACAAAGTATTTATCCAGCTTGGTTTTAGAAAATGTAAATAAGCCCCACATTCTTTTTAAAACTATTGGTTCTGTTTGCAACCCCAATCCATCTTCCACTGTACAGATGACAAATGAATATGTGAACGTTTTTTACTCTTTCTTAACAACAAGGTAGCTGCTATTAGGGGAAATATTTCCTCATGCACTTCCTTCTTAAAATCTGCTCTGGTGCAGGACTCTGTTGGTTTTTCCCAATTTAAGTCGGTGTCAGGGTCCGAACTGACTGGGATTGTTAATAAGTTAAAAGCAACATCTTCTCCCCTGGATCCAGTCCCACCTCGCTTTTATAAACAGGTTTGGGCCACTCTCAGGACTTCAGTCACAGAGATCATCAATAGCAGCCTGTCATCAGGTGTTCTGCAAAGAAACTGTTCTTGAGCCTCTACTTAAAAAGCCGGGTCTGGATCCAACATGCTTGGCCAACTATCGGCCGATTTCCAAGCTGCCATTGGTGTCTAAAATTTTGGAAAAGTGTGTAATGGCACAACTGCAACCTTTTTTGGATGATGGTGGGATTTTAGACACTTTTCAGTCAGGCTACAAGGCATTTCATAGCACAGAGTCTGCTCTTTTGAAAGTTTTTAATGATCTTTATTTGACCACAGACTCTGGTAATTCTGCTGTTTTAGTGCTTTTAGACTTGACTGCTGCTTTTGACACAGTGGATCACACAACTCTTTTAAACCGCCTTGAACATTGTGTGGGTGTTAGGGGGACTGCCCTGAACTGGTTTAAATCTTACCTGTCAGGGCGGTCCTTTACGGTTAGGCTGGGGGACTCCACTTCGTCTTCTACTCCATTACTTTCTGGAGTTCCCCAGGGTTCAATTTTAGGACCTGTGCTCTTTTCTTTATACCTGCTTCCTTTAGCTGAAATTTTTAAGAAACATGGCTTGTCGTATCATTTTTATGCAGATGACTGCCAACTGTACATGCCCATTGTTAAAAATAATGGAAGCAGCCCCCTGATGCCCTTACTTAACTGTCTGGGAGACGTCAAGGATTGGTTGGCCCAGAACTTTTTAAAACTTAAGGAGGAGAAAACAGAGGTCATAATATTTGGACCCAAAGCCAATCTTGACTTGGAGCCCGTTCAGCATCACGTGAGGCCCACTGTCACCAACCTTGGCGTCATTGTGGACAGTGATTTTAAATTTGATAAACAGATAAATGGCGTTTTAAAATCAAGTTTTTATCATTTGCGGCTTTTATCTAAAGTTAAACCCTTTTTATCTTTTAATATTTTTGAGCAGGTCATGCATGCTTTTATCTCTTCCCGACTGGACTACTGCAATGCACTTTACACTGGGGTTCCCCATAAGGCACGTTCCCGACTGCAGTTAGTCCAGAACTCTGCTGCACGACTTTTAACAGGAACCAAAAAATATGAGCACATCACTCCCATTCTTGCGTCTTTGCACTGGCTTCCTGTTAATTTTAGGATTAATTTTAAAATTGTATTGTTTGTTTTTAAAGCTTTACATGGACTGGCTCCAAAATACATCTCTGACCTCATTCAGATCTATAAACCAGCACGTGCTCTGAGGTCAGAGGGCCAGCTCCAGCTTGTGGAGCCCATGACGGGGCTCAAAACTAGGGGAGACAGAGCGTTCTCTGTTGTCGGCCCTAAGCTGTGGAACGCTCTGCCATTGCATGTCAGAACAGCGCCCTCTGTGGAGTGTTTTAAATCCCGTCTTAAAACACATTTTTACTCTCTAGCTTTTAACACCGCATGAGTTGTGTGGTCCTCTGTGTTTTTATCTGTATTTAGCCATGTTTTTATCTGTATTTTTTAATCTGTATTTATCTGTGCTTTTATCTTGTTTTTACCTTGTTTTTTATTTTTATTTTATCTTATCCATTTTACTGATGTACTTTGTTTTTATTTTGTTGACAATCTTTTGTCCGGTTTTTGGTCACTGTACAGCACTTTGGAAACTGCCTGTTTGAGAAATGTGCTATATAAATAAAGTGGATTGGATTGGATTGGATAACAGCTCAGAAAGATACAGCGGAGCCAGACCATTCAAACATTTAAAAACCAAAAGTAAAATCTTAAAAGTGATCCTAAAAGACACAGGCAGCCAGTGAAGAGAGCGTAAAAGTGGAGTGATACACTCACACTGTCTGGTCCCCGTTAACAGGCGGGCTGCCGAATTATGAACTAGCTGGAGACGGTGGAGCAGAGACTGATCCATACCACTGTAGAGCGAGTTACAGTAGTCCAGTCTGGAGAAGATCAATACATGAATAACTTGCTCCACAGCATGAGGAGGTAGATATGGCTTGACTTTACTTGTTAGCCTCAAGTGATAAAAACTAGACTGGACTACTGCACTGACCTGCCTGTCAAATTTAAAATGTCTGTCGAGGTTTACCCCAAGATTCTTAATAAAAGGAGCATCTGAGGGGTCCAGGTCCACTACAGCAGCCTGTCATCAAGTCAGTTTTTCCAAAAACGAACACCTCTGTCTTGTTTTTGTTCAGACAGAGGAAGTTCAGCTCCATCCAGGATTTGATTTCCGCCAAGCACTTCTGTAAATTGCCAAGACCCTCAGCTCCTCCGGACTTTAAGGGAACATAGATCTGGATGTCGTCGGCGTAGCAGTGGAAGGAAACATTATGTTTCCTAAAAATGGACCTCAGTGGCAGCAGATAGAGCGAGAATAAAAGAGGGCCTAAAACTGAGCCCTGGGGTACACCATGATTGAGTGGAGCTTCTGGAGAAGAGTACTGTCCAACTTGGACAGAAAAACT
The DNA here is from genome assembly GCA_037389245.1 of Oryzias sinensis. Taxonomy (NCBI): domain Eukaryota; kingdom Metazoa; phylum Chordata; class Actinopteri; order Beloniformes; family Adrianichthyidae; genus Oryzias; species Oryzias sinensis. Next base: position 10,543 of record JAUDJI010000033.1, read on the forward strand.
CCTGCCACATAAATACGACTTGAACCAACTGGTTGCTGTGCCCTTCACACCAGTGCTCCAGTCTGTATAATAAAACACTGTGATCCACTGTGTCGAAAGCAGCAGTAAGATCTAAAAGTATTAAAACAGTGGAGGCCCCAGAATACACAGCTAAAAGAAGGTCATTACACACCCTGAGCAGAGCGGTTTCAGTGCTATGACAGGATTTAAATCCAGACTGAAACTTCTCAGAGATATCATGTTTTGTTAGATGGTCCTGTAATTGAAAATAAACCACCTTCTCTATAATTTTTTAAAAAAAAAAGATAACTTTGAAATCGGCCTAAAGTTTGAAAGAACATTAGGGTTCAAGTTATGCTCTTCAAAAGGGCGTACACAACAGCATGTTTGAAAGCAGCTGGCACACACCCCGAAACAAGGGAAGAGTTGATGAGACCAACTATCCAGGAGCCTAAGGCATCCAAGACCTCCTTCAGGAGTCTGGGGGGAACACAGTCACCTGGGCAGGAGGAAGGCCTCAGGTGCTGAACTATCTCAGAAATCTCAGAGGAAGTGACAGACTCAAAGTGATCTAAAACAGCAGGTGGTAACGTTAAAACAGAGGGGTCAGGGGTACAAGGAGAGGGTAAAAACCGGACGGCACTAACCTTGTCAGTGACAAGGCAGAACACAGGACTGGACTCAGATGCAGAGCTTAAGGATTTAATTTCTTGAATCAAGAGAGAAGCTAGCTTTGGCAGGTGAAAGCACATGACAAACAGGCACAGGACAAAGGGAAACACAGGCTATAAATACATGAGGAGGGGAGGCACAGGTGGGAATGATCAGGGATGATGAGGCAGACACAGGTGTGGGGAGCAGACACAGCAGGAAGGGGAAGGTCTGGAACGAGAGGTAGGTTAGACTTTCAAAACAAAACAGGAAACCCCACACGAGACAACAGGAAACTTGAC
>JAUDJI010000033.1:21001-36860 GCA_037389245.1 Oryzias sinensis
GGCTCAGATATTATGGCGGGGGGGGGGGTTGTAGTGTGTAGGGTTGTAGGGTTATGGGGGGTGGCTGTGGGTGCGTGGCGATCCCTGGGTTGCTTAGGTCGCGTGCCTGGGCTGGCTTGCAGAGACGGGGCACCGGTCGGATGGTGGACAGCTCATGGGTTCCGGGGGGCCCTGGCTTCGTCCTTGGCCCTCGTCTCGGTGTCCGGCTCCCGGTGGCCCCCATGGCTGCCGCCTGGTACGGCTAAGCCGTGGGTGGATAAAACCATCCGTGACGCTCTGAGATCTCGCACCGCTGCCTATAACGCGGGACTCGTGTCCAGGGACATGGACCTGTATAAGGCTGCGTCATACAATGTCCGGAAGGCAGTGAAAGAGGTGAAGAAGCGCTACGGGAGGAAACTAGAGTCACAACTCCAACAGAGTGACTCCAGGAGCCTGTGGCAGGGACTAAGAACAATAACGGACTATAGAGCACCAACATCCGATGTGACTAACGCGGACAGGACTCTGGCAGACGAACTGAACACCTTCAATGCTTGTTTCGAGGCTGCAGCCAAGGACACTAGGGTTGCTAATGCTAGCGGAACTAACGGCTGAAGACAGGAAGTCACTACCAGTACCAGAAACGCGTTTATCATTTCCGAGCATGACGTGAGGAGAGCCTTCAGGAGAGTAAACTCAAGGAAAGCAGCAGGTCCAGATGGCATCTCAGGTAGAGTCCTCAGAGCCTGCGCAGACCAGCTAGCACCTGTGTTCACAGAGATATTCAACATCTCTTTATCTCAGTCGGTGATCCCTACATGCTTTAAGGAGTCTGTTATTGTTCCAGTCCCAAAGAAACCCCATCCTACTTCCCTCAATGACTATCGACCTGTAGCCCTCACCTCAGTAGTGATGAAGTGCTTTGAGTGACTGATCAAAGACTTCATTATCTCCTCATTACCTGACATACTGGATCCACTACAGTTTGCTTACCGTTCAAATCGCTCAACGGATGATGCTATCTCTCATCTACTTCATACTTCTTTCACTCATCTGGACACTAGAAGGGGAAATTATGTTAAAATGCTCTTTGTCAATTACAGCTCAGCATTTAACACCATAATTCCCTCCATACTCACCACCAAGTTGGAGCACCTGGGACTCAGCCAATCTCTGTGTCAGTGAATCTCCAATTTCCTAACTGGCAGACCACAGGCAGTAAGGATGGGCGGATATGTCTCAGCTTCCATCACTCTCAACACTGGAGCCCCCCAGGGTGTGTTCTGAGCCCTCTACTGTACTCACTGTACACGTACGACTGCATGGCCTCCACCAACTCCACCACCATCATCAAATTTGCTGACGGCACCGTTGTGGTGGGCCTGATCACTGATAATGATGAGAAGGCCTACCTGAAGGAGATTGGACATCTGGAAAACTGGTGTGAGAGGAACAATCTCCTCCTAAACGTCAGCAAGACAAAGGAGTTGATTGTGGACCTCGCCACAAAGCAGAAGAGGAACTACCAGACCCCCGTCATCGACAAGAGCCCAGTGGAGAGAGTGAACAGCTTCCGATACCTCGATGTCCACATCACGCAGGACCTGTCATGGTCCTGTCATATCAACACCATAGTGAAAAAGGCAGGGCAGCGTCTTTACCACCTTATACACCTGAGAGACTTTAGACTGCCCTCTGTGGTGCTTAGGAATTTTTACTCTTGCACCATAGAGAGCATCCTGACGGGAAACATCACAACCTGGTTCGGGAACAGCACCATGCGGGACAGACGAGCTCTCCAAAGGGTGCTGCGTTCAGCTGAGCGCATCATTCATACCAAGCTCCCTGACCTACACTCAATCTACAGCAGGAGGTGCTGGACCAGGGCCAGGAAGATAACGAAGGACCTTAGCCACCCCGACAACGGACTGTTCTCTCTGTTGAGGTCAGGAAAGTGATTCCGCTCTCTGAAGGCCAACACAGAGAGACTGAGGAGGAGCTTCTTCCCGCAGGCGATACGGTCTCTTAATCAGTAATTATGGACACTATACACACAAGCCTCTTTCACATGTCACTTTAGAGCATATTTACACTCATTTGGCCATTCTGCTTTTATGTTTTAATATATTTTATATCTATTTTCATATTGATATTCTTTCTTTGTTTGAGGTCGCGGGCGGTCGCCTAAGCATTTCACTGCACTTTGTACGCTGTATGATTGTGTGTGACAAATAAAACTTGAATTTGAATTTGAACCTGTGTAGGTTTACAAGTTAGCTGTGATGCTAAGCTTCATTGTCCAGGGTCAGAGTCCTCCTCAACTATGACAAAGATGTCCATCAAAACATGTCAAGTACTGTATTTGCACGACTATAAGGCGCACTTAAAAGTCTTACATTTTCTCCAAACGGTAGGGGGTTGCCTATTAGCCGTTGTGCCTAATGTGTAGTTGTGGGACTTCAGCAGAGGAGTAGAAGACGACATGAGAACCAACTCAGTTTCTCTACCATTGCTTTGTTCCACAATGAGTGTGTATGTGTGTGTACTGAAATGTGTGTGTGCTGAAATGTTTGTGTGCTGAAATGTGTGCTGAGTTCCTGCGTGCCGTTCTCCCCCGTTTGCAAAAGGAGGGAGCAGACACTCACCCAAGTGAGTGTGTGAGCGCACATTCAGTTTGTGTTAATCGGTTAGGGAGAACATTAATAAAAAAAAAAAAGGTTTTCCTCCAAAAAAAAAAGAAGATACTGTTTCTATTATTAAACCGCTCTGGAGGCTCCGAGGGTCAAAACAGGGAATTGAACCTTGAAGGAAGATCCGCCGTCAGCCTGAAAGGGATCTCCTCCGCGGTCAGAAACATCACGGCAGGAAAGGTGAACACTAGCAAGCACGTTTTAACAGTATGTTGTGTTATTGTACCTTAACACCCGGTGCACGTATTGTATGTGCCAAATACCAAAAGATTACCCATAACTGAGATGGCGCCCTAAAACCAGGTGCGCCCTTTGTTGGTAAAAATACTACGGTGTGTGAAAAAACACAATCGTGTCTGAAATAGAAGAACCTAAGAAATCAAATTTCTGCTTCAGTTTCTTCTTTTAGTCATCAAACTGTTTCATTCACAGATCAATGATTTTTCTAGAAAGAAGATGATGAACAGAAGAAAGAGCATTTTAGAAATGTGCTTCTAGAATGACTGACATTGTGGAAATGACATCCTTTCATTCTGGACCGTCTGCTTTGGGTTCAAACCTTTCAGAAGGTTCTGGATTGGATTTCATTTGGACAAATATGATCCTTCTTTGCTCTTTAGCTAAAATATCATATGAGTGTCAAAAACAAACAGATTGTCTTCTTTCATGTTTTTATTTCTAGTCATTTTCAAACCTTTCATTCTTTGTAAATCAATCTGACGACTGATCTGATTTATCATCACAATCACTTCTGGACTCACCTGAACTCTCTGCAGTTCCTCACAGCTGGGATCAGTCTCCGTTTACCCTCATCTGATGTGTAGTACTGGTTCAGGTCCAGGTCATCCAGAACCTCCTCTGACATCTGCAGAGTGTAGGCCAGAGCTGAGCACTGGATCTCTGAGAGTCTCTTCTTTGATTTGTTCTTTGACTTCAGGAACTCTTGGATCTCCTGATGAACTGAGAGGTCCTTCATCTCCATCAGACTGTGATAGATGTTGATGCTTCTGTCAGGAGAGACTCCTTCACTTTTGATTTTCTTCAAGTTGCCAATGGCTCTCTGGATGGTTTCTGGATTCTTCTCTGTCTGACCCAGCAGGCCTCCTAAGAGTCTCTGGTTGGACTCCACAGAGAGACCATGAAGGAAGCGAACCAGCAGGTCCAGGTGTCCAGTTTGACTCCGCAGAGATTTCTCCATGACTCTACTCAGAAACTCATCCAGGGATGGGTTCTTCATGTTCGTGTTCTTCAGGAAGTCCTCAATGACCTTCCATTTGGAGTAACAGTGGAACATGTAGACTGCAGCCAAAAACTCCTGAACGCTCAGATGAACAAAGCTGTAGACCAGTTTCTGGAAGATCCCACAGTCTCTTCTGAAGATCTCAGTACAAACTCCAGAGTACACTGAGGCCTCTGTGACATCCAGACCACACTGCTGCAGGTCTTCTTGGTAGAACATGATGTTTCCTTTCTCCAGATGTTCAAATGCCAGCCTCCCCAGCTTCAGAAGAACTTCCCTGTCAGTCTCTGTCAGCTCTTGTGGACTTGTCTGATGTTCCTGCTGGTACTTGTTCTTCTTCCTCTTTGTCTGGACCATCAGGAAGTGGGAGTACATGTCAGTCAGGGTGGTGGGCAGCTCTCCTCTCTGCTCTGTGGTCAGCAGGTTCTCCAGAACCACAGCAGTGATCCAGCAGAAGACTGGAACTTCACACATGATGTAGAGGGACATGGAGCCCTTGATGTGGGAGATGATTCTGCTGGACTGCTCTTCATCTGGGAATCTCCTCCTGAAGTACTCCTCCTTCTGAGCATCATTGAAGCCTCGTACTTCTGTCAGTCTGTCCACACATGAAAGAGGGATCTGATTGGCTGCTGCAGGTCTGGAAGTGATCCAGACCCGAGCTGAGGGCAGCAGATGTCCCTGGATGAGGTTAGTGAGCAGCGCGTTGACTGAGGACTTGTGTGTGACATCAGACACCAGCGGACTGTTGTTGAAGTCCAGAGAAAGTCTGCTTTCATCCAGACCATCAAAGATGAACAGAAGTTTGCAGACAGACAGCTGTTCTGCTGGGATCTTCTGGAGTGTTGGATGGAACAGCTGGATCAGAGTGAGAAGACTGTGCTGCTCATCTCTGATCAAGTTCATCTCCCTGAAGGACAGAGGAACCACAGCACTGATGTCTTGGTTCTCCAAGCCCTCGGCCCAGTCCAGAGTGAACTTCTCCACTGAGAAGCTTTTTCCAGCTCCAGCAACTCCGCTAGTCAGAACCACTCTGATGGATCTGTGTTGGTCAGGGAGGACTTTGAAGATGTCTGGGTTCTTGATTGCAGTGTCATGGAGCTGGTTGGTCTTGGTGGTGGTCTCCAGCTGCATCACCTCATGTTGGGTGTGAGCCTCTGGTCTCAGTCCCTCTGTGATGTAGAGCTCAGTGTAGACCCTGTTGAGGAGCGTTTCTCTTCCTGCTTCTTCAGTTCCTTCAGCCACATGTTCACTTCTGCTCCTCAGACTGATCTGATGTTCTCCAAACATCTCCTGCAGACCAACATCTGCTGAAAGAGCAGAGAAGAAAGCTCCTTCATGAGTGTTCCACATGTTTCCAGAAGAATCCATCAGCAGATGATCAGGCTCTGACTCACCAGCTCTGGATCTTTCTGCAGTCTGGGGTCCGGTCCTCTTCTTCTCTCTGTGGACACTAAGGAGAAACCTTAGTGAACAATAGGGTTGGGCGATGTCCCTTAAATTGGCAGTTGACAATGTTTGCTGTCAACCATCGGGATGGATGATGATATCGTCGGGGGAGGGGTTGTTTTAAATTTTTCGTTCTTATATAATTGCTAAACGTTTTTTTACTGCATTACTTTATGTATTTTAATTCCCAACTAATGACTCATCTGCGATGAGTTTGAAATGATGTTTAAGGGGAAGGGGGGGTGTTTTGTTAGATGAGCAGTATGTGTTGGAGATTTAGGACTGCAATCCGTCCCGCAGCTCTAGGTGAACAAGCTACCGAACTCAGAACCGGGTCTAAAAGTGTGTGTCTGAGCAGAGCCTGGACCGCCAGCACACACAGCGGCTTTGGGGCGGTGTGAGCTTCAAAGCAGAATTGTCGCTCAGTCCTGAAACCGTTCAAACAATCACGTGGATTAGTGTTTCCAGTTGTGTCCAGACTAAATAAAGGCTGATGTTATTCCTACATGTTTAAGTGCAGCCAAGAAGCAGATTGCAGAATTCCGATGGATTTTATGTCCTTCCAAAGCTAATGTTGTTAGCCCATGTTAGCATACTGCTAATCCTGGCTTCTTTCCGGCTCTGTTATTCAAAGCACTGACCACGCGGATAAAAAATAAAATGATGAGCGAATAGGCACTTCATGATAACCGTAACATTATTAAAAATACGTTTAGGAGATCGTCTCGTATATTACGGAGCTGACATATCAATATATATAGCCGCTCGGCAGAACTTATATCCTCTTCCGGTTTTTCAAACCCTACTGCACATGTGCAAATGATTTATTCCAACCGAAAGTGTGACCCATGTGAACGTTTGTTATATTCTGAAAACATTTTTCAGGGCCCATCTACACGCTTGGATTTTAATGCCACCATTGATCCCATCAAGATATTTTGCTCATGTAACCGCGGCTTATGGTGTCAACTCGCAGCGTGGCGGGGGCGTGGCATCACAATGGTGTCTCTCCGTTGTGATGTCCCTCACCCATCACGATGGATGATGGTATCTGCACAACCCTAGTGAACAACAATCACAGCAGTCAGTGGGAAGTTCCAGACTAACTCTGATCATGGAGCAGATCCTCTCTGATCTTCAGACTCAGATATTGGGATCCAGACTGTGCTGAATGTGAGCAAATGTGTTTCCAGGTTAAACCAGAGCAGATCTAGTCCATCTGAAGGTCTAAATGATGCGTTAGCTGTGTTTGGAGTTCATGTCTGGACTGAGGTCAGAGAAAAGTTCATCTGTTTGCTTCATCCTCACAGACTGAGCTTTGTGTCCTCCAGAGTTGTCCAACTCTTTTCTTTCCTCTCAGACCTAAAGCGCTCACAGCAGATGGTTGACCTTCCTGGATGGATCAGCTGATGTTCTTGATGAGAACATTGTAGTTCCTGCTGAGAGCTGAACTCTGCTTTGTTCACTAGAAACTGCTTCTTACTGTGAGTCTGAAGGTCCTGGTTCAGTTCTGAAGTTTAGAGGATGACCTTTGGACCAGTCACTCTTCATGGATCCACAGCTGGAGGTTGCAGACTGGACTCTCTGTGTGACCTGTTGACCTCTGCAAACGCCAAACCATCAGAGTGTTGGAGGATCTGCTTCTTCATGAACAGCTGATGAACTTTGACATGAACACAGACTGAGCTGTTTAGTCTGGAATAACATGACATGTTTGGATCAACAGTTTCCAGCTTTCAGCATTTTCTGTCAGTCAATCCAGACTTTTTTCTAGAAAAGCTGATTCCAATTCTCCATGTAGAAATGGAGAAATTCTGAGAGCAGAAAGTCCAACTAGAACAATGTGATGTTTGGAAAGCATGAAAATCTGAATCCTAGGAGTCTGCAGTGATTCTTCTCATTAGACTGGAGCTGCTGTCAGTCAGAGTCAGCAGTCAACATGTTTTCTTCTCCAACATCTCTGATGTCTCTCAGAGACTCTCAGAAGACTCAACTGAAAAGATCTCATCACACACATGATGCTCCAAGTGAGTCTGATCAGAGAGATCCAGAACTGAACCAGACCTCAAGTCCTTCATCTGAAAACTGTTGATCATCTGAACTAGAATCCAGCCTCCAAAAACTCTGACAAACACTCACTGTTCCACTCCTGAACTCATGACTTTGAAGTCTGGAGGTACATTCTTTGACTTGTCACTCCTGTTGGACCCACAGCTGGATCCAGATCCAGGCTTCTGTTGGATCCTACAAAGAAAAAAAAACAAACTTTTGTTTTATTAAAAACTAATGTCTTCTGTTCTGGAGGATCTGGAGTGCTACAAGATGGCGGCGCGCGTAGGTGCTGCGGCTCTCGGCTCCCCATTTTGTGCTTCCTTTTCTATATTGTCTTTATTCCTTTTCTACACATTCTCGTTTTTATTTTTATTCTTGGGCGTTGCTAACACTCACTACACTCGTCAGACGCTATTGGACATTGGAAACCGACATCAAGTCGCTGTTTCCAGCAACTTCCACCACGAGCACAACATTCCGAGTTGCATAGCGAGACCCGCGGGCTCACCTTGGATTGTTGTCGGTACTGGCAGACGACGCAGGCGGAGGAGGGAGAGGAAGCAGAAGTGAGGCTGCAGGTCTGGCGTCGTGCTAAGACTACGGAAACAACCACACAAGCCACCTCTACCGAGCCTTTTCCTCTCAAATGCCAGATCGCTGGTTCACAAAATGGACAACTTGAGATTACAGCTGGTAGGAAATTATCATGTCAACAACTGCTGTGCGCTCATCATCACAGAAACTTGGCCTCATCCGGACATACCTGACGCTAGCGTGCAACTCGAAGGCCGCTCTCTGCTGCGCGGGGACTGAACAAAGGACTCTGGTAAGAGCAGAGGGGGTGGACTCTGTGTTTAGGTGCATGAAAACTGGTGCAACACCGGAACGATCATCGATCAGCTCTGCTCCCCCGATGTGGAGCTCATGTCTGTTAGATGTCGGCCCTTTTTTCTTCCGAGAGAGCTGACTGTTGTTATCATCACGGCTGTGTACATCCCGCCAGACGCCAACGAAAACTCAGCGCTCTCTCTCCTGCTGAACAAGCGCTCCTCCAGTGTGTCAGGGAGCGCTAAATACGGTCATCATAGCAGCAGGTTGCCACGGTAGTAGTCGGGGCGCATTGGCGCAAGCGCAGCACAAGGATGGAAAAGATTATACATAGGTTATAGCGGGTTAAGAAAATGAATGGAAGAAGGCCGGGCCGCTTTAGAAATATTCAATACTGTACTCCTTTTATCAATAGTCTGAGCTATCTTTGATTTTGAGAAATGTTTTATTTTGAAAAATCACCGCATCGGGTACTTAAACATTCCAGTAGGGGAAAAATTCTACAAAAGCTGTGTATTCTTGTTTCTCCCTATCATAGATAGATAGATAGATATGATTGTGCTTTTTAGACTGGACAGGTAGCTGTGAAAAAGCCAGTCGAGTAATATCCCCTTCTACATCTGTGATTTGTGAATGTGTAATTCATTTGACTTGATCTTAATTTTTTGCAGCAGAGCTACGTCCGGATGCTCTTTGTGGATTACATTTCTGCTTTTAACACAATAATCCCGGACAGACTCTGCAATAAACTGCTCACTCTCGGCCTCTCACCCCTCACATGCAATTGAATTAACAACTTTCTCACAAACCGAACACAAACTGTAAGACTTGGCCCCCACCACTCCTCCCCCCGCACACTGAACATAGGCGCCCCACAGGGCTGTGTGCTAAGCCCCCTGCTGTACTGCCTCTACACTTACGACTGCAGCCCAGCCCACAACAACAACTGCATCATCAAGTTTGCCGACGACACCACGGTGGTCGGAATCATTCCCAGGGGGGAGGAGTCTGCCTACAGAGAGGAGGTCCTGAAGTTGACAACCTGGTCCTCAGAGAACAACCTCACCCTGAACACCAACTAAACCAGGGAGACCATAGTCGACTTCAGGAAACATGGCACAGACCCAACCCCCCTCCTTATTAATGGGGAGCATGTGGAGAGGGTCCACACCTTCAAGTTCCTCGGCATCACCATCTCTGCAGACCTTTTCTGGACAGCCAACACCACCGCCATCCTCAAGAAGGCTCAGCAGCATCTGCACTTCCTGAGGGTCCTCAGGAAGAACAAAATTAACACCAACCTGCTGCTGACCTTCTACCAGTCATCCATCCAGAGCCTGCTCACATACTGCATAACTGTTTGGTTTGGCAGCTGCACGCCGCAGATAAAAAGAGACTGCAGAAAGTCGTAGAGACGGCTCAGAAAATCAATGGGTGCCCTCTTCCCACCCTGACGGACATCTACTCCGCGCGCTGTCTCACTAGGGCTCAGAACATCATTAAGGACAGTTCACACCCCGGCTCAGACCTGTTCAACCTGATGCCCTCCGGGAGGCGCTACAGAGGCGTCAGAAGCAAAATGAACAGACTAAAAAATAGCTTCTTTCCAAAGGCAATAACAATCCTCAATTCCCAAATGCACAGATAAAAAAAAACATATTCCTGTTTACTCTGTCCACAGTCTGTCCACAGTGTCAACTATCTACCTCAATGCCACATCTTGCACTTTGACATGTCTACGCACAGTTTTTCATATGCAATTTTGCACAATTATCTCGGCACTCTTCAGCACAGTTTACAGCTTATATTGCACACTTGTATATACTGTTTGTTTGCTTGTTTGATTTTGTTATATTACGATGTTTTCTTTACTACTTTCCCTTCCTTACTGTTCTTGCACTGATGGTGATGCTTAAACTCATTGTACTATGCACAATGACAATAAAGCCATTCTATTCTATTCTATTCTATTCTATTCTATTCTATTCTATTCTATTCTATCATCAGATTATCTTCCTTGTTGATCTATTGAACTCAGATCATGAACAGACTGATTTTCATTCAGACAGTCTGGTAAAACGCCCCCTTCTGACAACTGTGTGACACTGCATAGAGTTCTATTTGTTCTCTCCAACACTTTGGGGTTTTTATTGGCAAGATTCTAGTAAAACAATACATATCACGATGTACATGTCAAGATATCCTGATATATGCTAAGACAGTAAAAGGACCCTCCAGAGGATCAACCCTCACAAAGCTGCTGGACCCGACAACATCCCTGGACGGGTGCTGAAGGACTGTACACACCAGCTCACAGAGGTGCTGACAGACATCTTCAACACCTCCCTGATGCAGGCAGTGGTCCCCACCTGCCTGAAAACCGCCACCATCATTCCGATACCCAAATCATCCACAGTGACAGGTCTGAATGACTATCGGCCGGTTGCCCTGACACCGATAGTCATGAAATGTTTCGAAAAACTGGTCATGACCCGCCATCACAGAATCCATCGATATCACCAAGGACCTGCACCAATACGCATACAGGTCAAACCGATCCACAGAGGACGCCATCTCCTCTGTGGTCCACACAACCCTCACCCACCTAGAGAACAAGAACGCGTACGTTCGACTGCTCTTCGTGGACTTCACATCAGCTTTTAATACCATCATACCGCAGACCCTCACCCAGAAACTACACACACTTGGACTGAACCCCACTCTGTGCAACTGGGTCTTGGACTTCCTGACAGACAGACCGCAAAATCCGCAACGTCTCCTCCTCCCCGATCACCCTCAGAACGGGCTCCCCCCAGGGCTGTGTTTTAAGCCCCCTCCTGTTCACCGTGCTCACACACGACTGCACAGCGAGTCACCCCAGCTGTCTGATCGTGAAGTTTGCGGATGACACAGCTGTGGTTGGACGCATCACCAACAACGATGAGTCCGACTACAGGCAGGAGGTGGAACATCTGGAGAGCTGGTGCACAGACAACAACCTCTGCATTAATGGGAAGAAGACCAAGGAGATGATCGTGGATTTCAGGAAGGACAGATGCCCCCCTCCCCCCATTCACATCGGAGGGGACGCGGTGGAAGTGGTTTCCAGCTTCAGGTATCTGGGCGTGCACATCTCCAGCGACCTCACCTGGAGCACCAACACCTCCTGCCTCCACGTTTACTTCTGTTTATGAATTGCATCTGTTCACGCACCTGTTTTTCATCATTGTTGTGTTTTTTAAGTTCTTCCTACCCAGTGCCTGTCACTGGATCGTTTTGCATTCCTTGTGCTTCGAGTCTCTCCTTCGAAATTAAAGAACAGAACTTTTGATTCAACTTACCTCTGTTTTCCTACTTCTGTATCCACGCGTCGAGCCTGACAGAAACTGTATCTCATATACAAGTTGCTTTTAACCAAGCAAATACTTTAGTGTCTTTTTGTAAATTAAGAATTTTTTTTCAACACTCAACATTGTCCTATTTTTACAAAAAATCTTTTTCAGCAAAAGAATCGGGGACCCACAACCAGGTACATAAACCTAGTGCAGCGTACTTTTGCGCTCAGCTGAGAAGGTGATTGGCTTCAGCCTTCCATCTGCCCAAGACCTTCACATCTACAGAACCTGGGGGCGTGAAGGTCGGATACCAGCTGACCCTTCGTATCGGTTGGGTATCGTTAAGGTTTTAACAGTACTACAACTCTTATCGAAACTGCTTATTGATTTGGTATTTTAACGATACTCATATCGATACTTTTTCAGGACAAAAAATAAATCAATAAGTAAATAACAAATTAAGAATAAAGAGTGGTTTATTTCCTCATTATGCAAACACATTGTTTTTTAACAAAACATTTTACTTTATACATTTTTCCAACTTGAAAAGTAAAATACATGAGAAAAGAAGTTATTTATACAAAAATAAACAGCAATGTTTTGACATATTGCTGTCATGATGTAAATATAAAACAAATTTAATAAATGTTTGAGTTCATAAAATCATCCCAGAGAGAGTCTCTGCTTCACCTCTCACAGTTGCTAACGCCAGTGTTTCCATCTCTGATAGTTTGAAGCCAAAGCCCCTCCCCGCCTCTCCACCTGCTTTTCCTCTCTACCTGTTCACCTGTTCACATCCTCTGCAGCTGAGAGTTGGTTTTTCCTCTTCAGTGTATTTTATACAGAGCTCAAAATACGGTCATCATAGCAGCAGTTTTACACCAAAGTCGGGGCGCTCTACCGCAGATTTCATTCATTTTACGCACGCCGCGTACTATCTGAACAAAAATAGCCAGACAGACCTCTCCTGTTCAGCGAGAATAGCATAATTAATATCACCATTCAGTAACAGAAAATTAACTTACTTGGTGAGTTAAATATGCACTCAAAAAATGATTCAAGCCCCTCTTTCATGTAACACAATTCAATTCTGTTTGTTTTATTTAAATTTATTTATTTTAAAATAATGTATCTACATTTTATTGACCTAACACAAAATGTATTAGTAGTTTCAATTATAAATTCCAGTAATCCAAAATAAATGAGTTCAAGTAAGGGGCATGGTGTGCGCATGTAGAATGCTGTTTTCCTGTTTCTCTTTATTTATTCTTTTTATAGTATCTTCTGCCGTTTTACGGCTACAATTTCCCCCCGATTTTAACCATTCAACTATTAAAATGTTCAGCTCTTTCGTCTAACTTTTGGTCTTTCAAATCCTTCGACTTTTCGAAGAGAGAAAACTTTGGTTCGTGGTTTTCCATGTAAAAAAATGTACTGTGGCTTGAAATCGTTTCAACTCGGCTTCTCACAATAAGACGACACACGACGAACCTCATTTATAGAAAAAATTATTCTATGTGTTTATACTGGCGGCATGATATAACCACAAAGGTGTTAGCTCAGTGGGTTAGTCAGCGGGATTGGCATGTAGAGGTTCTATGTTCAAGACTGGCTAAAGACTGATCTCAAATGACTATTTTTTGCCTTGCCTTTCTTGATATATTTGAGTTCGACTAACTCAATTATATTTCATTATATGGAAGAATTTTTTTTGAGGTGGGGCTACTCATATTTAATGGATGAAAATCCTGCCCACAATTAAATTGAGTTCATCCAATGAATTATTTTTTTGAGTGTGGCAAATAACGCTTATATCTTGTGGGACACAAAAAAGCGACTTTTCCAGTATCGATAGCAGAACTGTTGAGGTCAGATCTTAACGATACTGGGGTCTTGAAGAATGTGGCCCCGAGGCGCGTTCAATACTAGGCCTCGGTACCCAACCCTTCCCGGGAGATGTATTATTGAACCACTCCCTTTGGGCAGGAGGCCAAGGTACATCAGGACCAGAACCTCACGACATAAGAACAGTTTCTTTCCCTCTGTAGTCAGAGTCATGAACACCTTTTAACTCCTCCCCCTTAAACCTTTCACCTATATGTCCAGTTACCTGCACCTTGATCATCCTCAGTTTGCACTGTTTGCACTATTGTACCACTATTTATTGCTCTGACTTTTGTGTAAGTTTTTTGCTTACTGTTGTTTATTTTTTTTATTATTTAGTGTTTTGTGTCACACATTAGCACCACAGAAAATTTCTATTCTGTGAATCTGCTCTGTTCACTGAAAATGGCTATAATCCTTGAATCCTTGAATATTTTACCTTTCATTACCACAACAACAGTCTTTTTTTTAAACTAGTCCCTGTAAACCAGTGGTTCCAGAACTTTTTCTGCAGGGCCCCCCCTTTCTGAAGATTAGAATCTAATCTATCTCATGTTCTTAAATGAGTCCAACACGGAGCATAAAAATCCTGTGGTACCAGCACCAACTTGGCACACATGTTTGGTACTCATCCTTAGTTAAAAAGGAGTTGTACACATCTCATTTCCCTATGTAACAACAACCACAAGGTTCATGAGTTCACATCTATCACAGAATGCTTCTCGTGAGATCTTGTTGTTTAGCTCTAGAGCTGCTGGAAGAGGCTCAGTGTGCTGCTAACAGTCCAGGGTTTAAGTGGAAAACAAAAGTAAGACGCTGGGCTACATTTCTGTTTGAAAATATTTAAATATCGTCTTGACAACATATCACATTGTTACAAGTAATGCCAAATTTAATATCATGATATTTCACTAAATTAATGTTTTACACCCCTAATGTCTTTGACAAACACTCACTGTTCCACTTCTGAACAGATGTCCTTGAAGTCAGGAGGTTTATCCATTGATGGGTCACTGCTGTTGGACCCCCAGCTGGATCCAGGTCCAGATCCAAATCCAGGTTGGTTCCTGTGAAGAATGAAGGTTGCTGGTGTGAGTCCTGAGCTCTGACATGGAAAAGATCATGGACAGTTGGAGATGTTCATCTCACCTCTGGGCTTTGCTCTGGTTGTCATGGTTACCATCTCTCCTTCTTTTAGAGGGAGGGGCTCCCTCCTGTGGTTCCTCCCACTGATCCATGCTGCTGGATTAACTGGATCCACATCAGCTTACACACACCTTCCTCCTTCACCTGCAGAGGACACCCTCATCATCATCAGCTCTGATCCTCCTTCACCAACAGATCAGCTGCTCCTCCACTGATTGGCTCTTCTCTTGTGTTTCCTCTCAGGTTCAGGTGAATGCAGTCAGACAGCAGTGGGAGGCAAAGGAAGCGGCCATCAGCTACTGCACTTCTGCTCTCCCTCCACCAGGTGGAGACATGTGGCTGCAGCAGCAACATTTCCATTCAGTAACTTTGATAAAGAAACAACGAACTAGTGGGCCCTCTTTTTTCCCCGGGGTTCCCCCCTCCTGGGCGGGGGCGCGGGCCCCTGCCTTGCTCCTCCCTGGACCAACCGTGGGCCGGGCGGATGGCTGCCTGGAGTGCGGAGCGGGTCTCCCTTGGGGGGTCCTGGCTCGTACCTGGGGTTGGGCGGGGGGATGCCCGGAACTCCTGGGTGGTGGTGGGGTGCTCGTCTGGGGCTGTGGGCGTACTTCTCCGGTGGGGCCCTGCGTTGGGTTCTCCCGGCGCTGCGGGGGGGCTGCTCTCCTGGTTGGGCTGGGGTCGGCGCTCTCTTTCCCTCCGTGCCTCCCTGCTCTCTGGCTCTGGGGGCCTTGCGGCGGTCCTGCTGGCCCTGGCCTTGGTGGCGGGCTTGGTCGCCCGGGCGGCGGTTGTTCCCTGCCTGCTCCCGTATGGCGTTGGGGGGATTCCGGCTGCCGCTGCTGCTGCGGTGGGGGTCTTGGGGTGGGGATGGCTGGGCATTCTCCCTCCTTTCCACGTTCCACCATCCATTTTAGAAGAACATAAACACTCACCTGAGCACAGGTGTTAGCTCACCTTTGCACTAACAGTTTGCATGATTGAATGACTGAAATATTTCACACTAGTTGGTTTTAAGGCATAAGTATGCGTGTGAACACTATCTGTTTTGTGTACATGTTGACATGTGGACATTTTTGCAGCCAACAGGTGTGTTGACAACATTTCAGTGTGTGTGTGGACAGGGCCCGTCCTTTTTGTACTACATTTGAACCTTACCATAATGATTAACAACCAGTAAACTTGTTGCTTTATGCTGCTTCATGGTCTTATCCCCCTTCCCCTCCTATTATCACCCCCTACCCCCCCTCTCTCTATCG